>VRLP01000507.1:0-215352 GCA_009660295.1 Lophius piscatorius
ATATATATATATATATATATATATATATATATATATATATATATATATAATATTGATTCATTCAGTATTGCAGAGGCAGAACCACTAGTTCTCAAAAGGAACATAATTTCTCCCTGTTATGTTTCAGTATGCGCAGTCAATAATTCCTGCTGATGACGATCCCATAGCTATGATAGATTCTATAACCTATTTTTTTCTGTTTACGGAATAAATAAACCATTCGTTTGCTGCTTAGTGTATTTTAATGGGTCTTATTTTGAGGAATCAAAGTGGAAGTAATGTTGTTCAGAATTGTGTATGTGTTCTGACTTGATGGAATTAACGTACGCTCCGTCCTCCGCGCTGTTTCTTAATCCAATTATATGACATTTCAAAGGGAAAATAAAACTTTGTAAGCCTTGTTTAGTCCATTATATGTTATATTGTGGGTTTTTTTTCCATCAAGACACGCTTATGGATTAACAGTAAATCATCTTGTGCCCAACTAATGATAAGTTGTGCACAGAATATAAGTATATTGTCCACACAAGATCTTTTTTTTTCTTTTTTTTAGCTGAAAGGACTTCAAGGGCTCCTTAAGATATTAACATAGAGATAGATAGAGCTATATACAGGGACATTTTGCAAGCTGCATGTTGTTGAAAAGAAGCAATGATGTAGATAAATGGAAGAATACGTCTTAAGTTGGATTCAATAAAGTCATTGTCAAATCTGCTTTGAAAAATCCCTTCTGAGCAGAAAACCATATGTAATCCAAATGACAAACACCAGATGTATATATTACAGGGGCCTGTAGTTTTATCTTTTCCTCTTTTCCCCGTGGCTTACACAAGTGGGGTAAGGTGGGGCGGCACGTAATAATCAGCTGTGCAAACATTCAGCCGTGCTCCGTCGTCGTCTTTGTTATTAGAGAAAAATGGATCTTAATGGCTGAAGTCTGAAATTACAAGACAAAAAATGGAGCCTTTTTCCTAAAACCAGCATACTTAAGTTCCCTTGTATTCTGGACCGTCTGTGCGCGTGTGTCCCCCGCTGACCCTCTCGGCTTTACAAACTGCCTCAAAGGCAGCAGTCACTATGAAATCATGTTACATGTTATTGCGGAATTTCTGCTAATGCCGGTCAGGAGCTGGGGGGATTAGTCCTGACCATTTACCCTAACACCCAGAAGCTTAACGCGTTGTTATTTTAAAGCAGACTCTAAGACTCGGGCCAAACCACCCAGCAGCGCTTTTATTATCATCCTCTTGAGGTTTGGAGGAAGAACGGGAATGTCAATTGTCACACAGCGCATGTAAGCAGTCAGAGACAACTGACGATTTGGATGAAAGAGCAAAAGATAAATCAATCTGTGATGATGAACGAATAAGCCCTTTGCATACAGAGATGACGCAACAAATACCCGTCTTCTTCTTCTCTGGTTGTTTACACGGCTCAAAACAATGGCCGCACAGCGCCACACAGACGGTGAGCCAGGCTCCTTGAGTAAAAGACGTATAATGAATTGCTTAGCGGTCTTGCATATGTATCATACTGTGATTTTTAAACAATGGGTGAGGCAAAAAACAATAATCTACCCTCACTGTCCGAGGGTGGATGATCTTGTCTTCTGCTCGGAGGCTAAGAAGCTCCCAGATGTCGTACCGTCTCCCACGTTTGAACGCATTTTGGGTTTAATTTCCAATTGTTTGAGTTAGCTGCTAACCGATACTAGCCGATTTTGAGTCTTCTCACAAGCAGCACACGTGATTTGTTGTCCAAAAACTCACACCCCCATCCTGCTTTCCGTCTCTCGCGCATACAAATGTCCGATTTGCCTCTGTTACTACCTCTGCTGCTGCTTAATTGAACAGCTCTTTGTACCTTGATTCCCGTCTTTATTTATTAAATCCCGGGTTTATTTTAAAAGTGGATTAATTTTTGAAACATAGGTTAACGGGTGGAAAGTTACTGTAGGTAGTTTAGTGTCGGGCACTAACCACTGAAACATTCTCAATGTTTCACTTAATTTGTGACACAGATTGAGAATAATATAATAATAATAATACATTTAATTTATAATGCACTTTACATTTGGATCAAATCTCAAAGTGCTATTATATATTATATTATTATATTATTATATTATAGTGCTATTCGTATATTTCAATAATCCATCCTGGAAACTCGTGTTTTGAACTCTCTAATACCTGACTTTAATTCCTGCTCAGCTGTTTGGTTGATCACATTTTGAGTCACAATTTCTTACATAAAAATGTGATTGTGCCTGTTTATAATGTGACCCAGTGGCAGCATGTGTGTACTGAAGAGTAAGGGACCGAGATTGTAGCCCTGTGGGACACCACATGTCAAAGGGTCAACAGAGGTTGTATATCAAAGGATGTTTGGACTTACTTAACATAATTGTTACTTTATACAACAAAAGAATAGTCCCTAATAAGAGTCAAATAGTTTCTAAAAATGAGCTGTACCAAAGGGTTGAGCTAATCTAATTTAAATGGACTATTTTCCATGAAATACAAAATATTATCATAAAAAAAAATTCGTTTTACGGTTTCCAAAATATGCTCGACTAAACAATTCACTGTTTTATCCTAACATCTAGAAGATGGGGGAATAAAACCCACATGCAGCCGATCAAAGATCTTGTGATGTCCATGTGGTATCTGTCCATGTTTACCCATGTTTAGGTTCAACTATAGAACTTATGCTCCTACCTGCCACAGCGACAGTGTGATTGAAGACTTTATCCATCTCAGTCCTAGCCTAAGAATATCAGCCTAACCTAGTGTTGTCATTCAGGATATATGATATTGATGACTTTTGGAGATGCATGGCATATGGCTTAGTTATTTCGACACAGGGGGAGTTGTTGTGAGGAGGGACTTCAGGGGAAAGAAGGTGGGTGGTGGAAATTGAGTTTGCCAACGGGGCTGTAGAGAGAAAACCTCTCATCCTCACAGCTCTCATTGTATAAGGTCCACAGAACCTCCAGAGGCCTCAACAGTGAATTCTAGTGTCCAAGAAAAACTCTAACCCTGACGCTGCACCAACACAACACCCAGCCTGGCACTCCATAATTTCCACACTCAGTTTCAATCTAATCAACAGCAGCATGATGGATGCATTAACTCTGCTGGCTTGAAGCAGCCTGCTAAACATTTCAGTAAACCCTTTTTTTTTTTTTTTGTTTCTTTTTCACTGTTCCGCAGTGCAGTTGAGAATTCAAGCCCTTTTAGTTTGACTGGACTGTAAGACGTCCAGAGTGTGATGAGTGAGATACCCTCCTGGTGAAACAATGCTGCCGCCTGAGCTGCCATTCTTGACTGAAAGCACTGTTTAATCAGGCGGTAGCCTGAAGAATTATAGTTTGTAATAGTTTCTGTAATGTTTTTACTGGCCGTTTACGTCTAACATGAAACAGACCCTAAAGGAAAGGGAGAGGAAATGGAAAATAAAATTGCTGAAGCATGTACAGTATTTCATGTATTGAAAGTTCCTCTCCTCATTATATTCCCGATAAGTCAGTGATATTATGGAAGCCGCCCCGAATATTATGGAATTCTAGTTATGGCTGCCGACGCAGATCTTTTCGTGTAAACACGATAACTCAAACTCTATTTCATGAATCGTTTTCATTTCATGGATTTGTACCTACATAGACCTCAGCACGAGGAAGAACTGGATCGGTATTGGGAAAGGTCCCTTGGATGTTCTCAACACTAGGGGGAGCTTTATTTTCAAAAGTTTTCAGGCCATAATTACTTAACCGTTGGTCCGATTTAGTCCAAATTTTTGATGCATATGAATCCACACGAGGAGATCTATGTCATATATTAGGCCAACTGTTCATATTTTACTCAACAGGAGAAGCTCTTTTTTTTACACTGTTTTTAAGATATAACTTAACCTTTAATTTGAGGAGTTCAAATCAGGGGGGATCGCTTGTACAATGCAGGGGATTGGGAGATTTTCGGGGATGGGGCATGGTAGCCTCAGCGTCCACTGTCTTAGAGTCTGAAGTGGCGAAGGCTGGCCTGCACTTTGATTGGTAGGTCAAACTAAAAAAGTTGCTAAATCTGCACACTCCCTGTTACCATTTGAGTCACTCGCCTCTGACCTGCAGTGCAGAAGTGATTTTCTTTCTCCCTCATGATTCCTCATGATCTCCCTCACCTGATTGCCACTGATTGAGGTGACTCTTTGTTGTAAAAAGGTTAAATTTTCTCTTATACCCATGACGTGCTGCTCAGATTTATCTTGAAGCATCGCATCGAGTTATCTGGCTTTTAAGGAAAGTCAGGGCACCTGCATTACAAGGAATTGTAAGAAAACCAGACGTTGAGTTTCTCAACATCATTCCGTTGACTGTCCTCTCTCCATCAGATCCTCTTTCTGGCTCATTTATGCCTAATTACAGACGTAATAGCGCCGACCTTTAATTTCAATAAATCAATGAAAATTAAGGTAGTAAGCAGGACCCCAAAAAAAGACACAATTACCTAGAAAAAAGTAACGAAAAGAACCAAACTCTCCATCCAGATGTCGCGTTTTATGAATTGGCCTTCCTGACATCCTCATTGCCTCTGCTTTTGCCACTTTTTACTTCCTAGATACATAATCATGTATAGAAATACATGATTTGGAGATGCATGTAGTAGACCCAGAACTAACTGGAGGGACTATATACCTCATCTGGCCTGGTAACGCCTTGGGATCCCCCGGGATGAGCTGGAGAGTGTTGCTGCGGAGAGGGATGTCTGGAAATCCCCTCTTCGCCAACTGCCGCTGCGACCCGACCCCGGATAAGAGGGAGAAACAGCCTCCAGTTACTATCAGCCTTTTCTGTTTTCCATTTTCACTGCCATTTTTAATAGAATGTCCATATTGAAGAATAATGGTATTTATTGATTGACTGGTTGGTAATAGTTTAGTTCTCCACGCAGAGGGAGTACCAGTGTATTTGAGTATTTACTAGAGTATTTTATTTCCCTTAATATATTCAAAAGAAACAATGTGGAAACACAATTACATTCAACTTCTCAGAGATTCTTTAAGTGCATGAATTTGCAGAATACTTTAATATGTTGGCACTTAGGCTCTGGCTTTGTGAAAGTTCTTAACGTTTTAGGTTAGACGTTACTTAAAACGTTTTCTTGGCCTGTCTTTATCTCATCTTATAAATAATGTGTCAATTTCGGAGCTTGCCTTCCATTATAAATTATGCCCACTCAGCCCATTATTTCCAAACCACAATGAATTATACTTTCTTTACTCAGATCTCTAATCTGGCTAAGCATGGCTGCTCTTATTCTTGCGCGGTGCCCCTCGTCTTTTGAAGAACGAGTCCGGCCTTGCCCATTACACTAAGTGGGCTTGTTGAGGACAACAATAGCCGAATGAAGGCCGGCTTTCTGTGTCACTGTTGTTGGATATCCGCGGGACATTCCCCACCTCAGTGGAGCAGACCTGCTAATGAAAGTGTTGTTTCTTTCCTCCTCTCACTGGGAGTAATGGTGCATGGAGGAGTGATGAATGCAGGTCTCAGTGTATGACTATGAGAACAGGGCAGGAATGTTTGAAGCCCATTTGATTCATTCATGACGAAGAGGGACTGGAGCATGGCGAGCTGAGATGCAGACTGAGATCAGTGGAGGAGCCATTAAGCAAAGGAGGCGTGACACCATCTCCATGAAAGGTATCCCGACATCACCTTTGTTGGACAACCTTAGAACTTCTGCTGGTGGTGTTCATTATCTATTCAGTTGAAATGACGGCCGACAGCCGTCTCTGGGCCTGCTGGGTCTCATATCCAGACAAATGGAGCGAAACGACCAACTGAAATCCAAACAGATCTCCCATTTATACCCTTGAGAAAACGACAGTTTGTTTTCTCATTTAATGGAGCGGTTCTGTTTCAGTTGTTTTTTCATTTCCCATCCCGCGTCTCCTCTTCATCTCCTCCTTGTTTTTGAGTTGAAAGGTATTTCACTAACCAGAACCAGAACATAAATTCTCACCACTGTAAAAGTCGGCATGAACTAAAATCAGACTTCTTCTTCTTCTACTTTGTCTTTCGGCTTTTCCCTTTGGGCTCGTCACAGCGGATCAATGTTTCCATCCGTGGTTACCGCCAGTACTCTGCTGGCTAACAGTACCAGTGACAGTAATCGGTTCTGCAAATTGATTATAGGTTTTATGACGGATGGGCTTTTCAACGCATCCCTCCCCATTTATCCGGGCTTGGGACCGGCATTAGAAGTCCACCAGCTTGTGACCCATGTATGGTTCAGTAGCACGGACTACTTTAACCAAATTATGATGTCTTGCTATCTGTCTGGAAGTCAAATATCAGAAAAAAGCTCCTCAACTTCAGTTGTGACAATCCCGTATACAACTTTAACATCTGATATGTCCAGTTTCATTTTACATTATTTTATTTTTACAACACTTCTGGCTTTGGTTTCAGATATTTTTGACCGCTTGTCCATGAAATATTCTCTGCACACTGGGATTCAAACCTTCTCACAGTTGCAGCCAAAACAAAGCTCTCTTGGTTGGCAGATTGAAACTTAAACATTGAATTAATCAAAGTACACAAGTACACACCGAGTTTGTTGTTGAATCAGCAGATTTGTTGGAAAATGTTCATTACAATAAATACCATCTGACACGCCACATATAAATCTATGGCTCACCAGACTCGAAAGTTCATTGAACAGGACGGATGTTGTCAAAAAGTGTGAACATCCCGAAACTCCCACACCCTTCGCTGTCCCCGCCGTGATGATTGCTAAGTGTGTCGGTTATGCAGACTCCATGAAAAGTGAAGCTTGACATCCGGGACAGCAAACTGGCTGTCCTTATTTTCCAGCCCTGCATTGGCAGCACTTTCAGCAAGCTGCCACTTATTTCCAGAGTCGTTCACAAAGGAAAATTTGTCTGAATCCCACTGGTAATGAGATCTGATGGCAAAATGAGAAGGCTGTTGATAAGACCTTTTCTTCACCTAACCACAGTTGGTGGAGCTTTGTAAAGTGCTAAATAGCAGGTTGTTCAACCATAATCATTTGTTAGTGCTGGGGTTCCGTGGTCCACTGCACTGGTGTTAGCTACTCCCTGTTTTTTTTTGTTTTTTTTTAAAGGAGTCTTTCAACATTTTGCCAAAGTCTGCCATGTATTTGTGCTAAATGAAGCTACGGCTAGTAACCTCTTCATCTCTCTTTAGACTATCTGCAAAACCACAGAGCAACTATTCTATGACGTTTTTATTTGATTACACAGAACAAAACAACGGTGGTGAAGCTTTGTTTGTGTGTCGAAATAACAAGACCCATGAGCAAAATAGGTGTGACATATGACCCAGTAGCACCAGCATCTGGTGTGACATCTTACGTATGCATCGGGCATCACTTTCTAAACAATGGAATAACAGAAAAACAAAAAAATTCAGCCTCCCTGTTACTTTGAGGCCGATCTCATCAAAGGCCCAGGGTGAAGGGAGCTCCCAGAATTCCAAAATCTTTTTTGATTCTTTTAGTTGTTTCAATTCATCCACTTACAGGCCACAACTATAATTATTAATTGAACCATTGCACCACTGTCCTGCCTTTCTGCCTTGTGTTTGTGTATGTCTCAAGCCGGGCTTACAACGTACCATTTGAGCCCGTTTTTGGCCCGATCTTGAGCCACACGACCATTGCGTCTACGGCTCATGGTCGTGATAAATAATAAGTACCCATAAAAGAGGAAGTGCCGTTTGTAGCTGCAGCTGCACAGCAAGGAAAAAAGGGAAAAGTTATTAGATGTCAGAGCAGTGCTAGCTACCAAGGTAACATTCTATGGAGTAAAACGTAGCTAGCTTACCTGCAAAATGGATCAGCCATACTGTCCACCGCGTCCTAGCCACCTAAGTCCAGAAGTTTTGAGATACTTGATGACTAAAATGATCAAGGCAGTTTGTTTTTGTCTTGCTAGCATGTTGCTAATAAACAAACTTGTTCCTGCCTTTCAAATGAATCTTTATTGACAATCGTCAAAAGTGACAACAGGCTGCAGGAGCCAACGACAACAAATCTAAAAAATATATACAGTGTATGCTGATACCAGCCTCCACCTTCCCCCAAACCCATATTGTTTGTTTAATCTGGTCCATATTCACAGCTAAGACACTGCAAGCTGCAGCTTCACAGTTACCATAGTGATATACTGTAGAGTGAAGGTGACTTTGAGTCCTCTAATCAATTATTTAAAAAATTCAAAAAAGCACTTTCAACAAAATGCCACTGAAAAGGTAAAATAATTCCGTCCCTGCTACATATGATGGGTTCATGTATGAATATATGTGTGTTTGTGGGTGTCAGCGAGACAGTGTAGGATGGCACGATGACAGCGGACCTGATTAAATCTCATTTTCCCCCTTGGAAAGAAAGGCAACTATCCAGTCAATTGATTCAGGAATCATCCACGCAGGATGGCCTGCAGTAATCAAACGAAGAACTACACTCACATGAGGCAGCCAGAGAAATGACAAGAGCAGCAATAAATCCTAACCTATAATCAAATTTAATAAAGCTCATTAATACTTCAAGTCAGACTTTAATACTCTGCCAGATCGTCTTGGCTTAAGGAATATTCTTTATTTACAATTTATGAGCCATGTAGACATTTTTTTTTTAATGGCAGAATCGCTCCAAGTAAATGTCATTGTTTGAGATATGAACAGGAAACATGCGATCTAATTTCCTCAAACCACAAAACGTACATGTCACGAAGATGGATGAAAGTGAAATATTTCAACACACAATGAAATAATACACCTGCACCTTTTGCACTGAAGCGGCAAATGTACTCTTACTCATTGTAGGGAGTCATTTGTATAATATGTGATCCTGTGTAATGTAACATAACGTTAAAAGTATGTTTTCGGCTTTTTGGTTCACAAATAGTTCATGATTTGGTTTCACTTTGCTTTGAATAAAGGAAACTTGTTTTGTTGCAGTGTGGTGGTTAATTGCCAAGGAGGTTCTGTCTTATAATCCTGTACGTTTATCTTGTTTGTGAGCAGGATTACAGAAAAACTAATTTCTTGAAATTCTTTACCTAGAAGTAGATTTCGGCCTATCCTAGAGGTGACGCCCCCACTTTCGCCCTATTTGAAATTAAATAAAATAGAATAATAAGCCTTTTGGAGTAGTAATGTCACTATGTGGCTATTGCTGCCTTCAATCCTTTGATTCCTTTGATATTTCTTTGGGGGTGGAGCTTAGGGCTCAGTTTCAACAGTGCCTTCATTTCCTTTGATGTTCACATGGGGTTGAGCTGGGGGCTCAGTGGGCTGAACAGAGACGCTTAAGTGGAATTTGCTAGAAAGGGCCACTACAGAGTATTAAAGAGAGATTCTCGGAGAGATTGTTGGAGACAATGGAGGAATCTGCATAGACTTTTCCTAAACCTTGAGTACTCTTGTGCCTTGGCAGAAGTTTGCGCTCTCTGATTACTTTTTCTAATTATCTAGTTCGTGTCTATCCATGTAATTGTTTTCATCAGTTTCTAATCGTCTGCGTCTGAAAGTGCATGAATGGCTGTGTGTACATGTGCATGTCTTGCAAAAGTTCCTGCATACAGTTCTGTGCTTGAATTCCCAACATGTCCTTGCAGCTTCCTCCGAGTCCCTGGTTTCAAGTGGCAATGAGGTGCTTTATTTCCTCACCACTGTTGACCAAACACTTCCATATTAGGTGTCTAACATCCCCACACTCATTATCCGTCCGTCTGTCTGGACATGCGACACCAGAGATACGGCGCTCGTCACTCTTTCGAATGTATTCTTTAGAAATCCTCTTAGACAAAGATCGGAGTCTGTCAGCGAGTCACCCTGAGGCAAAGAGGCGCCCTAGAGGTGAACAGTGCATTATGTCTGCTGCAAGATCAAAACGATGAAGATAAATGCCAGTGGCTTAATAGTGATTAAGACGAAGAAGAAGATGCGTTGCTACCTTTTTCGTGTCAAAACAAAAAGGAAAGGAGAGGCCCGAAACCAAACAAGGAGACAGGATGGAGGGATTTTGTATTTCAACATATCAGAAGCCGGAAGTTTCCTTCCTCGTTTGATGATCTCCGAAAAAATAAATAAATGAAAATTTAATTTAATTCCCGACAGAAAGAACGGGTGAAAGATTCAACACCAAAGCCCTCAGGGGTGGAGGCAAGACTTGTCACTAACTGCCTCCAAATTCACAATCATCACATTAAGAATCGAGTCAACTGTGTGTGGGGGTGTTGATAGAATCAAGCTGTGTCGGCGCTGAACTCTCTCTGAACATAATAGCTTTAGGGGGCGGGGCTGTAAAGTTTATTCAGCGTCTACTGATTCTTGAATGTTTGTTTTGAACTTAACTTGCTACAGAGACGTATCTTAAAAAAAAATCTTGTTAAAACGTGTCTGTTGGCAAGATTTCGAGCAAAGAACCCTATTTATCTTATTGATGTAGAATAATATCACAGACTCCTGTGTTGGTTTGCTGCATTTTGTGTTTCCGGCATATTTGATTTAGAGCGGCTCGGATGCGGCTGGATGGTGCCGAGACAAAGAGCTTAGGTCCATGCGAGTCTATAAAGTAATACGCCCCAGAAGAATATGGGTTCTGAAGATTGCTGCAGGCTTTTCCTGGTTGTCTAATGCAGACCGCTGGAGCTCAAATAAGGATTTAATGGCTTGTCTCTTTTATTTAAGGCCAGATCATGAAAACTTGTACAAGCAGAAGATCCCCATAGCACAGCGGTAATAATTTCTGACAACTCAAAATGATCTGCGTTGCCTGATTTTTAACCCTTTAGTGTCCTGCTCAACCAATAAGTTGGGCAGATTTTGAGACTATATATATATATAATATGAATCAGTGGCAGCATGTATTTGCTAAAGAGTAAGGGGCCAAGTATTGAGCCCTGGGGGACACCATGGGCCGAGGAGGCCTTAACCATAATCAACCAAGTCCTATTCTATGAGTAGGGGTCTTTTCTGGCTTATTAAACCATGTGAGGACTTACAAAATAGAATTATGTATCTTTACAACCAAAAAACTCTAATACGGGTTTTCTCAAAAAATGCTCTTCTGAAAGGTCGAGCTAATATAAGTCAAAATGACTGTTTTTCCATGAAATACATCATGAATTTCCCTCAGATGTTTTTAACTGTCTAAAATGTGTCATTATATGGTAAAATTTAGAGAGATTAAGGTGATAAATTAATGAATGTCCCCAAAAAAAAAAACATGCATTGAATGAATTTTAAAACCACAAAATGAATCTATAATTTAAACGTCATAACAACCTGCAAAGAGTTTAAAAAAAAAATAAAAATAAAAATTTCCAATTATTTTCAAATAGAGGATAAATAACTTATTCCGGATCATCATCCATCACGTCACACATTTGTATTTCTGTAAGTTGGACGGTCAGTGTCTTGTTATTGTTATCAATATATCTAAAGCTTTCTGTATTTGTATTTGTAATAATTCTACCGAGTCTGGTGACGGTCCGCCTACCTGTTGCTGCAAGTGTACCATCACCCGGAGACTTCTGTATCTGTTTGTTTCATCGTTTATGTCCGTTTCTGTTTGTTCATCGTTGATGTCAGTTTGTTTATCCGTCTCGTTCATCACTGCCCCCGAGTCACTTTCACCAAAAGCCGCTGTTGATCACTTTCTGTGTTTGATAGCTTTTTTCTCGGCATCATTTAGCACTTTGAGATTTGATCCAAATGTAAAGTGCATTATTAATTAAATGTATTATTATTATTATTAATATTATTAAAGCTTTAACCCCAAAGTTTTTTTTTCAATATTTTACTTTTCTCTGTCTTTGCGGAGCACTCTCCATTTTTTTTATAAATATATTATTTGATTCACTACCTTACATACTGCTGAACTGTTTGGTTTCCTATTGAAAATGTGTTCCACTTCAGCCTGTTCTGATATGACCAGGTGAAAGCATCTATATGCTAAAGAGTAAAGGGCCAGGGGTAGAGCCCTGGGGGACACCACGGGGCCATTAGAAAGTCATATTTGATAAGTAGAGTACTTTTTACAGCTATATTTAAGCCTGTGAGGACTTACGAAACACAGTTATTTAACTAGATGCAACCAACAAAAGTCCAATAAGGCTCAAATAGTTTTTGAGACTGTTTTCCGTGAAAAACAAAATTTCACCATGAAAGAATTTTTCGCCATCTGTTTTTACTTTTTACACTTCAGAAGCATGCTTGACCAAACAATTTCTCATTTTATGAGGTGGAGATAATTTATGTTAAATTCAGAGTAGCTAATAAAGAGAATATACAATACATAAATATGCCCCATAGTTTTGTTTTCCCGGTTAACGTGAGGACATTGAAGCGTTCACCATGTGGTTGTGAAGCCTTGCGGCTGGCATGCAGCCGCGGAGGGACGCATGTGTGATTTTTGTCCTCACCGCCTGTCTCCGCCTTCATTTGAGTAAGAAAGGCTCTGCGTCTACAAATGTAGTTAACGCTCACTAACAGAGGTCGTCTCATTTTAAGTTCTGCGTTAGAGCCATTAGAGTAATTAAGATGCTAATTTGAATTTGTTTGGCGCCCATCATCCCCTCCATTGTTGTGCTAGTTGAGGATTTTTCGCAGGGCCAATGTGGCCGAGGGCCTCAGGGACACTGCTAAGATCTGACCCATCAGGCACAGCATGTGGCTGATCAAAGTGAAGGAACGGCCTGCAGGCTGTTCTTGGGGACAAAGGTAAATATATGAAGTCCTTTATATCGGAAAATACAACTTGAATCCACCCAATTGTGTTTTTGTCGTCAATTTGTTTGTTAAAAAAAAAAAGAAGCAGCGGTAAGAACAAAGGCCGGCTCAGTCTCCACCCGATGTTTCTATTTCAAGTAAGCGGATGACTCCTCTTACATCAAAACACTTCAGCGTTCAGCTGAACCCTCGGCTCGTTGTGTGAGGTCTCCATTGTTTTAACATGTCCTAACCCAGGAGGCGCAGCTCCCAGCGAATGATCTGCCGTGAGATTCACAAGGAACTTTTAATCACCTCCAATAATTCCATTTGCCTGTAAGTGATACGGAGTCTTGACACTTTTTCCCGTACGCTGGGATATGAATGCGTTTAATTGCTGCCTACAATGCGGGGCCAGTATTTTTTTAAACTGTAGTCGCAGCTTTTACTTACTCTTTTTTGACATTACGGAGGCCTGAGCCGGTTAGATTGATGGGATACTTCTATTTTATGTCAACCATTTTGCCTGTAATAATGGTAGTTTATGTTGTAGTGAAGGAGTGTTTGAGGAAAGTAGAAAAAGGTGTCAGGGGACAGGACAGCTATCAGATAAGGTTTGAGTAATGTGTAGAGATTCTTTACATGTGGATACACATCGGCAGTGAAACGCTTAATGCCTCTGTTGACAGTCTGATGTGAAATGAATCGAGTCGACTCTGATCTTATCATCTAAGAAAGACCACCTAAGACGACTTCCACATAGTTTACTTCCGAAAGTAATAAACCGAGCACACGAACCCTTAGAGGTTTCCTTCCATATTCTCACTCGTTATCTAATTGGAGTTAAAAAACAAAACCTCTATCTGTCAGGATCAAGAAATGTTAGCTGACGATCAGGGTTCAGCGAATTATTGCATTTGTCATTTTAATTCTCCTCTTCTGCCTCTGGGTGGTCTTTTATACCACCAACCGTGCAGAAGTGTAATCACAGTGTCGGGGGCGAAAACCTAACTTCCGTCGAGGGAGGGCACCAAAATGGGGCAAAAATCCAATTTCAGTGTGGGACGGGACACGCACATGACTAAAAAAAAAAATTCCCTCTCAAGTATAGATTTTATATTGCCATGAATACATCAACAACTTGTTCTTTCAAAAAAAAAAACAACCTCAAGTTTCTTGGCAAAAACTACATTTACAAGATTACATTTGAACACATCTTGATTACGTTCCAATTCTGCTTCCCCCTAAACTGAAAGCTACTGAATGGTCATTAGGGCTACAACTAACGACTATTTTCATAGTTGATTAATCTATTGATTATTGAAACGAGTAATCCACTAATCAGACCTTCTTTTTTTTTTTACCTCCTGGTTAATTAAATGTTTATTAAGAATAAATACACATTTACTGAACGGCTCTTACTTTGCCATCCTTTTTTGAAATTTAGCTGTAGCTTGTTTTAGGCACATGCAAATTAACATAAAAACAACAGAAAGAAAAAAAAGTATTTTAAAGAACACGACACGTGTGCACTCGGCAAGCAGCCGAGTGCGTTGTCCAACGCAGGGGATTGGGGCTTTCCAGGGATGTGTCCTTGATGCCGGGGACGACAGAGTAGGACAAGTTAGTCTCATGTCATCTGAAAGCTCCGGTAATGGCGTATCGCATGGATGGAGTGATAGTTTATCAGATTAATGATAGTAAAAGTTTTGACAGCCCTCATTGCTAGAAAATTTGCCTCCTCCGAAATATGAAGCTGGCTCTAAACCAAACATGCCCACTGCGGTGTGATGTTTGGCCCTGCCACTAAATGATCCGTGGTGTTCATGTCAACAGATGCTAATTGAAAAAATTTTCAGCTCCTCGGGAGCTTAACAGTTTGAGGTGCCAAGGGGTCGTTAAATCTCCGCTTATAGCAGAATAAACACAACCAGATGATGGGAAACTTCAAGCAGTGGAAAATGACACGCAAACATTGATGAAATTGTATTTATGCTTATGAGTGGAGATTATTGTAACGATTCTGCAGAAACAATTGCAATTAACATGAATAATTTGACCCTTGTTTGACCTTGAGTATTCCAAGTTGTTTCAGGATTGCTTCTGCTTCCTCTGTTCTGGTCAGGTTTGTGGCACACGTAGATTAAATCCATCTCGTCTCTGCAGAATTTACCCAAGTACACGGGCTTCAGTGTAGTGGAGTAGTTGTATTTGCTTCCTATTGAGCTTCATTTTTCTACTCTTTGCATTGAGGTAGGGTTTTTTTTTCTGCATAAAAACGTTGATTCAAGGTCGGAACCACTAACTATTCAATGAAGAAGCAAAAAAAACATGTAATATAGAAAACTTATAGTAATCTAAAGTTATTTAAAATTGACAAAAGCTGTGACTGCTGTCACATTAATTATTAGTTAAAAATTATTAGTTTGTTAACCCAGAGTCGGAGGGAAAATGTGTTTGAGATGACATTTGTGCCTTTCTGGATCCAGTCCACATTTTTGGTGTCATAAGTGAAATTTCACAGGTGAGCCCCATACAGGAGGGCTGAGAGAGGTTTTCTGTTCTCCAAAGACGCTTTGACCTGACCTAGACTCTGTCTCACAAATAGCTGGTTGCTGTTGCATATTTTCACACATACCAGCAGTAAAATGATGTGTTGAAGCAGCAGCAGAACAGTTTGACAGTTTATGTGGACAGCACATGTGTGAGGGGTGTAGGAGCTCAACTAGGAGATCCTCCTTACCTAATTCTTAGAAGTTGGTGCTTTTTAAAATTATTAACATTATACAGGGAATAAGTATTGCTTTGGGTTTTATTGCTTGACGAAAACAGGTAGTTTCGGAAAACCTTCAGATTTGACCTGGAAGTCCCGCCTCCGTGACTTCTGTTCGCCCTTGACGTCTTACAGTGCTGATGGAACTTAAAACGCTCGACTTCTTACCAATTTTTACTGAGATTTTGGTCACATTTTGGTCAAAGAATAGAATGGAATAATTCTTTATTGTTTATAAATGAAATAAAATAATGAAGCGCCGTGTTCTTCTCTTTGTGTGCGTTTGTGTGTTTTAATGTGAAATAAGTTGCAAAAATATTTCTAGGTTCTGACAGAGTCCCCTCTCTTCCCCACTCCCCTCTAGCGTTTACATGAATAAACTAACACTATTGCGTAAAATCAAAACAGGACATTAAAATGATGAAAAAGAAGACGTTGCATCATTGTTTATGCGCACACACACACACACACACACACACACACACACACACACACACACTGAGGTATCTTAAAGTCATTCTGCCGACACATGCTTTAAAGCCTTCATGCAAGCATCCACATGTCAGGCCAACATACACATACAAACATGTGTTTCAGATTCCTGCCACCACCCAGAGTCGACTCCACGCTGTGGATGAAGGTCTTCAAGGTTGTTTCTACCCAGAGATTGTTTGTGTTTTGGGGGGTTAAGTCTGCCGTTAGTAGCCGAGATCATAAAACTTGCAAGAGCTTAACAGCAACTCCACTGTTTGGCTTACCCACTCCTTCCACGGTTCTGTTTAAATCTTGCTGTGTGTTATGTTCTGGTCCCCTACAGAGGTACGTACAACTAGCTATTTAAAAAGGCAACACTCTGGAGGTGCTAACTTTGTAGACATGATAGCTGCACGGCTACTTAAGGGATGATTATGTTCGGTAGTTTCGCACGGTCCAGCAGTTTTACCCAGACTTAATTCATTAGAGACTCTTTAGATTGATGGTAGGTTTGTTACAAACATTAATTGTCCTCAGGTGTGACAGAAGGTGGGTTGAAATGGGACACTTTTCCCCTCTCCGAAATAAACCTTTCCGAATTACAATGTCGGTCGTCTGTTCACATGACCTATGATCTTTTCCGGCCTGGTGTTAACATGCCTCGACTCATCTAATCGGAATGGCTTTCCGAAAGGACTTGGAATACTTCCTCACAAAGGAATTAAATCTAATCCAGAAAGGGCCTTTTGTTTCGTAAAAGGGTCGTTGCATGCAACACTTTCTTTACGATAAATGTAAACCCATGTAAACCCACCTAGTGACTTTACAACTAGAGGATATAGAGTAGGTAGGTAGGATGAATGGAT
Organism: Lophius piscatorius; assembly: GCA_009660295.1. Classification (NCBI taxonomy): domain Eukaryota; kingdom Metazoa; phylum Chordata; class Actinopteri; order Lophiiformes; family Lophiidae; genus Lophius; species Lophius piscatorius. Next base: position 16,871 of record VRLP01000507.1, read on the forward strand.
AGAGGAAGTTCATGTGTTCGGATTTACTATTAATGCATCAATATTTCCAAAAGATGCTGTTCCTAATTTTGTCCACACTCAGCAAAATGAAACAGAACAAAGCTCCTCCACTTTAAACACAATGGGTTAAAATGGCCAAAACAAATCCCTGTTACATGGCTGTTTATATCGTCCCCTGCTCGGACGGTACAGAGCTCCCAGACGTCACACTATTACCTTGATTTGAAAACATTTTTGGTTATATTTCATTCTCCATTGAGTTACCGGCTAACTGCTACTGGCTGCTCACTAAAGGATTGTCCAAACAGACCCCCTACCTGCTTTCATGCCTCATTATCCGTAACCGCATATCCTGTTCAGGGTCGCGGGGGCCAGAGCCTATCCCAGCTGACATTGAGTAAGAGGCGGGGTACACCCAGAACGAGTCGCCAGTTCATCACAGGGCCGACACACAAAGACAGACAACCGCGCACACTCACATTCACTCCTACAGGCAAGTTAGCAGCACCAATTCATCTTACGAATGTACGATTAGAGTCTGGTACTTCCTCTGCTGCTGTGTCAGAGGTGGAACAATGCAGACCCCCCCCGTTACACATCCATTGCATTCATACTGAATGGTGGACCAGAGTAAAGGCTCACCAAAATTTGGAATATACCTTGGTCTTAATCTTATCATATTGCCGAAACGTTGGGGGTTCGCAGAGTTAATAAACAAACAAACGCACAGTAGAGAAAACATAACCTCCTTGGTAGCGTTAATAAACAAACGCACAGGAGTGACAATATAACGAACGTCCTTGGCGGAGTAATAAACAAACAAACTTACATGACTGAAAACATGAAACAAAAAAAAACTATTTTTAAAGTTCAAATGTGAAGTTTTCCTGCTTTTGAATAATTATAATTTTGTGTTTTGAGCATTTCCTTCATTCTTCCATTTGAATGATTTAGCAGTTATTACTTTAAGAAAAAAAAGACCTCAGGGTCACATTTGTTGACGGTAGGCCTGCAGAGACACAACAGACACCAAATCTGGTTTTGTTTTTCCTTCCGAACCTCCAGATTGTGACTAAAATCAGATACAAAACCACCGTCTCTCCCCCTATCTCTCAGCGTGTCTCTCGCTCATCCTCTCACCGCAGAGCTTCTCCTCCTAAATTGAGCTCAATTACATGTGTTTTTGTTTTTAAGCATCATTCCGGTATTGTTTAGCTTTGAGAGCTGTTATTTTTGGTCGTAACCTCACGTGACACGGCCGTGTTTACGTGTTTGTGTGTCATCCTCTGTGAAACCAAAAGGGGACACTTTTCTGAAAACTGAGCTGCCAACACATTTAGGATGTTTTTTCATATTTTGAGGACTGTTTATGCATCTGTGGTCGTGAGGCTGTGTGTCATGGCAGACTTCTGCAAAACAACAACAACAGTTTCTCTTCTTCCATGTGTCTCGGCTCTGTCCCGCTCCTTTAATCTTTCCACTCGTGTATCTCTATGATGTCGTTCTTCCCTCCAGGCACGACTCTCGCTCTTCCGACTTTGTGTCTCTCGATATTGTTCTTAGCGCTCCGTTTACCTCGGTTCCTGTTTTCTTCTCCTTTGCTGACCATTCTTTCACCACAACAAACAGATGCATTTGTCAGATGGTTTGAATCATATTTTCCATGACTCAATCGGTGCATGTGCATGTTAGGGTTTCAGGGTTTGGGCTGGCGATGGCATTGAAGGTCCATGTTATGCTTTGATTCTGTGTTTTTGTTTACATGAAGGGAATCGATTCAGACTGACGGAAAGTGCTTTTATTCATATTGATGTGAGGATGCCTGGCTTGGTTATCGTGTGTGTGGGCTTGTTCAGTTTCGTTCGCTCTGCTTTGGTGCTGAGTATGTGCCAGTGGGTTTTTTTGGTTTTTTTTTTTTAAATTCCTGCTGTCTCTTGCTCTCTATCCGACTTTTGCAGAGTTAAAAGCTGGAGGATTTATTTCTGTCATCACTCTCTTTGTTGTCCAGTGCTGAGAATATGCTGATGTACCCGTTTATTACCTCCGCAGAGGCGTTTGTGTTTTAACTCCAGTGCGTTTTTGTCTTTGTTTGTGAGCACGATTACAGGAAAACTACAGGCCGGATTTGCATGAACATTCACCCAGAGGAAGGTTTTGGTATATCCAAGAGGTGATTGCATCTAGGTGACGTGAAGTGTTTCAAAGCATTTAAAATAAAAATAAATTAAAAAAAAAAGCCATTTGGAGTAGTGTGGCTATTGCCTTTGATTCCTTTGATCTTTTTTTTGGGGGGGGGGGGAGCTGGGGGCTCAGTGGGCTGAACAGAGACGCTGAAGGGGAAAACTTAGGACACGAGTGGCTACAGAGTATTTTAGAGATACTCAGAGAGTTTGTTGGAGTTGTTGGTAGATTTAGAGGCTGGCAATAACTCTGACGTTAATGGAGAAACCGGGGGGGAACTGTTGTGTCTTGGCGGAGGTTTTCGCTCTCTGAGTGCTTTTTCTACTTTAATGCATTTGACCACACCACTGGACAGGAATCCAAATGAGCTAAAACTAACAGTTTAACATCACCTCCTGTGTAGCAGGATATTTGTCCAAAGTCCAAAAGCAGTGTTTAATAAGCGAGCTCTATCAATTCAAAACACGTCTTCTCATAGGTGGATATGTGAACATCTTGATCGGCTTGTGTCGGAGACTCCTGACCTGCAGCTATATGATTTTAATAGCTGAAACTGAGCAATGTCAGAAATGAAATATTAATCCAACAAATATTATCCAGGATCAAGCCTCCAATGAAAACATTCAATCGATGTTTTCATATTTATGTAATTCCAAACGGTACATCCCCTCAAAACCATGTGTCTCTAAAACATTCACCGTTTATGAGCTAAAAAGAACAGGCTTTCTTTCAGCTTTTTGGCAATGCAGTTTTCAACTAATCCAAACGTCTGAACAAGTAAGAGCATTTCCTCAATCCATAGAGGAACACTTAATCCTCCAATTTATCTTTAAAATATAAATTACCAATGTCCGAGATCCATGATTTTCATTGGACAGCAATGAAGAATGTGACTTTTTATGTGATTTTCATTTCCGTTCATTATAATTTGGTCATTGGCATCATTATAGGCAATTCAGAAAATCGGTTAAAATTGGCCAGTATAAATATTTAGGCTGGCTGAAAGTTTGAGGGAAAGGTTTTCTGTAACCAGGCTCTTTGTTTCTTGTCCTAAATGTACTGCATTGAATTTAGCCACTCACCCAAAATAATGAAATAACACTCATTACGTTTATTGGAAAAACTCATCGTCATTTGTTTCAACAAAGTAAGACAACGTGTTCTAACATAGATTCATTTGAAAACACAGAGGAAAAATCTAAATCTACCGACAACTCCAACAAACTCTCAGGATTTCTCAAATACTCAGCAGCCGGTCGAGTCCTGCACCTTCCACTTCAGCGTCTCTGTTCAGCCCACCACAGCTTCTCCCTCAAAGGGAAAGTCGAAGTAACTCTTGTAACTGAGCCCCCAGCTCCACCCCTGAATAAACATCAAAGGAATCAAAGGAACAAACGCAGTAATAGCCACATTGTGACATCACTACTCAAAACTTCAAATTTTATTTTAAATGCTGCTAAACATGTAACGTCACAAACATTAAGTTAACTTTAGGATATGCCAAAACCAACATCGGGGTAAAATTCCATGCCAATCTATCCGGTAGTTTTTCAGTAATCTTGCTAACAAACAATCAGTCAAACGCACAGGAGTGGAAACGCAACGTCCTCGGCGAAGGTAGTTAAGCATTATGATGCACGTCAATCATCATCATGAGATCAACAGTGTTTTGAACTTTAACCTCGTCTAAGCAGCAGACAACATTCTGCTCTCAAAGCAAATTCTTCCGAATCAAGGATTTTGTCGATATTGAGCCAATTTCGAAACGTTGACCTCCGTAATGGAGAAGCCAGTGCAGGAAATCCATTAGAGACCTTTAGAGTCCTCAGGAGGCAGAAAGGTCAAACCATCTGACCTCACCGGCGCTATCCTGAAATATGAGGCACCCTAAAAACCTTCAAGTAATGGATACATGCCTCAGATTCAGAGTTGTGGGACTGCACTGGGTCCTCAAACGATATATATTACTCTCCATCTGTGACTGAGTTGAAACCGTGACATACGATACGCTGATACTAGCACAGATATTCACGTTTGATTAAAGACCCATTCAGTTTAAGGATAATTAATAGATTGATCATAGCGACTAGCTTCTGCTGCTGCTGCTTTTGCTTGTAGCCCGTGGCTACTTGTCACTGTGATTCACATAGTGAATTCTGGGATGGCCGGTGCGTGTCCATACTAAGTGCTCACAGCTGTATTGATTTGAATCCCGGCATGAAACAGCTCTGCGGTGTTGTTCTTGACTTGCGCTGTCCTGGAGATTAACACGCTTTCCCTCAGTCAACAGACAGTCGGAGAGATTGATGACTGTTTTCCTTGTGGCTCGCTGTGTTTCCACGACCCTTTTTGTTGTTCCTTAGTGGACTGATGGACTGGGCGGTTGTGCCGTAGCGTTTTGAATGTGTGTGTGTGTGTGTGTGAGAAGGAGGACAGACATACACGAAGACAGCCGTCTGTGCACAATGTCTGAATTTGTTTTTCAGCCCAACAACTAACTGTCGGTGAGTGTGATGACATAATAAAATAAATATGCATTTACAGAGTTTTATTAAGTCTGTCAACTTAATTATTTTTGTGCTACTTGTGATAGCTTGCATTCAAATCATACGGCCAATGTTATACGTTTAATATAAGTAGACCGACTGAATAATTATATCCCCGAAAAGTCTGTGATGTTATGGAATCGCCACCGCCGCCGTAGATCCTTCGTGTTAATGACGCAATAACTCAAAAAAACATAATTCATGGATCAATTTCAAATTTTATACCCATATAGACCTAAGTGTGAGGAACAACTGGATGGATTTTGGGAAAGGTTGGTTCTATATTTCTAACACTAGGGGGAGTTTTATGTTCAAAGTTTTCAACTTTTGGTCCAATTTCGTTTTCAATTTGGTTTATATGAATCAACTCAAGGGGATTTATCTTGAATTTAGCATATTTTACTCATGTGTGCTTCTCATAAATTATTTCTTCTGGTTGATTATTTTTACATCCTACTCTCATTCAGACTTGAGAGATTTTCCTGACTTTTTGCTCATATTTACCTATGATGGGGACGTTTAGTGGCGTTTCCACATCCACACAAGATCAGTTTGTCCGGGAGCTGGGGCTTCCAAGTTTTATTTTATTTTTTTTAATCTAAATTGACTGAGACTCTAAATATAATTATAATTTCTACCGAGCAAGGTGAAGGAAACGAGAGACAAAATGCAATTATTTATGTACACATAAGTATACATTCACACACAGTAGGCCTATACACATATACAGTAGGCTACATACAGTATATTATGCACATACACACATACTGTCTGCATATACTGACTTCACAGTCTATAATTATCCCTGATTAAGCTGATCGTCTGCATGTACAGACACATTCAGCTGACTCAGTATCCATTGATAATGTTTGTTTGGATGTTTGTTTGTTTTTTACTTTTATTTGATCAATCATTTACTCTACAAAATAAAAGCATGTATTACAAGAGCCAAAATATGAAATTTTCTCAAAGCTGTTTTTTTTTCCTTTTCAAATACATCAAATTTACAATGACATAAACAACAAGTCCTCATATTTGAGAATTTGACCTGTCAATCACCAGAAACCCAAACACACACGCACATGTGGGCATTGCCACAGACCTCCAACCATTTGGTTTGAGGCTGATTCCATGTGACAGCCAAAATATTTGGCTGCATCCGGGCACTAAGGTAAATGCACCCCACAAGAATGTTTTTATAGGGAAAGAAGGAGAGGGTGGTCTGTGACTGATATGGACAGAGGGGGGGAACTGTATCCAGTGCTTCATATAAATGTGGGTGGTGATCAGTGTGAAATCGTGGATCAACTGGATCATTGTGACGGCCAAAAACAGCGCTCACTATGTCTAAGTACATTTAAGATTTTATAAAGATATATGAAAAATGTGACAAATATCCCCTTATGGAGTCCAAATACTGGTGGTGGCGGTTGCTGATGACTCTGTTGAGACTGCTAAAGATGAACAGACTTTGAACAGTTGTTGATCAAAAGGCTAGAATGAAGTAAATAAGTTAATAAATAGACTATATTTTTTGAAAATATTATTTTTGTCTTTCAAAGCATTCTACTCAGCAGTCTCTCTTGTGGTGGGAAAAATAGTCGCCATATTTCCTTTCCTTTGTCTCATATTGGAAAATTAATAAAGCGATCTTCAAAGGTCTGCTCTGCAGAGGCTGCAGTAATCCACAATGATGAAGCATTCACACACACACACACACACACATGCATTCATGTGCATACAAACGCACAAGGAAAAGACTTAATCTTGTACAGGTGTATACACACTTGCATGCACTGACACACACATTCGCACACGCACACTCAGCAAGGAGGTCACGAGTGACTAAGGAATGCAGGGGTCAAACCTTTAAAGACCTGGCTGATAGAGGGGATGTATAGGATCAAAAGAGAGAAAGGGAGGGAGAGATGGATGGAAAGAGAGGGAGGGAGGGAGTGTACAGGATCAAAGGAGAGGGAGGTAGGGACTGAAATGATGGCAGGATGAATGCAGCAGTGAGAGTGGAGGTGTCAGCAAGGTAGCGAATAAAAGTATAAGAGAAAATGTGCATATGGAGAGTCTGGAGGAGAGAAAAGAGGAGAAGAGAGGAAGAAGAAGGGGAGGTAGAGGTCGTAGAGTGGGACAAAAACAATAAAGATAACTCAAACTGACAGGTGTGTGTGTGTGAGTGTGTGTGTTGCAATCTTGGTGTTTCTGCCAGAAAGTGAAAGCTCACTTGTGTAGTGGTGAAAGATTTATGTATGTTCAAGTGTATGTGTGTGTGTGTGTGTGTGTGTGTGTGTGTGTATGTGTGAGTGAGTGAATGGGGAGTGAATATACGATGAATGAAGCTGGGGCCATTTTTTGCAGCTGCACTGAGCTACTTCCTCTTGACATCCAATGCTCCATAAAGGTTTAACATTCAACTTTCTTCATTTCTGCCAACCCCTCTCCAAAGATCGAGATATTCCACCTTATGAATCTTTCAAACTTTGAAATGTTTTCAGACATTGGAAAAAATTCTTCTTGTTTAGAATCTTTCATATCTACGTTTCAAATTATTTTAAGTAAGCCCTATGGTAAGGGAAATATAATCTAATTTTATAAAGTAAAGTTTTCTTTGGGAAAACCAATTTTGGATTGCTGCTGTACTCAGACAACTAAGGGGACTTTCAATACTGACTCATGTAATGGGAAGAAATGTCAAAACTTTTCAAAGCACTTGTTCTAAACTCTTTATCTGTGTATTCATGAGGTTTAAAGACTTGGCTTCACATCTTAGTTAGATACACGTCTTCATGCTGTATCTCCAGGCTGACCACAGAGCCCGTCCTCCAGGTTTCCAAGGACTAAGTCAATTCCAACATGAGAGTTGTGTCTGTAACCTCGACAGAGAGTCAGACACATTTTCGGGAAGTGTTGGATTCCGCCAAGGTTTCCCTCTGTCTCTGATTCTGTTCTTTACATTCATGGTTGTTCACGGTGGTTTGGACATCTGATCAGGATTTCCACCTTTGGAGGTTTTTCAGGCACGTCCAACTTGGAGGAAACCCCGGGGTTGACCCAGAAGTCGCTGGACGGACAATGTATCTCATCTGCATCATTTGGCCTCCGCCCAGGGAAAAGGAGCTCTTAGCTATATCTGGTACTGTATATGTGTTGTGCATAGTCCCTTCAAAATAAACAATTAAAAAAAAAAATACAAAGAGACCCACCTTGTGTGAAATATAGAGACGAGACAAAAAGACAAGAGCGTAACATTTTATCCAGTCTAACGCTTTGGGTGATCATGCTGATGCACGTCTAACTATAGCTATAGGTGCACCGATAGCAATTTCCATTGCCGATCACCACCAACTTTTATAAAGTGGGACTGTTGGGAACCTATTTGTGCCGATTCTGATTTTTTGTTTTTTTTTAACATATTAAAATCAGAATTGAGAGCATACATCCATGAAGCGAGCTCGTGGCTGGTTCTGCAGTCTCATTAGGTAGCTGCTCTGCTAACATTAGCTCCTTGAAACTTGCTATGTTCCTCAGGCTGATTCAATTTGAAGTGTCTGATTGAGTTTGTTGTGACGGCAGCTTCATTTGTCCTTAGGTTTTAAAACCATAATTGACAGCATATAGCGGGCTCTGCGTTATTATAAGCTTTAGCCGCTCTGCTATCGTAGCTTCTTCAAACTTACTATGTTCTCCGGAGTTATAAAAAAGTGAAGTGTCTGATTGAGTTTGTTGTGACGAATGTTTTCGGGGTTGTTCCACCAAAGCTTATTTGGTCTTTACCGGTATCACAAATTGCGAGTTTTCTGGTGTTTTCGGGTTGGCTAGGGCGATGCTTATAGCCGTGCTAGCTCATGCTTGGTGTGCATGAATGGCGCATGCATGTAATCAGTACCCAATCAACCATAAATGAGGATGCTCGGTCGGTTGCCCATGCACATGCACAGTAGCCTTCCTACCTGGCTGCACAAGGCAATGAATGCATCACACAAATGTGTTTTTTTTTTTTTAAACTGAGTAAATTCTCGATAATGTCAACTTGCACATCCCTTAATAATAACCACAAAGATATAATTTTGCACCCTTAGTAGAGGCCGAAATGTGTCTGCGGCACCGAATAATGAAAACTGCCAACTGTCGAAAGCTGCCACTGAATATCCTAATCTTAATTATAATAATTGCTGATTTTATTAATATTTTTGCATAGCATTTTGAAACAACCGCATCAGTTAGAGCCATAAACTATGCCTCTATCTGATGCGGTTGTTGTAAAACAAAGCAATGTTTTTATTTGTATGTGGCAATCAAAAATGAAAACTTAATGGGTCTTGTGTTCCCGCCTGAATTTTTACTGATAACGTCGCTCAGAATCTCCATTTCTGTTTATTTATATCTTGCGTCTTCTACGTCAGTGTTCTCCTCCTCTGAGATTTCACTGATAAGAAAATTAGAGTTCATGTCTCGCCTGACCTCTTTCTTTCTGTCTGTTTCTCTTAATGGTTTGGCTGTTCTGTTTCATTCTCTGCTCATTTATCATCTCTCTTTTACCCTTTTTTGTGCAACAGAGATACTTGAGAGAGACTTCTGTTACTTTGATAACATCAGGGAGTTGGGAGGAAAGTAATGAGCTGTAAGAGCCTTCATTTTCGCTTGGTATACGGCCAAAGCTGAAATAGTTAGAAATGAAACGGCATCTTTCAATAACCTGGCTACGTATAAAAAAAACAAAAAAAACTTTTTTTCAACATGCAACAGTGCAACCCTAACACATTACACTAAAAAGGTTAAAGTTGTTTTCATGTTTATGCATTTTAAAATGCTGCAAGGAAAACACAATTTACAGCACATGGATGGGGGGGCTCAAACCAGACTGTATGAAAACAATGACTTTTCTGTCGAGCAGTGGTGTCTCTTCATGATTGAAGATATATAACGGTTTGACGCAAATTTATACAAAGCTCCTGTTTCGTAATTCCATTGGAAATGGTGTCGTCAAAACACTCAGCTCAGGAGCCAGTACGCTCAGAACTAAGTTCATCATGGGGATGTCTTGCTCACTAGTTGGGCTTAAAAGGACCCCTTTATTCCGATTTAAAACGTAATGAAGGCTAAATAGGTACGAAAATGCAAAAAACACCCTTTTTCTTCTTCTTTGTCTTTCCGCTCTGTCCTTTCGGGGTCTCCACAGCAGATCATCTGTTTCAAGCCATAGTTAAGGCCGGTACGCCGCTGGCTAACAGTACCAGTCATGGTATTTGTTATCTCAAGCCCAAACCGATCCGGTTTGGAATCCGTTTAGATTTTACGCCGTTAACACCCCATTCAGAATAAAAACGCCCTTTCCGATTGCTTGTATTCTGGTACACAGGGCTAGAATAAGTCTCTTGCGAAAAAGCGATCGGAAAGGCTACCACGGCATATATCAAGTGGATCGGAATACTTCCTGGTCGGCACGCATCCTGTGTTGTGACTCATCCACACAAAGCCGGCATATAATGATCTAGATCACAGATGAAAGTTTGTTTTTAGTAAAAACTCTCAAAGAATTAAGTGTTGAAGTAAGAAATAATGGATTCTACAAACACGTCCAAGACAAACTGTCAGAAGCTGTGATACACTGACGATGTAAGCTAATTAAAAATTTATGGGAACATTTGAAGTAACTGATTATAGGGATAAATCCCTCAACAACAAAGTAGGATCAGAAACACCATCTTAACCTGTTTATGCGAAAATGAATGAAGTGATTAAAGAAGAGGTAGACTCTGTGATCTGGCATCCATGTGGCCTGAATCCAAAGCAACTGGACTTCTGTTTTTTTCACCTCTCATCCAAGAGGCTTCTTCAGTTTTAACTTACTAGTGGGGAGTCAGGGATTTTACTTCACGCCTAGCGACTCATGCCCACCCTCATTAGTTGTGCACGACCAACTGCCAATGACTCTGTATGTACCAAACACCTACTGGAGGTATACAATCCCCGAATCCCCGACAGACAGTTAGAACTGAAGAAGCCTCTTGGGTGAGAAGTGAAATGTCTTCAAGCCAAAACAAAAGTCCAATTGCTTTGGATTCAACTCACATGGATAACCATGGCCTTGAATGATTTGGAATCTACATAGACACTCTGTGATCTGGGTTTTCAGGATGAAGAGCGTAATGAGGAGTTTTTGCTTTTAACGTGACTTTGAATGATGTTGATGTTAATGTATAATTTCTGGTGACTGTACCACAGAACACGGCATCACCAGCTAAGATAATGTAAGGTAACATCGTAATGATGTAATGATGAAGTTAGAGTAAAACCACTCTGAGGTACCGACAAGGTTTGGCTCGTGCATCCACTAGGATTACGCCAGCTTTATTAACAAGCTATATCTACAGTAAAAGCATCACAAGAATAGCAAAATATACAGCTAACCATATATTGGTCAGCTGTTCCAACTGAATGTGTTGGCGCCTGTAAACACCAAATCCTTTTAATGTGTGTATATATATATATATATGATGTAAACAGTTAACCCAAAATATTCTTTGTGATGATTTCATCAGAATGAAACAACAACTATGACTATATGAGAAACAACACAGTCTTACCTAACCAATCAGAAACAGAGGAAGGTGGGCATAGAAGCTACTTTAAGAAAAACTCGGGTCCAAACCGTCTTCAGGGTAAGCCTCAAATTCTAATCATATCTTCCCCTCACCAGGGTCGAACTTACTTTAAACTTTCATCAAAGTTTGTTCAGTACTTGTTGAGTTATCCTGCTTACAAGCACCGATCGCATGACCTCCTCCAACCCTCCTTGGCAGGGGTGGTGACATCATGTAGCTAGAAGCTTTACCTCACAAGAAGTTGGATCTTGTTTACGGGCTGCTCACATAGCAGGATGTTCATACTGTGACAGGAACTCGCAGACAGTTTACATACTCTTTACATTTATATACAGACAGAATATACTTCTGGGACATTGTTACTAAGATCAAACAGGCACCAGCTATCTTTTCTTTGAATGTCTATAGGGAATAAAAACGGCAGAGTTGAGTTTGAAATGTACGGAAGATGAACCAGAGAAGTCATCAAAGTAGGGTTTCTCCAGAAAAGACTTGTCAGTTTGAATACAAAACTGGTTTGAATGAGTGAATAACATCAAAAGTAATACCACATATTTCAGGTGGCTCCTCTGATTTGTTGGCAATGAAATGTTGGACTAGGAATCAAAGTCCATTAAATCAGTACATGACCGAAAAGTCGGGGATATTATGGAATCTTCATCGCCGCCACTGCACGATAAGTCAAAAACTATTTCATGGATCATTTTCAAATTCTATAACCACTAGAACTTGTTGCGAAAAGGAACTAGGTTAATGTTTGGAATTGGTCAGTTGTATATTTCCTACACTAAAGGGGAGCTTTATTTCCAGAACTTTTCAGGCCACAATTTCTCAACAGTTTAGTCCAAATATGGTGCATACGATTGGAATCGATTAGACCTATATTGTTTATTAGTCTAATAGCTGATATTTTACCCACTTTTTATGAAAAATACTGGGGTTTTTTGGACATAACTTAACATATAATTTCGGGAGTCCAACCAGGGGATTGCTTGTACAACGCAGGGGATTGTTTGTTTGTTTGATTGTATGTTCCCTTTCGGGGTCGTCACAGTGGACCATCAGTTTCAATCCATAGTTACAGCCGGTACCCTAACAGTATCAGGGGCGTTATTTGTTAATCAAAGCCCAAATGGATGCAAAATCGTCTTTCTGTGCCGCAAATCGATTTGGCATAGGTGTCATACTGGATGCCCTTCATGACGCAACCCACATCATTTATCCGGGCTTGGGACCGGCACTGGAAGTTCACTGATTTGTGACCCATTCCTGGCTGGGTTAAGTCATGGTGCTGAAACTGGAACCGTGAAGAAAGACCTATAGGACCAATGGAAGGATTTAAAAGAATCTCCGGGGGAACTTTTCCCAACAAAGAGCAGTTCTGTGTACTGTAAAAAGAGAATCGTTGGATGAACTCAAAAATTTACTTAAACTGGTAACATTCAATTAGATTAATTATTTACAACTTAAATTAATCAATTAAACTCAAAAATACTTTCATTTAAGTAATCTGTTTAGTTCATCAACAATTTTATTTTTGCAGTGCACAATCAGACCCTAAAGCAAAAAAAAAAGTGAAATACCAGCTTAGGAAACTCTTCAAATCTTTTTCGAAAAACTTTTTTGCATAGTTTTACCTCAAAAAAAACTCAAATATAAGATAATATATGATATTTGTTTATTATTGGTGCACAAATCTATCATTCTTTTTTATTCCTGTGGTATTTTAAGTCAAACATTACACACTGTAAAAAGAGAATTGTTAGTGATCTACAAAAAATGACTCCCACTGGTAACACAATTAAGTAATTTCCACTTACATTTAAGACTCAATAATACTTAATTTAATTGTGGGTTACCAGTGAACAAATTATTTTTACAGTGTGGTGACCAGCCCACAGTAACAACTCCTCTAACACGATAAAAGAGTAACCTTCTCTGCTCACAGTTTTCTTGCGAATGATCAAATACTGCCTGATGTTAGACTGTGGCGGCTAGAGGAAACAGACCTCCTTCATATCCCGACACAATCTGGAGCAGCAGTGAAAGACAAGATACGGTGGAAATGATCTCGATCAAGGCCGAAGGCTGATGAGGATGATGATGGGTTCTGACGGTTTTACAACCTCTGCGATGTGTTCCATGAGATGAATGCTTTCTTCTCCACACAGCTGTCAACGTGATGACTTACAGACGCGGTGTACCGTCTAATATTGTCAAAATATGGAATACAATAGCCATAATTATGGTTTTATACGTGTATAATCATTCACTTTGAAATAAGTCATTGTGTTTGAATTAGTCTTTTATATATACAAAAGCAGCAGGTCTTCCCTCGAGGAGTCGGCAACGTTGGCCGAGCCTCGTTTCTACAGTAGACCAGTTTAGACAAACCCGACACTGGGTTTAGAGAGGGTCTTCTGCATTTTAGTGCCCACCATAAATTTGGATGAGGTTCAACTTTTAAATTCCTGAAAAGTTGGGAATATTGTGGAATCGTCATCGACAGATCCTTCATGTTAAGGCATTAACTCAAAAACTATTTCATGGATCATTTTCTAATGTTACACCCACATAGAGGTTATAGTGAGGAAGAACTGGAAGTTATAGTGAGGAAGAACTGGATTGATTTTGAACGGGGAGCTTCAACTGCAGAAGTTTTTGGGTCGTAATTTCTCACTCGTTGGTCCGATTTTGTTTAAATTTGGTGCATATGAATTGACTATCACATATTTTGCTCTAATAGTCTAATAGAGGATCTTTTGGTTCTTTTCTTTAACGAAAAAATCCTAAGAATCAACTTATTTTGGTCCCAATATATTATATTTTACCCAAGCAGTTGATTTTTTATTTTTTTTTCGCACACTGGGAGTATTGCTTGTGCAACGCAGAGGATTGGAAGCTTTTCGGAGACCGACCCATGCTGTCGGCGGCAACAGCATTGGCCTAGTTTGACTTTGCTGGGACGCCATTACACGCCACTAAATCTTATATGCTGAACTATTAAACGGGGAATGATGTCATCTTTATTGTCAGGTGAACGGTTGAAAACGGTCTCGGTATTAGAAGGTTTCACTTTTTATTTACTGTTATTCGGGGAACTACGCCAACCTCCTCCAATAACCCTTCAGTAATAACAGTAGGTACTAACTTTCTCCGAATTTCCGTCCACACCAGGGAGTAGTCTGTCCCCAATCTCCTCAAAAAACTGCTGGAAGGAATTTTTCTCATCATCTATCCACATCAGCACACTTTTGTAGTATCGGTGGCATTTTTGTCCCTGGACACGAATTTTCGACTTCAGAGCTTAAGAGCATGAATCAGATCCAGGTGAAACGTCAACCGAGTCAAACGAAAAATCCTCATTACTCCCTCTGCTTCATCACTGCTGAACCTTTGATACTGCAGATCTCATCAGAGAGATTTTACAGCTGTTTGCTAACGATCCAACATTTTTAACATGCAATTTATGCAACCCCTCTTTAAAGACACTCCACAAAAGCGTTCTTTCTTGCAAAATAAGCCAATGCACTCCAGAGCGAGGGCAGCGAGGGCTTTTTCAGCTGTTGCCGCTGAGACACTCCAGATCTCCACATGTGGGAATCTGACTGTGATGATGTTTGCTCTGGATGCACACACCCACCCCACTCCATCCCAACAAGAGGGGACATTTCCATGACAAAGGGCAATTATTGACTTTCATTGGCTCCGCTTGCTTTGATATCAGCGAGGGGTGTGTCCGTGTGTCTGTGTGTGCGTGCTGGAGGGGGCGGGATTGGGGGGCAGCGGCGGACGAGAAGAAGGAACAGGCGGCCCTGATGAAAGGAGCTGAATGGGAAAATGCACCCGCTGACCCACAGTGCACTAACATAAGAGGAGGATCACATTAAAGGGGAGAAAAAAATCATTCATTAAGGTTTTTCTTTCTTTCACTCTTCCTCCTCTTCCTCGCTCCTGTTTTCTCTCTCTCTCGTCACTTGTGTTTTTTATATGCTGTCTATCTCTCATCCACCCGAAAAACTTTTGACTCACTTTGCTTTTATCTTTATGTGGCTGACCCCCCTCCATCCTCTTGTCGCTCTTCCTCCTCCTCCTCCTCCCTTCACAGCCATGATTTAAGGGGGCTGAAAGGCACGGCGAGCGGAGAAAGAGGAGAAGAAGGAGTTGAGAAAAAGGGGAGAACCTGCAGATGAGGGCCTTCCTTCACGGACGAGGCACAGATGTGAGGGTGTTTTTGTGAAACGGGTCGGGGAGGGGCGGCGATAGGCTAATTTGCGTGGCATAAAGACGGGGCCCTTTTCATATGCAGAACACCACTTTGATGCGCGGCCGATGAAAGCTGGAGGGAGCGCAGAGGAGAGGAGAAGAGCGGGTGATGGAGGGGCTCTTTGTCCCCTGACAAGAAGGCATCTGCTCCACGCTGGCCTCCTCTCCTCCGCTACACCGAGGCGCCCACAATGGGCCGGCCAGGAGAGAAAAGTGTCATCAGAGCACCTTAGAAAACTGAAGATGAGAAAGAGAAGCAGCCGCTTGGGTCGGCCTGGTTGCCGTAGGGGTATGCATATCAATACAGGAGTCCACGTACACACACACACACACACACACACACACACACACACACACACACACACACACACACACACACACACACATATACGCATACACTTACACACAAAAGCACATACACACGCACACCTTATAACACGCGCATATATACACATACACACACAAACAGACCCACAAATACAAACACGTGTATATACACACACACACAAACATGTATATACACACACATACCCAAACACACGCACACACAAATATGCATTCACACACACGTACGCACTCACGCACATATATATATATACACACGTATCCACAGATAAAAACGTACACATGGTTGCACACTGAATTATAAAAACATATAGACGTACTTCAGACACATTTACAGCCTCTCTTAAAGTCCAACATGTCTTCACTTAGAAAGCTTTGAGAAACAAATACACCGTACTCGTGTTACCGCCTTTACTGTATATCATCAGAACCAGTGGCGTGAAGGCTTAAAGGTTTGTGCGGTGACGATGGTTTCTGCTTGTGTAGACCTTCACTATACAGTGTGTGTGTGTGTGTGTTTATATGTATTTGTGCCAATATATGCATATGTGTGTCCTTGCGGTTTTGATCATAGAGGGGGGGCTCTCCAGGACCCTCTCAGCTAACACTGGCTGATTTCACACTCGCACAAAAGCTGAATTACTGCAGCACAGCTGGGATTGTTCGTAAAACCTAAACTGTCTTCTTAGCTCTAGCAGTTGGTTCAGTAAATAAGAGTTTTTGGATCACGGCGTTTACTTGTTTTAAAAAAAAATTATAATTCAATTATTAAATGTATTTTTAATTTAATTTATCTTTTTTTTTTTTATTCAAATAAATATATTTTTTATATATATATATATATATATATATATATATATATATATATATATATATAATTTTTTTTAATTATTGTTTTTGTATTTAAAAAAAAAAATGTTAAACCTCTTTTTTGAATCTTGATTTTATTAAGTCTGTTTCTGGGTTTCTTCCCTGACCATGTAACACAGTTTAGAGGAAATGTTCCACAAACTCACAGGGACAGGAAGAAACTGCCAAAGTTCCTGTCGAACTTTTGAATAAATTGTCTCTTTTTGCAGCAAAATGTTGGGACTGTTTTTGCTGTTGGCTCGTTAATTGTTCCTTCTGGTAGGGTTGCACAAGTAAAATCACATATTTGCATGAATTGAATGAACTGTCAGGCGGATGTGCGGTTCTGGTGTTCTCCTTAACCAGAGGACATTGGTGGTAGAGAAGTATGTGACATAACCCTCAAAGTCTTGCAACGTCACTTCGGTCCAATATGTAGCCTACATGAAGGAATCGCATACCTTTCCGGTGTTTGGCCCGTTTTCTTTCATGGTGTTTTTTTAGAAAAGATTGAAAAGGTAGCACATCTTCCTCCTTCAAGTCAAGGAGGACAAACTACACACTCTTCACTTATTTATTTGGCTCACATCACAGGGAACAAACGCTCAAGTGTTTCGGCATTTATCTGGGTAGATTGCACAGTTTCAAGGGCCTTTATAAGTTTCTTAGAGCGATCAGATTCTAACTTCTCATCAAGAAGTACCTCTAAATCCAATAAACAATTGTTCAAGATTTTGTTCCCACTTTTTCATAAATTCAGGGCCGTCAGTTCCAAAGCTGGAGCTTTGTTGATGTGAAAGTCTCTGGGTCTCTGTGTGGTACTGTCTTCTGACAGTACCACGCTTTTTTTTCTTTAAAGCGTTTGTGTTTGTTCCGTTAGATTAATGCGAACATATTATGGGAATTGAATTATACATGCTAAAGGAATTAGCATTAACTGTGCGACCACTATCAAGCAATATACAAGTATGTACAAATACATTATTTCACTTTACATACATTTGTCTAAACTTAAGAGAGTGTTGTTAATCGATACATTAATGATAAATAACTACGGAGTCACTGAAGTCCCTTGAGAAAAACACAAATATCGTGGATATTAGATAAATGACTGTTAATCCAAAAACGCATCTTAATGAACAAAGACACCATAGAACATAGAATGGACTGAACAGGACTTCCAAAGTTTTATTTTCACGTCGTCATATTACATATTGGTTTGCAAACCGATCGTATGGTAATTTCATCAAGTCAGAACACAAACACAATGCCGACCAATCCTTACTTCTGCTGTGATCCATAAATACACTGCTCAGCAAAAGAAAATATAAGTATGTGCCTAAAAAAAGATGGTTACAGAGTCCAATCCTAACAGCTTTTCTCTCTAAGTTATTTATTAACAGTTATTTATTTAGAAATCTGGAATACATTTAGCATAAGTTGTCAATTCTAAATGTTTATTCATTTACAAACGAAAATCGATTTGATATATGAAGATATTATTAGTTTTTATTTATTGATGTTGAAATATGATATTTTGAGTGATAATTCATTCAATTAATAATAATTGGTAATTTATTTTAATTTGTTATTCATGTTGACTTAAGATAGAAGATGGTTTTGAAACTTTTTGTTTGACGGGTTTATTAATGGACCCATGATGTAAGCTTGTCTTTGTGAGCTGGCTGCATGCGGTAAAACGCTGCACAGTGTTGCAATAATTGATGTCTGAGTTGTTGATGGATGATTCTCATTAGTAAAGTTTTTCTTGGCCTTTCGCGCGTTCATTGTAGCAGATTGTGTTTCATATGGTTGAGCAAAAATCTTTGCATATGATTTGTTCTTGGTTAACATCACTCACCCTAAATATGAAATGCATCCATACAATGAATGATGATCTGCTTCCAGGGCTTAGATATTCGCCTTCGGCTCCTCCAGATGTTTGATTTTTGCGTGTTGACTTTCTATTTGTGATGTATCAGTTATACACTTTCATCATTAACAAATGACTCGCCTGTGCTGTAAATGTGGACTTAATCTCAGCAACGGTCGAGAAATTATGTCCCGAAAACATTTGTAGATAAAGCTCCCCCTAGTGTCGGACGTAACATTGAAAATGATCCATGAAACAGTTTTTAAGTCATCGCCATAACACGAAGGATTGTGCGGACGCGTGGTGATAACGATTCCGTGACATCCCCGACTTTTTTGGGATTAGTTATTAGTTACTGAATCAGCAAAACTATCAACTTCCACAAAGGTAGAAAGAAATTGATCAGTAACAAGTTGTCATTATTTCATTCCAGGTGATCTTTGCCTTGAACCAGACGTTGTTACAGCAGGAGTCGTTACGGGCAGGAAGCCTCCAGGTCCCCTACACGACTGAAGATCTCATCCGCCACTACAACTGTGGAGATCTCAACTCCATCATCTTCAACCACGACACCTCACAGGTCAATATCTTATCTTATCTTGTCTTACCTGTCCTATCTTATTAATCTTATTTTCTCTTATCTTATCTCATATCTTATCCCATATTTTTATCTCAGAGCGAATCTTAAATCTTATCTTATTTATCTTACCTATTTCATTTTATGTTATCTTATCCTATCTTGCCTTATCTTATACAAAATATTATCTTATATCTTATGGGATATTGTATCTTATCTTAATCTTAATTGATCTTATCTTTACTTATAATGTCTGGTCTTGTCTTATATTATCCTATTAATCTTACCTCTCTTATTTAATTTGATCTTAGTCAATTTATCTTATCTTATCCTATTTATCTTAGATCTTATCTTATCTTACCTCTCTTATTTAATTTGATCTTAGTCTATTTATCTTATCTTATCCTATTTATCTTATATCTTATCATATTTATTTCATTGTATGTTATATCTTATCAAAGTAGTGGTCTTCATCAACTTTCGCTTTAGTTAATAAGCTAATAGTCCTTTTGACCCCTTGACCATTTGGAGTGTCCTGGTGACACGACCCTTGACCTTTTCTCCTCACCCTTAACCCTCTTACCGACCTTTCATCCCCGACTACTCTCCCCTACACCCTCTCTTCAACCAGCTTCTCACAACCACTGCCAATTAAGTTGTTCTGTCCTCTATCCCCGTCCTTCTCTTTCATCGTTCTTACCGTGTCTTTCTCTCTACCGTGTGTGTCGTTTGTGAATAATGCATATTTGCAACTCCTTTCCTTTTCTTTTGAGCTCTGAATGAAAGATCTAGAAACAAAGCAGAAAAAGAATTCACCTCTCTGTCCCCTTCATCCTCTCCTTTCTTTTCACCTTTGCTGTTGGGCCGACCGTCGCTCCTTAAATCTTAGGTCCCAAACTTCAATAACGTGACGCTGCCACCCAGCGAGCAGGTGACCGCCCAAGAGATAGACAGCTACTTTCGACAGGAGCTCATCTACAAGAGGAACGAGAGGATGGGCAAGAGGGTGAAGGCGCTGCTAGAAGAACACCCGGACAAGACCTTCTTCTTCGCCTTTGGAGCAGGTTGGTGTTGAATCCAAACTATAGAGGGATCAAGAAGTAAGTTAAGATATATTGTGATATGAAAGGTTTAACTCCGCTGTTGATGTCCGGCTAAAATGTCAATCAAGGTGATTGCTTTTAATCCTTTCAACAAAATAAGTTAAATTCTTCTTTTTGCTTGGACAGCGAATTAACCCTTAACCTTTAACCCCTTTAATGTCGTCAACAAGAAAAAAGAACTAAGGAAAACTTTGTTTGCATATTCTAATTCTTTGGGGCATTTATTAATGTAATATCTTATGCACTCTAAACATACCATAACATTTTAAATTGTTTTACCAAACATGATTTTAAACAGTAAAAATAATATCAAGTTACATAATTCTTAGTTTAGTAAGACTTCCTAAAACAATCCTGCTATTCAAATAGGACTTTCTTAAAAGCCATGGTTAAAACCTCCTCTTTGGTGGCTCCTTTGACCCCTGGTGTCCCCCAGGGCTCCGTCATTGACCCCTTAGCATTTAGCATAAACATGCTGCCACGGGGTCAAATTATAAATAGGGTCCGTCACATTTTTCGATTAGAAATCTAGCCTCAAAATGGGCTCAACCAAACAGTTGAGCAGGACATTAAAGGGTTAACTAACACATGAAGCTAAAGGGGGAAAGAAATTACCTTTGAGTGATCAAATAAATGGAAATCACTAATAGCTACCTCTTTCAAATCTACCAGGTCTTATTTTTTTGCAACCCCACTTTCCTATAATCCAGGCTAAGATAGTGTTCAACCTTCTTTCTTCTTTTTGCAACGTTTGCAGATTAAAGTAAACCAGAAAAGATTAAACCAGACGAGACTAAACCATTGATCTCTTGCTTCATCTGTGTGTGTCTGTGTGTGTGTGTGTGGTCTCTAAAGCTGAGATTCAATAAACCAGCCTTTTATCAGTTCAGCACTGACCAGACAGACACAGAGAGTTTCTTCACATGGTTTTAAAGATGTCACTTCAAACTATGCAGCAGCAGCCTCATAGCTAACAACAGTCTGGAACTTAAAACAGGGAGGATAAAGAGACCAGACTACACCAAAGATTCCTCAAAACTTAACTCGACTTAAGCTTGAACGATGATATGGGTGTGTGTGTGTGTGTTTTTGGGCGTGTGTGTGTGTATTCACATTCTTTGATTGGGCAATGTGGCTCAAAGGCAGACGGTCTTTGTCTGCAGGAGACGCGTCTGTTTGTTCATCCTCTAGTTGTCAATCGAAGGATTGTTCTCACCCAAAGAAGGTGAAGCTGTTTTCTAGGTCGCGGTTTTTCATTTTAGATAAACGGAGTTTTCATTTCCATTCCATGCATCTCTCTCTCTCTCTCTCTCTGTCTCTGTTCATAGGGTCATAGGTCACATGTGCTCTTCCAGACTATTTATTTATTTTTTGTCTCTTTTCACTTCTTAATTATTGATCGAACTGTTGAAACTGACATTTTTAACTGTCCAGAGATCTCCTTGTATCCATTGCCAGATCTGAGCAGCTTTACTTCACACATCGTTGCTGTGTTCTCTGGTCTTTCCTATTGTGAAGACCACCATAGAGAGTTAGTCCTCTGCCACCTCATATTTATACCCCAGAACAACAGGAAGTCACTTTTCACCACTTCACAGTTCCTACTCAAACGGTTAAATTTAAAATTTATGAAAAGGACCGGAGATAAGCTTTAGTTACTGTTTAATCACAGGATTTCCTCAAGGTGGCAATAATTGTTCCACACACTAGAGGGAAAAAATATTTCTTTAAAAGGGAAAGATTGGATTTTTGTTAATAGTATGAATTAAAGATTACGGCTATAGACAGTTAATAGAGAGTTATTTTTTTTACGTCTTGTTTTACTTAACCGTAACTTGATTTTATTACATTATATTATATTTTGTGGAGAAAAGAGTCCAATTTTATTGCCATCTTTTCAAAGTCATCTCTTCTAAGTTACCCAAAGATTCTTTTGGTCATTCAGAAGCATAAAAGCTACAAACCTGGGGCAAAGAGAGCGGTGGGAAGGCCTCTCTCTCACTCTCTCTCACTCTGCTCACTGTTTTCTGTCAGTGTGTTGGTCTCCTGGCAGGAAACAGCTGAGGAAAAGCAGACACACACACACACACACACACACGCACACACAAACTCTAACAAGGAGTACATTTCAGATCGTCTCCCTATGGAGGTGCCTTTACAAGAGTTTGGTCTAAAAGGTGTGTGCCTCTGTGTGTATTTATGAGTGTGTGTGTATGTGTGTGAGCTGGTGAGTGAAAGTGAGTGAAAGTGATACGGGCAATCAGCCCAGGAGCACTAGTGTTGGACATACGGAGGGCAGGCTGGGTCGGGTGTACAAGAAACGGGATGGGGCACATTAGGGTACTGCACATGTGCAAAGCAAATGCAGGAACTCACATACACACACACACACTCACACCAAACACACACAAAACAGCCCCCAAGTCATACCAAAGAGAGACCTAAGTAAAATGTGTCCTTAATTATCCCTGTAGAGGTCAGGGGACTCAAACACATGCATGTACGCACGCATGTACCACAATGGGGGCTATTATGTCGGTGCAATCTCCCAACTTCACTCTTACACTGGTCTGAGACCAGTCTTATCAGCGAAAAACATCTCGTGTCGCTGAATCTGTACAACATCTCGACACATGCAGGATGTGATTGCTGTCTCGCCCCGACTTTGTCGGTGTGACGTTGTTGCGCCGACCAGAAACTTTGAAAAGAACCGAGCCCTTAAATTATAACGCTGCGAGCGCGAGATAAATGACCCGACATGCGAGCGGAGTTGACATCAAAATCAGATTCAAGTGGGAATTAGCTTTTGAATGCATAACCACATATTTAGCATATTTCTCTTCCCGAGTAATGATCCCATTAGCCAGCAGGAGCTGGACTCCAGATTCCCAACTGGCCCGTGTGGAAAATTGTTGTGGCTTTTCATTTTTCCCCTGCAATCCAGCTTTATTGCCGCAACAACTTTAAAAAACGATTTCAATAGGTGATCATTTATTCCCTGTCGAATTGCGCGGTCAAATGCGGAATCGTTCTTAGCCACCGGGAACTTAAAATAACACAGGAAAGTGTTGGTATCCTGAAGATTTACTGTTTGGGGAAGACGAATGAGCGTTAATCTGAAAATAGAGACGGGAACGGCGTCTAATCCCGTCAGACAAATGCCTCTTTGCAAGAGCCTTCAATTATGATCCCGTTTTTGTTTTTTAAACCTTTTTAAATACATTCTGCAACTGTAATGAAACTCAATGCAAACAATGGGCCCCTTTTCTCGGATTGTTTTGTTTACGGGAAAGGAATATTTAGCGATTGTTTTGGATTTTGTAAATTGTTTATGGAGACTTCATTACTGGCAGACGCTCATAATTGAAGCAGAGCGAACGGATTTCTCACGCGCCTCCATGAGTGGAACGAGTCTCCAACCATTATTAGATCCTGCTTAAGATAAGATCAGAAGAAGAAATCTTTTTCTCATAGCAAAGCCCCCCTCCCCCAACCCCCGCTAAGTTGACTTAGTTTATCCCAGTTCCGCCGCCCATGGGATCACGATTATGTTATTTGACCCCATGAACCCTCAGCAACTGAGCCCTGAAGGACTAATATCACTGACATAACTGTAGACAACACCGAATACATCAGAAAGCTCTGTTCCAAGACATTCATTAGCTCCTGGCCGTGGGAAAGTGGGGAGCAGTCCCCCTAAAACCACTGCACCTTTAATGTACACATGTAACCTGTTCTTTATGATTGTTTTGATAATTAATATGTAATAACATCTGGGATCTACCTGTGAACCCACCTGTTTAAAACCTGTGTAAATTACAATATGTGTCAAATATCTGATAAAGTATTTGTTAAAATATGCATTTTAACAAATAACAGTAGGTATAAAAGCAACAAATCCTTAGACTTAGTACGTCTATATTCTGTGATATGAAAATGGACCTGAAAATCTACGATGGCACATTCCAAAAATTCAAGTGAATGAGTTTTTTGTTGATTCAGATTTAGAATATGTCCTGTTTTGTTAAAAATGTGGGAAGTGGTTCATTCCAAAATCCTTCTCAGCCTCAAAACTTATTGGGGAAATAGGACTGGACAGCCTAGGCTGAGATTAACAGCCTCCATAACAATGGAAAAGGAATTTATAAAGGACCTGGAACATACTGGTGTTCAATACAACCGAGTGATTGAGCTATTTTAAAGAGAGAAAGGAGGATGGACTTTTTCTTCAGACGATGAACAACTTTGGTGAATCTAATGAATTTTGATGAATCGTCTTTCCTGAAAGAAATACACCTGAGGTGAGAGATATGAGTATCATAATGCTGCAAACAGGACCACCGTTAAATGTAGTAGGTGCCGTTTTGCGCGTTGTAGAGCTTTATTATATCCCCGCAAAGTCAGAAATATTATGAAATCTTATAGTCGTATAGATAATGCGAGGAAGAACTGTGTTGATTTTGGCAAAGTTTGGGTTGTTTATTGCCGACACTAGAGGCATAAAGTCCCTTGGAAAAAAACACTTTCTCCCAGCTTCTAAGTTATTGATTCTTTGGTTTTGTTCAGGCTCAGTGGAATGAGAAGCGTGTCCAGGTTTGCGTCCCAGGCCCGTCTGTTGTTTTTCCACTGGTCTAATGAGTGTAGGGATGGAAACAGTCAAACAAACAGAAGTGGACATGGGTTCGCTCAGAGCACAAGCACATCGCCCGGCGTCTGTCTCTCGCTTTCCTCTCTCTGTTTCGCGTCAGTCTTTATCTCTCCAGAACTGTCTTGTCCAGAGTTATTTTCAGATTCCTTACACGGAGCAGACAGGATCCAGTTATCCGGAGCGAGGCTGGGAGGTGATAAGATCGGCTCACGTCTACGACACGTTTCTAATGCACAGCTTCGATGGCCGCCCACTACTTTCATGTGAAACATCGGCTGCTGTGAGATCATGTAGCAGAACATGATTCTTACTGAATAACTTTCAGAGCCAGTAGGGAAACAGAGTCTTTGGCTCAACGTCTGCTGACGTACGAAAACAATGGGGATAAAGAATGAAGAGGCTGAAATCGCTTATTTCCCCCCCCCCTAAAATTTGGCATGGTTAATGGTTTCAGTGACGTGTTTATTACATCATTCTGGCATCTGGCGAATAACTCAAACAATATTTCATGGATCATTTTCAAATTTTATACCGGCATAGACCTTAGTGTGAGGAAGTACTGGATTGATTTTTGCAAAGATCAGTTGTATATTTTGTAACGCTAGGAGGAGCTTTGTCTCTAGAAGTTTTCGGGCAATACTTTTTCCGATCATTGGTCCGATTTAATCCAAATTTGGTGAATATGAATCGAGTTAAGGGGATCTATCTTTTATGTTTTTGTTATGATTTTTTACTCGAGTACTTCAAATTTCCTTCACTGGAGGGAGCTTTTTCTTGCAAAATATTCAGTTTTTCGGACATAACTTCCTACCTGTTTTTCCAATTAAGTCCAAAATTAGTGCAAGTGAAAGTAATTTTAGTCACTGTGGGGAGCTTCTTCTTTTTCTGTTTTTAAAACATGTTTTTTTGGACATAACGTCCCAACCAGTGATGCAGTTTTGTGCAATTATAGAGATATATCTTTCATGTCATATTTTAGTCAAATAGCTCATCTTTAACACATTAGGGGAGCTTTTTTTTTTTATTGAAAAATAGCGATTTTTGAGGATTTGATGAGTTCAATCAGAGGGATTATTTGTATAACGCAGGGGATTGCGGGCTTCTTAGGGATACACCCTTACTGTCAGCGAGGACAGCGTAGGCCTAGTTTTGGTTAAGCAGTGACACTTTAACCCTTACCCGCATGTTTGCCTGCTCTCATACCTTTAAACAGATGAACATGGGAAAAAACAAAAACTCCTTCAGTTTTATCCACGAGGGAAGAAATATTTTCCAGCGTTTCTGTCTAAAAAACTAAACCATGCCCTGTCACCCTGCCCTTAGAATATTGTCATGCCCGTTATGTTTAACTACACTGCAAAGTAAATACCTCCTCGAAATTTGTCTTTTCCACCATCTGTTTGTCTGAAACGCTCCGGCCATCACTCATAATAAATGATGATGTTGAAAATGATGACGTGTGTTCAGGCAGGCATATGGAAGCGTTTATTTCTGCTCTGCATAGGTACAGCAACCTGACCCCTGCTCACAATCTGAACCTGTGCTCCCTTTTAAAATCTCCACTGTGTGTGCCGGCACTCGTAACTTTAATAAAATAATTTGTTTGTTGCTTAGAGGCGAGGGCTTCTCTCTAAATCGTTTCCCCCCCCCCCCCTTCTACTCTGATCTTGAATGCATCCAGTCTCAGCCCCAAGCTGCTTAGCACATCAGGATTCCCCACAAACTCTGCTTCAAAACCTCAAATTTAAATATTTGTGGTGGTGTAATTGCCACTGTGGTTGACAGCCTCTAATGGTTACTGTACTTTGAAATGTTTGCCTCTTTTCACAGACAATTAAGGCTTGCTTTGGGATCTTTTGCTATTTATGTTGGTACAGACAGGTTTAAGTGAATACCCCTCGGTTAGTGAGCTTTTTAGTGCGGCGGGGCTGTGATAAATGGATAGCCCGGCCCATGAGCTGTGGCCCATGACAAAAACTCGGTTGATGTGAACCCATAACTCACACAGAGCACCTTGACTTGTCAGTATGTGGCGAGCTCCCAGCACTGGAGGCGGGAAACGGTCATCCAATACACTCTGGTTAGTGAGGCCAGCACTGTCCTAATAGGAAACGTGATGGGTGTTTTATTCTTCACTGTTAGCATGTCATCCTCTGTGTTATCTGTAAATCATAGATGAGACTCAAAAAAAAGAGCGGTGTCGTGGGCCGCTGGTGAGCCCTAATGTGAAAGAGCCAATATTAATTTACAGAGAATAGATAAAAACAAATGCAACTAGAAAAAGCAGTCAGAGAGCGCAAACCTCCGCCAAATCACAACAGTATCTTAGGTTTAGGAGAAATTAATACAGATTAATATCTGAGATTCCGATAGCCTCTAAATCTACCGACAACTCTGACAAACTCTCCGAGTATCTCTGAAATACTCTGTAGCCGCTCTTGTCCTGTGCCTTTCACTTCAGCGTCTCTGCTCAGCCCACAGAGCCCCCCATTCAATCCCCAAAGGAACATCGAAGGAGCTCTTGGCAAAGAGCCCCCAGCTTTGTCCGAAAGGAACATCAGAAGAAC
This sequence comes from Lophius piscatorius, assembly GCA_009660295.1. Lineage (NCBI taxonomy): Eukaryota > Metazoa > Chordata > Actinopteri > Lophiiformes > Lophiidae > Lophius > Lophius piscatorius. Next base: position 44,443 of record VRLP01000507.1, read on the forward strand.
TCTTGAAACGGAGTTCTCAGCTCAACACTCAAAGGAACATCAAAGGAATCAAAAATAACTCGTAAAACTGAGCCCTCAACTCCACCCCCAAAGAAACATCAAAGGAATCAAAAGAACGCAGGCAGCAATAACCACACATTGTGACGTCACTACTCTACATGGCTTATTATTTAATCTTATTTTAATGCTGTGGAACCTCCAGTAGAACTTGAAAACTTTCACATGTTAACTTTCGGAATAATAAATTGGACATGATAAACTATTCCAAAAAGTTAACACTGTGAAATCCCACAGAATTTAAGGTTCTACTGGAAAACTCAGATTCTAAAGGTATCTCCGTCTAAATGAGATGGAGACGTGAAATACGACCAGAATAGTTTCCATATACAGTTCCAAATAAAATCTGGAACAAATTGATGCAGAATATCACATAAATGATGGTAACAGACACTGGAAAATGAGAATTTTAACCTTATTTAGAATGCCGGCCTTTTATATACACTCATATAACTGTATATAAATCTGCTTTATTCACTCGTGTGTGTGTGTGTTATGTTTAGGTTTAGATTTATAGCTGATTGACCAGACCTTCCTCCTCAAGTCCTGCTAGATACCGGGGCCAAACCCCACACAGGACTGGACCAAATCCCTCTAGACTGCTTTCACACCGAGCTCTACATCTCTTTGGTGGCTGCCCACTTTTGATTTTTTTTTTTTTTTGTGTTCTCCAGATGGTGTGAAAGTCAGAAATGTGGTACTATTTCACAACACCTCACCCTCATAAACAGCCAGTTTACAGCTGTTTGGGCCAGTCGCTGACATGAGTACACACATGTCATACAGCGCCATTAAAAGCCAGACCAGACCTACCACACACTTGGTAGGGAAGCGGGCAGGAAAGGGCGAGATGTCTGCCAAACCTGGATTAAGTCCCAGAGCTCAGATTGAATGACACCTTTATGCTGCAGTTTTCTAGTTTTTAAAAGGCTGCACCTTGTAGGATTACCTTCTACCGGAACGGAGAACGAAGGAGCACAAAGTCCTTGTGGCCTTCAGAGTCTCACGGGGAGGAGGTCGAACGGATAGTTCACGAAACACTTGGTTGGCATAAAAAGAGATTGAGAAATGTTTTCAAGCAACAGTCACAGTTTGTGACCTTCCACCAAGTCTTAAATAATAACCATTGAAGTAGGAGAAGAGAAAAAAATCATGTAAAAGAATCTTACTAGCAGTTTCCAGCCTCGCTCTGGATCATCAATGAAAAATGCTTCCCAGAAACGTTAAAACAATAAACGGATTCCCTTGAAAAGTCCACAAATTGTTGTTTCAAAAACACATTTTGGTTTTATAAATATTTAATGTTTATTTATTTACATATAGGCCTACTGTATAACAGCCGGCACTGCCCTGCTCCCAGAAGACCACACACCCCAATAGCTCTCAAGGAGTGCATTAATAATATGCTGATTTGTGCAATATAAACATATACATTCTACATACATTTTTTTTTTATACCTCCTCTTGTTTATTGTGTCTGTACTTTAAATTTTTTCTTCCCTGTTTTCATACCATCTCCTTTTATATTGCTCTACTGGTATTTTCAGTGTCCACTGTGCTACTGTAATGCTGGACATCTGCCCATTTTAGGACTGAATTCTTATCATATATATATTTTTTGAATTGTTTTCCCTTCATTATTATTATTTCCAGGCAAACGAAAATTAAGAACTGACAAATTTCACATTTTCACATGACGGCGGAGCGAAATTCATGATATCGGACATGAGTTTGATTATTATTGTTTTGCCTACAGACATTACTCAGAGAGCGAACCTTCAACCTCTAAATCCGCCATGGCGGCTCATTTTTCCCATCATCTCATCACGCTGAAGGCTACGTTCACACGGCCGGTCTTAATGCTCAACTCTGTTTGTTTTTTGTTGCATAGAATGAGTTTTATATCAGCTTCTAGTATGAACAGGTTACTGCCATAAACTGAGCCACACGCACAAAAGAACAATAAAAAAGACGATGTGTGATGTCTATAAGGAAGCACAATGTGAAAAAAGAAAGAAAAAAGATTCCGACCTGTGAGTGATTTAGGACCACATATGGAAGTGGCCCAAATCGGACCTGGAAAAGATCAGATTCCATGAGGTTTGTGCTGTTCACCATGAAAAAAGTCCCATATGAGCAAAAAAAAAGCCACATTTTTCCTGCGATGTGAACGTAGCGCTAAAGCATTCGGCTCATGATAGTTTGACCCTCATAATATGACTCCTTGGCCTTGAAAGCCAACACCAGGAATCTGGAATCATGGTAGTCTTCTTAGGGCATATCTGTTTGCATGCTCTTTGGATGTTCGCTGAGGTTCCCCCCAGGTTCTGCTTCTTCCTCCCACAGTTCAAAATCCTGCAGTGGCGGTGAACTTTGACTCTGAATTACAGGTGGGAGCGGTTGTTGGTGTTGAACTGGCGACTCGTCCAGTGTAAACCCCGCTTCTTGTTTAATGTCACCTGGGACAAGCTCCAGGCTCCGCAATCCTGCACAGGATGAGTGGATTCAGAAAATGAACGCCTGCATGGTTCCCTTTAGGATCTAGCCCTGAAATATTGTCCTGCATTCTACACCCTTTCATGGTTTCACAAGTTTATTGGTAATTTACAAACAAGGCCAAAATCATCGCCATGTTCAAAACATTTTGGAGAAAGAAAAAAAAATCCAAATCCACTTGTAAGATCGAGTAAATTCTTCCCTGCCCACTACCCCCAATGAGTGTCACAATAATCCATCAAGTAGGTCAAGTAGTTTGTGCATAATTTACAAACATGTCCAAAAAGCCATGTCATACAATGTTCCAAAAATTCAGATTTTGACAATATTGATCTATTCAAATATGAATATGGAATCGCTTTGCTGTCGTGCCGGAAAAGAAAGAAATCTGTATCACGTTATAAAGTGATCAACTTCGCATTTTTAGATTAGAATTTTCACTTTATAGCGTGATAGCTAATTTTACGGTAAACGGTGATTATTTTCAGGTTTTTACATGATTATTTTCACGCTATAACTTGAAAGATAATCTTCACATTTGTACAAAATGTTAACATTATAAAGTGATGGATGATTTTCAAATCTATACTGTATAATTTTCTCGTCATATTGTGGATATCTCACGTTATAACGTAATAATTGTCACGTGACAACTTGATAGATAATTCTCACGTTATAACGTCGTAGATAATTTTCTCGTGACAACTTGATAGATAATTCTCGCATTATAACGTCGTAGATAATTTTCTCGTGACAACTTGATAGATAATTCTCGCGTTATAACGTCATAGATAATTTTCACGTTTTTACATGATTATTTTCGCAACATAACGCGATAGATAATTTTCACGTTATAACCTGATATATTTCCATGTTTTTACATGAAAATCCTCACGCGATAACTTGATAGATAATTCCCAGATTATAGATAATTTTCACGTTTATAGCGTCATAAGTTTAATATTTTTACATGATCATTATCACGCAATAACATGATCAAGTTTCACGTTTTTTACATCATCATTTTCACGTTATATAACTCAATAGATAATTTTCATGTCACAACATAAAAACTTTCATGTAAAAATAAAAGTGAAACATATCACGTTACAACGTGATACATCATTTTCAAATCTTTACGTGATCATTTCCACGATATAACGCAATAGATCATTTTCAAGTGACAGCTTGATATAAAGTCATAGATAATTTCCACGTTTTTACATGATATTTACCGTTTTTACATGAAAATTTTCACGCAATGACTTGATGGATAATTTCCACATTATAACATTATAGATAATTTTCATGTTATAGCGTCATAAGTTTTATTTTTTTACATGATCATTGTCACCCAGTAGCACGATACATTTTCACGTTTTTTTTACATCATCATTTTCACGTTATATAAATCAATAGATAATTTTCATGTGGAAAAAAAAAAGAAAAAGTGAAACGTATGATTTTCAAATCTTATGATGATTTTCACGTTATAACATCAGAGATAATATACTCATATTACCTTTTTTTATTTTCTGCCATGACAGTTAAGCGCTTCCGTACTTTTATGGGATGTAAGACACTAACCGCATGTCGTTGTCCGTTTATCTGGAGCGTTCCCCTAAAGTATAATGTTGGCTTACACATTTAAAACCCTAAACACAAAGCAGATAAACATGGAAAGCATTTGACTGGTGGGATGTGAACATGTCAGGAGCATCTGTAATGTATCATCTGGTGCATCTCTGCGTCTTCTTAAATGGGAGTATAAAACTGTCAGCCCCGCTGAATAACTAACTGGCTGCTGAGCCGCGCGGTGAAAAGCACCTAAACGTATACATTTTGTTGCACTCATCAGGTCAAAGACCCCAGTCTCTCTACTTGAGCGGACATATTTCAAAGAGCCAACACTTCGCTCGCAGTCACAGCAGCGAGCGTTTGTCAAAACAGTTCGCTGTGATTTATTGAGAGGGTTGAACTCTTCACCCCTGACCCCATTCAAACCCAGTAGTGTTTGCGTAGGCACCTGGTACGGGCTCCGAACATATCTGCCCAGGGGCTAAACTTTCATTTGGAGCAGAAATGCCTCACAACTATATGAAAGGGAGGGGATAATTACATACGTGCATGTATTGATGATTATGCGTGTGGATTGTTAAGAAGTAGCTGTCCCTTTTCATTTTGGGGGTGAAACTTCAGGGAGAGCAACACACTGCCCAGAGGCGATGAAGATATGAGGTCTCTCTCGCTCTCTCTCTCGCGTGCTCTCTCTCTCTCTCTCTGCATGAATAAGCCTGCGTTGTCGGCCGCACAGAGATCACGTACATCCTCACATCAGCCACATTCAGGATCCTGGGATTCCAGGCAGCACGTATTAGCCTTTATTGTGTTTATATTTCCTAACATTTTGCATCTCGGTGCGTGTGCCAGTTTAAAACCCATTCATATCCATGGAAAAACGATTTCTTTGCCCGAGGGACATTTATTAATTTAAAATGTTGGACGGTCTAGATTAACCATGCACGCAAGCATGTTTTTAAACAATGCTTTGAAACAATTATTTCCACGATGAAATGTTGTTCCGTCTCTTTGAGCCCTTATTAAACTTTATTTTAATTGTATCGAGTTACATAAATATGTTTACTAAGTTCTCACAGGCTTTGATATGCCAAAAAGACTTTCTCAATAGCCAAGGTTATGCCTCCTCCTAGGTGGCCCCTTTGGCCTGCGGTGTCCCCCATGGCTCAATCCTCGGCCCTTTACTGTTTTTAATAAATACATGCTGCCACCAGGTCATAATTATAAACGGGTTCATTCGAGTGGAACGTATTCAAAATGAGCTCAACCCAACGGTTGTGCAGGACATCAAAGGGTTAAGAGAGATTAAAGGTTGTAGAAACTGCTTTCTTAATTGTTTTTGTTAACAAAGAAAAATTCTAAAAATGCACTTATCGTGGCTCTAAGTAGATACTACCTCGTTTTTTTTATATTTCTGGACTTTATCTGTTATATTTTGATGCTTCTGTTGTATTTTAGTTTCTTGATTGGTTTTGCTTTAACTGGAGCTGCCAAACGGTGTTTCGTTGTTTTTCTTAAACATGACAATAAACCTATTCTATTCTATTCTTTATTTTGCCGACATTTTCCTCGCCATGTTTGCGAGGAAAACTCTTTTTTTTTTAATAGTCTGCTTCTTAAGATTAACTTATAAAACTTTCATACCTTTTAGAATTCTGAAATTCTTGATGGAATCACGAATTACCAATTTTAAGATTTTTCGGCGTTCACAAATGTTTTATTATTATTTTTTTAATTGAGCGCCTAATTTTAAACAGAGACCGCAGCTGTGACCTCTCACTGGCAATTTACCCGGATTCAAATCTGTTCCAAATATGTATATAAAATGATTTCACAATATCTAAAATGGGAAGATTGATGATTAGAATAAAATAAAAATATTTAAAAAAAAATGAAAACATAATTCAATAATTATAATTATTATATAATATATACTGTGTATATTTTATACATTATAAAAACATATTTAAATTTTTATTATTATCTATTTTTTCTCCTCTTGTGTGGAGCAGAGTGTTTTAAAACCAGTATTTCAATCTCAGTATTGAATATGGGATTTTCCATCCCCAAATAGTTTTTGGACCACAACTGTTGTATTTGATTTATACTTTAAAAAAAATGGTAAATACCCACATAGTTTGCCAAGAAGGGCTTCATTAATCACATTTAAAAGCAGACGGCATCACAATAAGTCAGCAATTTCAGAAAAAAAAACAATACAAGGAATGCTCCTATTTCTGACCCTGAAAAAAAATGCTCATTCACGTCCACAATGAAATTTAAGGTTTGAAAGAAAGCCTTTGGCAGAGTCCGGAATTGTCATGGTGAACCCAATGCCCCTGTGACATAATCAGACAAAACAAAAAGCTTGTTCAGAAAGCTTTTGGAAGTTATCATTGGCAGCGAGGTTGGGTTTTGGAACGTTCTAACTTTACATCATGGATGCGGAGCGTTAGTCTCCGAAGTTAAGAGGGAAAACGAAAAAAGGTATTAAGCAAATTAACGAAAGGGAAAACTTTTCCTTTTTTTTCTAAGGCAGCAATAACAACAGAATCCCCTTGATTCAAAACAAACAGACTCAATTTGAATCACCTCTTGTATGTTGAAATGACTGCATTAGGGTTTGCAACTTCTGTTTCAAGTAACAGAAGGTCTGGAGCAAATAAGAGATTGCTAACGAAAAAACACAACATTCTTTTATTCTTGAGGCTGTTTCTGATGCTCAGTATGTGCAGATGTAGAAGTTGGCCATGTTTTGCTGTGATGCTGAAGTATTTTCTTCCCCCTCTGGAAAATAATGCCCACAGTTCTATCCACATCACACTATGGTTAACTCATTAGTGGAGAAGAAAGGGCAGTTTGGGATGAAAGCGCAAAAAAACAGGAGATTAAAAGAAAATCGGCGCGTCTGACAGTGATGTAAGGAGAGGTAGGGTGAGATAAGAAAGCCAAACACACATCCTGTGCAACTTCACAGGCCTCTATCCAGCGGATCTGGTCTTAGTTAAGACCCAGACCCAAATCGCAGATGATACGCAGGCCTCATTTGACATCCACGAGATCTCCTGCAGATTACTCAAACTGAATAAGCACAAAATGATCCTCTAAGCCACGTGTTTTAGACAGAAGCTCGCGGGGAAAACAGAAAAACTACCAAATGGAATCCTCTCCGACTGAATGCCCTTGCTTCTGGGGCCGGGACAGCTGGAATGAGGCTGGCGAAGGTACGTTTGTTTTCAGAGGAAGCGACCATGAGATTGCGGTATATGCAAAGATGCAAAAGACCAAAGAAACCCTCGACCTGTTAACACGAGAGATTACTCACCAGTACAGTTCAGTAAAGACACTTAACGGAACATCGGTGGAACAAACCCTCTCAGATGTGCGATTTTAAATGGAGAGTAAGGTTTTGTGAGCAAAAGCGGTGTAACAAAGTGTCAGTGTCTACATTGGTGGGCAGCAGGGCTTTCTAAACTATGGATTTACTATGCTGAATAATAATTTACCTTCCTGGTTACTTGGCGGTCGACCTCGCCCTTTGCTTAAAGGTTAAAAACGCTTTAATGTCCTGCTCCAACTGTTTGGTTGAGAACATTTTGAGTCACGGCTTCCTATGGAAAACGTGACTGAACCTGTTCATAATTTGACCCATTGGCTGCATGTGTATGCAAAAGAGTAAGGGGCCGAGAGTGGAGCCCTGGGGGACACCACAGGTCAAAGGGGCCACTGAGGAGGAGGCATTAATCATGGCTATAGAGAAAGCCCTATTCAAAATGTAGGATTTTTTTTCAGTTCAACCGGGGAAAAAAAGTCGAATTAGGGTCAAACAATCTCTCTAAAAACAATCTTTACCAAAAGTAATAAATGCCCTAAAGAAATGAAATATGTATAGAAAACTCCCAGACTTCAATGCTAACTGCTACTAGCTACTTTTAAATATTCCTGTTGTAGGTTGGTTGTCAGAACATCACGACCCCGTCCTCTTCTCCGTCTCGCCTTTATACAGATGTCCAATTTGCATCAGTTACTACCTCAACTATCATTTCAGAGCCGTAAAAAACACACCATTTTACTGCCATTACATTTACGCAGAATGACGGAACAACGGTTTTGATTTCACGTCTTAAGTGGAAACCCCGAAAACGTTCAGGACTACAAACTTATGGTTCTACAACTTTCAAGAAAAAAAATCAGTATCGGCCAAAACCGGTATCGGCCGGTGAGACTAAAAAAAAAGACGATTGGAATCGGCCAAGAAAAATGCAATCGTTGTACCTTAAGAGATAAACAGCCGGTGACGCAAACGCCTCGTTTAAATATCCACACAGCAGAACAAGAATAATCAGGTGATTAAATGTCAAATTTTTGTTTCATCCATCTGTTTTTATACAAATGGATGCAGGCGATACTAATGATTGTGCCAAATATCTGCTGTTCAATCATATAATTGCCAATTATGTAATAATTGCCTACCGATATAGTCTCATTGAGACAGTGTCCCCATCCTTAAAGTCCGTCTATCACAGATTCAGCACAGGATGTGAATACATGGTGGCCAATTCAACCAAACCTTTTTGGAAATGTAAAATTTCCTGACATGTATTTTTTCACAGTTTCTTCTTCCTGCTATCTTAAACAGTTGTGAAGTCCTGATCACAAAGTCTGAACGTCACTGCGATAGAAGAAATACTCCTGAGAGGGATCATAATAAAAATGATTTATTACAGGAATCAGAATGCTGCCTGTGTTTCTGTTAGTCCGTAGTATAAACTACTATAATCTTCTACACAGTCGTAGTAAACCGCAGGAGAAATAAAATACCCGAGGTCAAGTTTGTTCTTTTTTGGTAAACATATAAAACTCTTTTCAGATGGACTTTGGTCAGGTGGGCAGGTATCCACCCCACCCTTCTCAAAGTGCTCATAAAAACTCTCTTTTTAGAAGGTCTAATAGTACGAATATTCTCCGAGACGGGATTTCTTAGAAAAAAAACGAGGCATTTAGTGGCGGCGACATTCAGAGCTGGCAGCGCCGGGGTTTACTTTGTCAAAACTGCTCACTTTTACAGAATTTTCCTACTTTGATCACCCTTGTATACGACCACAGTGAGTGAGCTGTTGTGAGTGTGTGTGGGTGTGTGTATGTGTGTGTGTGCCATAATTCCTTGGCAGAGGGAGCAAACCTGAGGACTGCTCTGCAGAGACTGTTGCAGTCTAACAGATGTAATCCCTAACACAGCTCCTAAGTGCTGTGTGCCACCACAAAGTTTGAGTGAGGGTTTATTTAGAAAACAAACTCACACCACAGGCCTCTTATGTGCTCTGTTTCTAATTTATTCTCTGCATAAATTGAAAGCTGGGGTTGCTCGGAACGATCTGGAGAGAACTCGGTCCTGCCGACAATTTCGGGCCGTTTCTGCTCCAGCGGGTAAACACCGTCCGACATAACTCGCGGGAAAAGAAAAGGTCACTTGCTGGACTGAGCAATTAAGTGCGGGCGTGTTTTAATGATCCATCATTTTTAAATCCTCACAAGCGAGCGGGATTCTCGTAAGTGCAGAAAATGCTACATTTTGCAAGCGATTTCTCTCGTCAGGCTTTCTCTTCAAACTAAACAAACCTCCTCCTCCATAATTCCTGTCGCGTTTCGCCAAATGCCACGCCATGATAGATTTCACTTAGATGCTTCTTAACACTTCATTAATCTTAAACGATTATCCGGGGCAGTGACATCCGTCATGGCGACTTTAGATGTCTCTGCCATGAGATCGTAAATCAGCTGAGATAAGGAGCGGGTTTGACGTAATATGTGAAAGATACAGATGAGGTGGAAGTGAAAGAATCCACATCTTACAGTTCCTCCGCCACAGGAGGAACTACTGTGTGATTCCTAACCCACTTCTTTTAAATCATATTTCTGCAGACATTTACGTTTCTTTGATTTCCTCGTTTTGTGGCGGTAAAAGAGATAATAGAGCCACTTCAAGCAGCCGTGACTCCAGAGTTTAGCTCTATGTGAGAAAACTCTCCACATAGTCTGGGTGGGTTTACATGGACCCCCTTATTTCGGCTAATACTACCCCCCCTTTGCAGGGGGGTAGTAATGATTCCTTTCAGAATTATACAACAGCAGCGTTACTCACGTTTGCGCAAGGTCGGCATTTAATGATCAAAGCAGAGACTTCATTTTTTGAAATTCTCAAAAAATGAAGTGGAATAGTAAGAAATAATCTACCATCCTCTACAAACACGTCTAATACACACTGTGAACAAAATTAAAACGCGCTTTAAAGACACCGATAAGCCCACAATAGTGGATCAGAACCACCGACTCCACGTTTTGTTCAAAATATTAATGAGGCGATTGAAGAGGAGGAAAACGTCTGTGAAGGTTGCTAGCAATCGGTGGATCTGGATTTTCAGAATAAAAGCGCATGATGAGGCGTTTCTGCTTTTAATCGGATGATGTTGATGTTAACGTAACATTTCTGGTGAGTTTACCAAACAACACGGCCTCATTGATAACTTAATGCTTTGCTAACGTCATAATGATGGAACGTTAGTCAGAGAAAAACCACTCAAAGGTACCGACAAGTTTTTCGTGTGAACGCCTTTTCCTTCCTCCACCGGAGTTAAAATCAAGTTGTATCTTCATTAAAAGCATCTTTATAACACAAAAAACTGCCTTGCTCACAAGATAGACGCCCACCTTCTGATAAAACTTGTCATCTATTGATCGCTTTTGTGCTCGTCACACAGCTGTTGACAGCTCTTCTGATGGATGTGGCAGACATGATAACACCATTTCAAATAAGAAACAGTCAAACAAGAATCTGAAAGAAGGAAAGAGTTCATGTAAGCCAAGCTTCTGAGAGGGGAAGTATCCTAAACAGAAAGCCTCTCAGGACGCTCTTGTCCCCAGCCATCAGTCTGGCATCTGATAACTCAACATTCCTCTGTTGTTTTGGATGCCTTCTCCCTTTGTCTCTAGTCCTGTCATTCTCCGCATGTTAAAATTCAACACTGCCTGTCCTCAGTTGTCTCCTCTGTTTATCTGCGTTGGCATCCTGTCTCCTTTTTCAGTCTGGTCTTCCTGCCCATGCCTCCTCCTCCTGCAGCCCGTGTCTGTGGAACAGTGATTGGTATCAATTCAACAATAAAGGAGTGACCTATTGAGTTCTCAGCATGGCTGAGAGGAAGAGAAAGAGGAGTGTTTGGGTGCTGCTTGAGATGTTAGCATTCTTTGGCCGGACTTAAGAAATGCTGATTTCGTGGAATGGAGGTGTATTTGTTTCAAAGTCACGGAGCCGAATCACAGCTGTCCTTCACTGCCGCTTTCTCACATCACCGGTATGAAACAATCCACCGAACACCGGAGGAACGTGAATGGCAAAGCTGCGTTTGAGTTTAGGGTCCGTTGTCAAGAATCTCAAAACAAGTTAGAAGAGGAGATGAAGTGAATCTTGACGTTTTAAAATCACGTCGTATATGAGCCGTTTATGCAAAATGACAAAAAGAGTTCTAATATTTTTTCTGTTCATAGAAAATGGAAGGAATACCGTCTTTCACACGCGTCCAATCACATTCCTAAAAACAGACCGCCCATCAAACTGTATCAAATATACAGAAATATATTTTCAACGTTTTCAAAGTGAAAACATTGAGCTTGCTCTACTTCTAACTCGGTCTACACTGTCGTCCCGAAAAGGCCCCCAATCCGCTGTGTTGTACAAACAATACCCTTGATACAATTCCTCAAATTTAAAATGAAGTTAGTTATGTGCAAAAATCAATGTTTTTCATAAAAAATAAAGTGCCCGCAGTGACTAAACAACAAGTGCATCTCCACGAGTCGATTCATATGCACCACATTTTAACTAAATCAGACCAACGGTTGAGAAATTATGGCCCAAAAACGTTTGTGATAACGCTCCACCTAGTGTCCGAAATATGCATTTCAGGAACTTTGGAATTAAACGGTGAAAAAGTTTTGTCCAACAAACGGTGTAATAAGCAAAAAATGAAACTAGCACTCAGACATTTTCAATTAAAATACTTTTACATGTCGATAGACTGAATTTTGATGCAGTTTGAGTATTTCTTGCTACATTCTTCTCTGTTATTGTGTATAAATACTAATTGAGTATTCCCTGCCGCTTCCTTTTTTAATATAGAAAAATATTATGATTGATTATATCACTTTAAAAAGGCAATCTCTCAATTTCTTTAATTTTCCTGCTATTGTCCATCAAAAAAAAGGAAAAAAATAAAGCTTTATTTTTCTGAATCTGAATGCAACAAATATGAACCTGGACTTTCTATTTTATTTTGTTTTTTTAATCATGATCCACGTGGTTACATAGATTTTAAACACATCAGTCTGTTTCCAGATGGAGGATTTTGCCGCTATAACATGTGTTTGTTTACCTTGAAGATACTGCAAATGTTTTTTCATCCGGGATGACGGGTAAATAAAGATTTAGAGTAGAGTTTTCATCAACTTTGATGACGCTTTGAAGGAAGTGATGACATCATCATGAGAAACATGGCTTAGGGTCATTAATGACCGGGCAGCAGACGCACTGAAACAACATTCGGGGGTTTAGTTTGGCTCAGCTGAGCTGGAAGTCTCTGCTTCCATGTCAGTCCTTAATCTATAAGTATCCTGAGTCATATGGAGTTTTGTTTTAAAGTGCACTATTTATTTTTATGTGATAGACTACGAGCCAAACTGTGACTGAGACTTTCTGGACATTAATATCCTACGTTTCAGGTTTGAGAAATTGGACCATTTACATCTCAACGTCCTTTTTTTCCTAAGAATTTGCGGGCTTGTATGCAGACGGATTTAACCCAATATTCTTTGGGTTTGGATACTGACTGTCTCTCCTATGTTATTATATTAAGAGTGTCCTTATCCTGCAGGAGTTTGGATCAAAAAGACAACATATAGCTGCATTTAATATCACTCTAAATTGATTCCAGGCAAAAACGTACTTTTAAAATCATTTTTCCGTGGCACATTGAGTAGTGAAGACTCGCGGTGGCTGCTGGGATGGAGGTTACACAAACTTATAGAGGCTCTTCTCAACACCACAATCTGGCTTCTGTACACCAATTGTGAATCCTTAATTTATAAAAATATATATATTTAAAAAAGAAAAAAAAAAGTTTTAACCCTTTAATGTCCTGCTAAAATGTTTGGTTGAGCGCATTTTGAGTCTCTTATTTCTTATTGAAAAATGTGACGGAACCTTTTTATAATATGACCCAGCGGCAGAATGTATATGTTAAAGAGTAAGGAGCCCCGGGTGGAGCCCTGGGGGACACCACATGTCTGATGATGATGAGGCATTAACCATGGTTATTGATAAATTCCTCTTCGACATAAGAGGTTTTTTATTTGGCATATTAAATATCTGTCATTCTGTCTAATAAGGGTCAAATAATGTTTCTAAAAACATTTTTTTTTACCAAAATACAAGCTAATCTAATTTAAACTGACTATCTTCCATAAAAAATAAAAAATGTCATCGTGAAATCATTTTTATCAGCGAGATATTTTCATTATTTTCTGTGTAAAAACCTGCTCGACCAAACAATTTGTCACTTTATGGTAAATTTAGAGTGTCGAAGATATAAGATGTATAAACGTCTCAAAGAAACAAAATATGCAAAGAAATGATTTTTTCATAGTATTTTTCTTTCCCTGGTGAGGAGATTAAAGGGCTCAAAAAGTAATAAGATTGTGAGCATTCTTGTAATGTTGCTCCAAGGAATGCCGGCTGGAGGTCAGCAGGTCCACGCTGGAATAACTTATATACTTGATGAAAACTTGAAATTTTGAAACCATCTTTCATGACCCGGAACCCAGAACTCTTCGATGTTTCATCTACCTCACAATAACCAATTGCACAACCCAACTTTTATCATTTATATTAGTTTTACTTGGAAAATAAACTTTTTTGACTTATTTCTACCATATATATCTTTTTTTTTTTTTTATGTCTATTTATATATATACAAATATTTATATATGTTTATTTGTCTTTGTAGATTTTTTTTAATTTCCCATTTTCTACAATTGCCTCCGTCACCTCTGAGTTTTTCTATTCCACTCTATTCTATTCTACTTTATACTATTATATATGACACTGAGAGGAAGAATCTGAAAAATCTGGTATCTGAACTAGTAGTTGAGACGTTTCTGTGTTCATGATACCAAGAGGAAGAGTGTAGGTTTCGTGAATCGCTGTCATGGCTTGTCTGGTTTCGTATCTATGTACCAGTAGGTCAAAGTTTTCCCAGAACCAGCGAAATATCTCAACATACACAAAATTCAGATTCTTTGATTCTGTTTTTGGGTATTGTCAGAAGTTCAAAATCATTTTTTGAACTGGGTAAAGTAAGTATTTCTGCTTCTCAACACTTTAGTATCAGTGGCCGTCCTTTGATTGGTGTTGGATGCTGATTTTAGCCACAAAGAGATGCTAACGTAGCTGTTGACTCTTGAAGTCTGATTTTGTGTCTCCATCAACAAAAACATTCCTGCATCCTTTCTAAAACCCCGTATTTACACTTTTGCTTGTGCATCCATCCATCAGTACACATTCTATGTAATGAGTTATTGTCTTTCTTACCTGCTCAAAAAACGATTGATAAAACTCAATGAGATATCACACATGTGTTGGAGGGACCCTAAAAATATGTATCCCATAATTATATCCCCTAAAAAGTTGAGGAAATTATGGAACATTTTCAAATTTTATACTCAACTAAACCGCAGTGCGAGGAAGAGCTGGATTGATTTTGGGAAAGGTTGGTAACATATTTTTGACAGTAGGGGGAGCTTTACCTCTTAATGTTTACAGGCCATAATTTCACAGCCATTGGTCTGATTTCTGAACATTATTTATCCACTAGGGGGGATTTTTTAAATTTTTTTTCATGAAAAACACTTTTTTTCGTTTTCATAAAAAAAAGACTTTTCTGTGGACTTAAATTCCCATTTTAATAACATATTTAATCTGGGAGGGGATTGCTTGTACAACGCAGTGGATTGGGGACTTTTTTTGGATATACGCTTGCTATCAGGGACAACAACGTAGTTAATTTCCGAAATTTGCCC
Organism: Lophius piscatorius; assembly: GCA_009660295.1. Taxonomy (NCBI): domain Eukaryota; kingdom Metazoa; phylum Chordata; class Actinopteri; order Lophiiformes; family Lophiidae; genus Lophius; species Lophius piscatorius. The sequence goes on from VRLP01000507.1 coordinate 59,701, forward strand.
ATTTAATTTTTCGTTTGATGGGGTTTATGGTCTTTCCATATCAGCAGCTATACCAACTGTGTCCTTGGACACAAACTTTCTAAATGGCCAAAAATACTTCATGTTCAACTAAATGCTGCATTTGAATCCCACCGCAAACGAGTATCGAATGATGAAGTGTAAGTGAAGGGCTCTATTACAAAGCTACCACATGTGACTGCTCTGAGCTAGCCTGAAAGCGTCGGCCTTATTTGTCTCCGGTTTTACAGAACTGTGTCCTGTTTTCGTCAAACAAATTGCACTTGACTGATAGTGGATGAGGTTTCAGTTTAATACCAGGAGCAGACGACTGTCCATCAGGGACCTAAAACAGTGTGATTTAACCACGGTTAAGAAAAAGTGCGACGCAAGCAGAGCCTCTCTTTCCAGACACTCGATATGTGCGCTAATGTAGAGCTGGCATTGTTCGCAAAACGCCATGATGACTGTGTGATAGATAACCGACAATTTTCCTGTTATTTAACTTTGACACGACCGTCTCTCTTCATGGCCGTGTCCTTCAGTGTCGAAGACGCCGGGGCTTTGCTTAACGGTCGGAAGCGCGTCGGGCCAAAACGGTGGTTTTCCAGTCTGCCTGGGTTATACTTGTGATGTCATCAAGATGTCGAATCCTTACATTTAGTTCATTATTTAGTCTTGAAAAATAGTTTGCATAGCTGTTCGCTCTCTATTTAATATAATTCTCTGCACACTATTATTACGGTATGATGGATTTTTTGCCTTATTCTCGGTGGTTTTAGGAAAATCAATCAAAAGGTGACATTTCCGCTTCAAAAAACTTTATTTTATGGATAGATTAACACCAAAGTGAAACATCTAATTTATTGGAAGCTGAAATTTCACATTTTTATGTGTTTGAGGTCCAACTCTGCACTGTAAAAACTAGTCAACCTAAATCAAATGAAGTATTTTTGAGTCTTACTTATTAATTAATTTATGTTGAAAATACTTCATTTAGTTGAGTCTTACCTGTTGAAGCGATTCTTTTGAGTTCCTCAAACAATTTTCTTTTACAGTGTATGACACCGCTGCCTTTCATCTCCATTAGAAGATCCTTTTCCGTTGACATGGAGGTCAGTGCCGATAGTCCAGGCCGCCAGTCGTACTATTCGTTTTAATGTATTAATTAGCTGAAAATAACCGCTCCACACAGGCTATATATGAGAAAGTACTGAGTTTTATATTATAATATTACCTCTACCTGAGAAGTGGAACCGTTGTTTCGTTCTCCCAGTTGCAAGAAAAGTATAGACTTCCTCGGAATAACTTTTTGCAAGTATCTCCAAATTAAAAATGATGTGCAAACTCATTTACCTTCTTTCGAAAGTGTTCCACCATCAGTTCTGTATGGATTATTGACCCAAAATAAAGGCCTCAACAGAGGGATCCCACATTTTTGTAATTTGTTACAGTTGATCGATTCTCCCTGTATGACTAAAATAAAAACCGCTGGGGAAAATGAGTTTGGGACGCAGATCAGTGACGAAAGTCTCAAAGAGATAAATGCTCCATCATTTCAATGCATTGTCTTATTCAGTTTCGGGTCATGTATAAACTCCACCACTCAAAACTCAAGCTGAACAAGATGTTTTCCAGACACATCCTCACACTGTGATGAATGCAACATTGCAGACGCTAATCTTCGTCGTAGATTTGTTTTTCTACACACAGATAAAGGGATATGGGGTTAGAGATTTTTAAAACGTTCTCTTAAATGTTTTAAATTCATGCATCGAACCTGACTCCGCCTTTATTGTACTTACTGTTGTGTATCTGACTCTACATCTTTTTTTTAAACAAAATCTGAACAGCAATTTATCCCCAGCTACAAACAATGGCTCAATAAACTAACCAGCAATCTTCATCTTTGAAAAAAAACAAGGTTTTCTATGAAAAACATGGAATTGACAGTTCCATGTTCCACAAGATCTGACAGCCCCTCGTCCGTAACCTAAGAAACAACCAAACGGCTACCGTACTTCTATATCTGCCAAGGAATTCTTTTTCTTTTATTAGCATGGGAGGGTGGGGTGAGTTTAGTTTTGTTGAGGTTTTTTTTTGCTTTTTTTTAGTTTTCTATGTTTATTTGCACCCTTATAGAAGAAGTAAATTGTTATATTGATGTCTTAAATCTTGAAATGCTTCTTTTTTCCTAAATAAAACATATTTGAAGAGAAAAAAAACATTTCCAGGAAGTAATAAACAGACTATAAAAAAAAAAAAGGTATTATATATAATACTCTCTGAGATGAGGGCAAGTAGAAGAATAAAGTAGCATAAAATGGAACTTATCTAGTAAAGTAAAAATACATGGAATTTGTACTTGAATACAGTACTTAACGCATTAACTTCCTGCTCAACTGTTGAGCACATTTTGAGTCACTTTTTCTTATTGGAGAATGTGTGCCTCTTTATAATATGACATGGATAGTGGCAGCATGTTGACGCTAAAGAGTAAAGGATCAGAGATAGAGCCCTGGGGGACACCACAGGTCAAAAGGGACCGCCGTGGAGGAGGTGCTAACCATGGTTCTTGATACCCTATTCTATAAACAGGTTTTTTTTTGGCATATCAAAGCCTGTGAGGACTTACTTATTTATAATGTAACTTCATACGACAAGAAAAAGTCTGAGTTTGTTTGTTTTTATTTGTTTTATTAAGTTTTGTATGTTTATTTTTCTCTCTAATAGAAATGCAAATTGTATATTTATGTCTTACATCTTCTTCTCCTTCTTTTTTGCTTTCTAAAACATATTTGATGAGGGGGAAAGAAAAGAAAAACAGTTACTTGGAGGAAATAGAGAACAAACTAAAAAAAATTCACCTTACCATCATCTCCCCTACAACACAAAGCTTCATTTAGTTCTAGTGATTATGGGCGGCACGGCTAAACTGACTAGCCTGGACCATGTGTACATAAACAGCTAGCCGAGGCTACACCAGGCAGAATGGCCTCAGCGCCGCCCGTAGCGTTTGTTTATCCAGCATGCTGTAATGTTATGAGAACTGCTGGCCGGGCCCGAGTTACAAGTTGTAATGTAAATATTAATGTATATGGAAAAGGACCGCTATTTAAGGCTTACCATATGTTCTCTTAATTTGAGCCGCTAAACGCGGAGACGGGATTTCTTTGTAAGGACGGACGCCGCCACGGCGTTCCTCTGACTGAGTGCAGGTCTCATTCAAGTTAACCCTCTGGAGTCTGAGGTCATGTTGGCATCAACCAAAACTTTAACCCTAAGTCTATCTAAGTCTATATATACCACATGAAATAATGTGGAACACATATTTATAACTTCACTTAAACATACTGGACCCCAAAAACATGCCAGGTTAGCGTTAGGGATCCCACCAGTGTTTGTATCTTTAAAAACCTTCAGCAGGTCTTTTTGCATTTAATTGGAATGAGCAGCAGTGGATAAAGTACTCAGATCATGTACTTGAGTAAAAGAACTAGAAATGAATCCACTACAAATAAAAGCCCTGCATTCAAAACTTAACTTAAAATGTCCTTTCAAAAAAATCTATATTTTTCTTTGCATATTTTATTACTTTGCGGCATTTATTAATTTAATATCATAGACACTAAAATGTGCCATAAAAGGACACCTTTTTTCTGATTTATAAAAAAAAATTCCTGATGAAATGTTGTATTTGATTGTAAATAGTACATTGTGATTTAATTAGCTCAACCCTTTAGTAAAAAATGTTTTTTGAAAATTATTTGACCCTTCTTAGACTTTTTTTTTAATTATATCTAGTTAAACAATTCTGTATTGTCAGTCCTCACATGCTTTTATATGCCACGAATAATCCTATTAATTGATAAGACTCTCTCAATAGCCATGTTTGATGCTTCCTCCTTTAACCTGTGGTGTCCCCCTGGGCAACATCCTCGGCCCCTTACTCTTCTAACTACTAATCTAACTACTTCATACAATTCATTATTTAGAAACGAGTATGCAAAAAGTTAATCTGATAAGTAACTAGTAACTAAAGCTGTCAGGAAATTGTAGTGGAGTAGTTAGTAGTATATATAATACTCTTTGAGATAAGGGGAAGTAGAAGAATAAAGTGGAAATAATCCAGTCAATTAAAAGTTGAGTGAATTTGTACTTTAATACAGTACTTAACGCTTTAACGTCCTGCTCAACTGTTGAACACATTTTTAGTTAGTCACTTTTTCTTAATGGAAAATTTGTGCCTGTTTATAATATGACCTAGTGGCAACATGTATATGTTAAACACGAAGGGGCCAAGGATGTGGCCCTGGGGGAAACCTGAGGTCAAAGGGAGGAGGGAAGAGTTTTCATGATCAACGTAATTTCATCATCAACTAATTTTGTAAGTCTAATTTTGTTAGTCACTGTTTAAAAGCGTGGTTAAGTCAACAATTTGTCATCGTCGGTATGGTGGGTTCAGAGTGTCAAGAAATTAATTATTCAATTAATATCACCCCCAAAAAATAAGATAGGCAAAGAAAAAAATTTCTCTTGGTGAAGACATTATAGGGTTTAAAGTAAATGTACTCAGTTACTGTCCGCCACTGTAATTTAAGACATAAAGGGTTTTCATGAGCGTTGTAAAAATCATTGCAGTTTTGTGGTTTTCACTGAACAGGAAGTTAATGAAAATTCTAACTAGTAACTACAGCTGTCGTACAAATGTAGTGAAATAGTAAGAAAGATTTTTCCATCGGAGATGCAATAGAGTGCCAAATAGCATAAAATGAAAGTAATCGAGTAAAGTAAAGATACCTCAAATTAGTAGTTAGTACAGTAATGAAATAAATATACTACTGGGAGTGAGTGGCAGGCAGGTGAAAACTATCTCAATATAATAAAAAATTAATTCATCATAAACAAGACGAGCCTTGATTACATGCTGGGATTTACTGGAGGCAAATTGGGACCAGCTTCCATATTTCAATCATACAGGCTTGCTTCCAAACTCTGTTTGGGCTAATAAGTACGTGGGAAACACAATGACGCCAGATGTTTCTTCACGGCATAACAAGGGCGGAAAAAAAACTGTAGCTAATGCACAGAATCTGTAAAATGTTTGTGGTCTTCATATTTCCTTTGTAATTGCTTTGTGATCTTATTATTTCAAGCCAAAGGACAAAGGCTGCGGTTGAAATATAGAGCTAATGTTGTCTTTTTCAATTTCTGCCAAAGCCACAAAATTTCCCTAAACGTATCCAAATGTGTTCAGAGCCGTGACCTAACAATACGTGGAACCACGGCCTGACATCCAGCCTCACCTCTTCATAGCCCGAGAACATCAGGCTTCCTGGATTAAGCCTGAGTTTGATCTCCGATATGTTTTTGCCGGAGTAAATCAATCGTACACAAACCTTTTCTGCAGGAGGAAGCGTCACTAGGCGGGTTTGCATGGACAGACTAATTCCGACTAGATTCGAAAAATCGTAAATAAAATGCTGCATGTAAAAACCCCTTTCCGAAAGAAATGTCCCTTTCGGAATGAGATTTCATTCCTTTACAAGGAGGAAGTCTAAGTCCTTTCATGAGAGTCTTTACGATATCCAGTCGCTGCGTGTAAACACAGTTTCTGAAAACTCTCTGTTTGAGTTTATCTGTTCATGCCCTGCGTCGTGACGTAATATTCTGGATGAGTTTTTTCAACGCTGCAATGCATTTTAAATATGGCGACTTCGAAACAGTAGCGGCCTACATCGGAGAGTCATTTATTCATCGCAACTTTGAAAGGGTTTAACATAGTTGGACGGTTAGATGGACAAAAAGTCACTCCCGCATATTTCCTATTTGTCGTATTCTTCTTCTGGACGCTTGTCGCCGCCAAGCTCATCGTAGCATCATCCCCACCTTATGAACTGGAGTGTGGATCGTCTGCACATGTCTGAAAGCTGTTTCTGTTTAGATGAGTCGATGCGTGTGAACACCGGGTCGGGAAACATCACAGGTCATGTAAATAGACGACCGACATCGCAATTCGGAAAGGTTCAATTCGGATAGGAGGAAAATGTCCCATGTAAACCCACCTATTGGAATAACAAGACTGACTATTTCATCAACAATGTTTCCTATTATGCCTCCGGCATGTTTTATATTAAATGATGTAAAGTTAATCATTCCAACCGAATGTCATATTTGTACGCCCGATTCCAAAATCTCATAGTATTACTACAGCTGTCACTTCTTTGGAGGCGCTCAGCGAGCTCGTAAAAAAAAAACCGCTGTAAGTTTGTATAACCGTGACATGAGACAATCTCTGACCTCCTCACTAAGTGGTCCGTGTATGAATTTCTCTGTTAGCTGTGAATGAGTGCTTTCAGGCCCGTCCCTGCTCTTTATCTCTACCATCTCCCCCCCTCTCTCTCTCTCTCTCTCTCTCGGTGCCGCTGGAACCGCATACAGTCCACATATTGTGCATTGAGGTACATATTTTTTTGGCCCTTTTTCGTAGATTTTAAAATGTATGAAATTGGCCTAAATAAATAATCTGGGGAAATAAATGTCAGATGTCACAGATGTCACTCCAGGAGTGTGCTGCTCCGGCTGAGGGCTGGGCCCGAACTTGGGCTGCTGGTTCCAAAGTGAACATGACTATCGCGCACTTCTCATGCAGGGAAGTCGAAGCAACAGCTAGGTGAGACGTTTTGGGTTCATAAGGTGGAAAACCCCGAATCCTCCAGAACAAAACAATGAGAATAAACAGAGTTAGTAGGAAGGAAGAGAATATCTAATTATCAGTGACCAAGAATAACCGAGTTCAAAACAATGTTTTTCCGTTTGATTTGCCACGGGGGATACAATGAACAAAAAGAGAGAGAAAAAAGGATTCTGTGAGTCAACACTTCTAACAAAGTCGTGCAAAGAAAACATCTGAGAGCAGCGTGGTCGACCCGTCTTAATTCAGCACAGAAGAGTGCTACGGTGTTTACGTGTCAGCGCCGCAGCACCGGCGTTTTCACCATCGCGTGTGTTTTGGTTTTGGAGAAGAGATATTGATGTATTGAAATAGAAAAGTAAACATAAAAGTATTTTTGGTCCGCGCCGCGGGGGCATTGTGTCAGTTTCAAAGTTCTGAAAATGTCCTCGCCGAGCCAGATGTTGACGCCGGTGCTGCCGGCGTCACAGAAGAAACGTTTGTTTGACAGAAGACGAACACGTGGGTCCGAAACATGTGGAGCCTCACGGAACATCTGAAGGATTCTCCGCATTTCTCAGTCCCTGCTGAAATTCAATAGTTCCCCTTTGGGAAAAAGCAGTGGATCACATAAAACTAGTCTGCTTTTGTCCCAGTCAGGACAAAAGCCCCCCCCAAAAAAAAAAACAACAACCCCAAAACAAACAGTCCCCTGCGTTGTACAAGCAAGCGACCCCCCTGATTGAACTCCTCAAATTAAATAGTAATAATTTACTTATAATAATAAGTCTGAAAAAAGGTTTTGTTTTTGTTTTTTTCCGTATAAAAGTTCCCCTAGTGAGTGACAATATGAACTATTAGAGTAAAACATGATATATACAAGATAGATCTCCTCTAGTCGATTCATTTGCACCAATTTGGACTAAATTGGACCAACGGTTGAGAAGTTATGGCCCAAACCTTTCACAACCTGACATTAGGAAAATCAATCCAGTTCTTCCTCGCACTAAGGTCTATGTGGGTATAAAATTTGAAATCGATCCATGAGATAATTCTTGCGTTACTACGAAGGATCTGTGGTGGACGCAGCGGCAGCAATGATGATTTCAGAATATCTCCGACTTTTCATGGATATAAATTCAGAGCCATGAAACATTAATAGACATTTAGACATTAATTCACTCATTTCATTCTTTCTTTCTTTCTTTCTATATGAAACAGAGAAGCTTTTGTCAGAATATCACCTGATATATTTAGGCCTCAGTTGCCAAAGGCTACATCGCATAGAAGGAAACTGCAGACCCTTCAAACATCATTTTCTGTTCCTGCTTTCAGCCTCTTTCCAGGACATAACTCATTTTTAATCAAAGATATATGAATTTCATTTTTGTTTGCACTTCCATGACTCTGGCGGGTGAGCAGTCTGCAGCTTCAAGTATGTTTAGAAGTATGAAGCACGTGTTTGTAGTCAGTAGAAATGCTCTGCGTGTGAAACGCTCGCAGCGTTGGTTTATTTTCAATTCGTCCGTTAAAATTTCAATAAGAACTGGTCCAAAAATGGACCGTCTCAAAAACACTAGTGTTCTAGAAAGCATTTGTTTTTAGTAATTCCATGATGATAAAGAATTTTGGATATTTACTTAAATATAAATAAAATGTGTTCACAGAAGCTCCAAATGTCACTTTTTAACCGCTAAAAATCTTCTTAAGTTCTATCCTTTTTTTTTTTTTTGCACCATTTTGTTGCTGCAACTCTTCAAACAACCCCCCACCCACCCCCCGCACCCTACCCAACCCTTCCGAAACACATTAAAGCCGTTTGGGACACGTCAGAATTGATGGCTTACCTCCTATTAGAATTTGCGTTATTTGTCCCTTTGAAGATTCGGGAGCCCCGCCCACCTTTCAGCGGCCCCTCATTGTGCTCAACAGCTCCATTTGTCCCACCTTAATCCTCTGACGTAAACTCACATAAATCACACAGGGAGTCGTTTCAGAGCGCGGGCAGGCTTGAGAAACCTCCGTCTCTGTTCCTAACTCCCATGAAGAATCGGACCTACAGAGGATTCGTTTAACCCGCCGCCTTTTATTGATCACGATCTCACAGTAAAAAAAAAAAAAAAAATGCTTTCCTCTTTTGCCCTGCAGCTGTGAGCTCTTCTCACACAGGAGGAGGAACAATTCAGTAAATACACAATATGTAAAGTGAAGTAAAAGCCAGGGTGTACTTTTGCAACCAGTTGTATTTTCCAGTATGCAAACCAGCATGGCTTTTCTGGACCACAATCCTCTAGACCGGGGAAGAAGAAGGTGTCAAACTCAATTTCATCTCAGGCCACATCCACATCGTGGTTTTCCTCAAAGTGCCGGCTGTAACAATAAAGACTTTAGATAATAGTAGATAAATGTATCTACTATTCTTATTCTTATTGCATAATTGCCTCTGCATATTGGATTTTATAAAAATTTTAATAACCAGCTCTGAAAATAGATATCTAGGAAAATGGCATTAACGTACAATTTATTGAAAAATAAATAATTGTAATAAATGTTAACACAAAAACGCGGTTTATTTGGACACACACACACGCTCACTTTTCTCTCTTGTTATAACATAAATCCCATGAGTTTGATGAGACTAAAACACCTTCATCACTACTCAACCATCAAAGATTTTTATATGATTAAGTTGTTTGTTTGTTTTTCAACCATCACATAAATATAATCAAGCACTATTTATTACATAAATTTTGTTCATTTTGTTACTTTTTTTTTTTTTTTTTTTTTTTTTTCAGTCCAGTTTAGCATGTTTTCTCGCCACACATTGCAGATTCACCACCGGTGTAAACCCCACTAACTTTCTGAGGGTAACTTCAACCAACATGAAGTCATCCCTCCCTGTCGTCGTCCACCAGACACAAACACGTATTCGCTGTCTCATCTCTCGTTAAATTCCCTTCCCTCTGTCTCAACTTTTCTTTTTATGGCCATTTTGGGACTATTAATACTTTTTCAGACCATCGTCACACTTAAGTGCCGTCGCTGCAAACGGTTGATATTGAGATGCTAACACCTTGCGGTTATATGCCTTCGGTGTACAGGTAACAAAATTGAGATGCATTGTGGGACATGTAGTCATTGGTAGTGTCCTCCTGAAAAGCGAAACAAAGCTGCATAATAGGCAAATAATTTTCTTTGCAATTTATTTTAAGTCGCGGACCAAATAAAATGAGGTGTTGGGCTGGACTCAGATCGCCCGCCTTGAGTTTGACACCCCTGCTGTAGACAGTGGAAGCTGGTGTCACATCGACTGGGCCGGACTTTTCCATACAAACAGCTTTACTAATCACTTATTCGTTCTAGAGATGCGACAGCACCACGGCACCCATAATGCATCTCTCTTCCGACGGCTCGGGGCCAGATTAGAGTGCCAGCGCTCATTGTTTACTCAGTTCTGTGGTGCCACGGCTGAGCAGGCCCAAACAATGGACCCCTGCTCCCCCCTTGTCAGAGTGAGGGAAAGAATGGAGACCTCTTGACATGGCAACCTGAAGCCCCCTCTCCCCCACTTCGAGAGAGAGAGAGAGGGAGGTATAAATCCATGGAATGGGTACACAAAAAGTGCATCTCATGTCAAGAGTGAGAACATAGTCAAATCATCCATAAAATTACAACTACTGACGGGTGAAGTCAGAATAACATTGAATATCTTGTTAGCAGATGGGGTAAACTCGGCATCTAAGTTAGTGCTGGAAGAAGGAACCATGTGGAAGAGTGTGTGCGTACTTTTGTTGTGATGCCTAGAAGACTAGGCCAGAACAACTCCAACTCTTCAGAACTTGTTGGGTGTTTCTGGTTTGCAGTGGCTAGAACCTACCAAAGTGGCCTAAGGAAGGTGAACCAGTGAACCGGTGATTGGGTCATGGGTGCTCAAGGCTCGTTGATGCATACGGGGAATGAAGGCTAGATGTGTTGTCTGATAACACAGTGCTGTTGGAGAATCTGCTGAAAAAGTTCATGTTGGTTGGTAGAATAGAATGGAATCCCTTTAATATTACGTGCAACAGAACTTCACAAAAACTCCTCCCAGTGGTATAAAATGAACAAAAAAGTGCAAGATAAAAAGATTAAGTAAACCCAAAACAACCCTTATAAGCCTCCTTGGGTTCATAGAAAGGCACTATATAAGTCCAATTTATTATTATTATTATTATTATTATTATTATTATTATATATTTAACAAATAAACCAGTAGTATTCTAAAAAGGAAAAACACAACACAAGAAAACCAAATATTACACAGATTCCTAGTGAGAATTCAGAGAAAAGTGATTTACTCAATATTAAACCTAAAAAATCTGTAAAAGTAAAACTATTTCTGGACAGACATACCATGAAAATGACATAAATAATGTGAAATGATGTTCTTTCCCTTATTTCAGTGTGTAGGACTTTTTTTGTGTTTTTTATCTCCTCATGTATTTCTGTAAACCCTCATTGATCTTGACACCAAGCTTGATATTCTAAAATAATTTAGTTGGTAAGATAATACAGTTTGTCTAAATTTGTTTGCAGTAGCTCATATTATACATTCAGTGGACATCAACTCAATTCTTTCTTTTTTTTGGCTGCAGGTCACTTTCTCGGCAACAATACGGTCATTGATGTGCTCCGTCGTCAGGGATACGAGGTGGAGCACACTCCTGCTGGGCAGCCCATAAACAGGTAACTTTACTGCTAAGAGCCTTTAAACACACTCATACATCATCAGGTGACAGTTTTAACTGCCAGCGCTGCACAAAGTGCAAAAGTTATGAGCTCATGATCTTTAGATGTTTCCTTCAAAATAAAAGCGATGGTTTTTTTTTTTTTTTTACTTTTCCTTCATAATTCTGCTTTAATGCACCTCTGGAAAAAAAATTATTATATTCTTTTCATGAGGTTAAACTATCAAAAAAAATCGTTCAAATACATTTAAATGGTTTTACAATGTCTTCATAATAAAAATTATGTACTGGAGAAGTCGGGGATATTATGGAATCACTGCCGCTTTTCGCCACCACGGATCCTTCGTTTTAACGCTTTAAATCAAAAACTATTTCATGGATCATTTTCAAACTTTACTCCTACGTAGACCTTTTATTCTTTCAACACTAGGGGGAGCTTTATCCCCAAAATAATAAATAATAATTTCCCAACTGCCCCAACCGATTTAGTCCAAATTTAGTGCATATGGATCGACTTAAAGAAATAAGTCTTGCATACATCATATCTTCCGCTGACAGTTCATGTTTTACTCACTAGGGGGACCCTTTTACGGAAAAACACAGTTTTTCAGACATAACATCCTAACCACTGGTCCGATTTACTCCAAATCTGGTGCATATGAATCAAGGTGAAGAGATCGGTCTTGTGTATATATAACATTTATTCTAATAGTTCATATTTGACTCATTATGTATGGGGTGAAAGGTCAGTTATATATTTCCGACAGTAGGGGGAGCTTTATCTCCGAAGACCTTCTGGCCATAATTTCTGAACTATATAGTCAAATTTTTGTGCATGTGAGTCGACTCAGGGAGATCATTCTTGAATACATATATTATACTCAAAATTTAAATATTACTCACTAGGAGGAGCTTTTTTTACGACCAATACAAATGTTTTTCGAACATTACTTCGTAACTTTAAGTTCAGTTTATTCCAAATTTGGTGCACATGAATCGACATGAGGGGATCTGTCTTGTACATATCATATTTTACTCTTTACTTATTAATCATATTTGCTTTTATACGAAGAACACTATATTTCGGACATTACTTCACATTTAATTTCATCAGGAGTTCAATCAGGGAGATTGCTTGTACAAAGCAGGAGATTAGGGGCTTTTCAGGGATATCCTCTCGCTGTCGGGGACGACGGGGTAGGTCTAGTTTTCTAAAGAAAAACAGACTAAGTCTGAGAGATATGACAGAGCAGAGAAAGAAAGCAGCTGACATTTGAGACTACAGATAGAGAGCTGGGCAGAAAATATTATTTTTCCAAATAGTTGTCGCCCGTTATGATTTCTTCCGAAAACTCAAAACTTAAAGGCCCATATTTTATCACTTAAAGAAGTGCAAGGTTTCATTTCCTGGCCACATGATACCGGCTGCCTCACGGCCCTTGTTGGAATATATATTTCTCTTAATTTTTTTTCACTGACTAGGACTGGGAAACTGTTTTCCGAGTAAGCACAAACTCCATAGTTGGTCGGTGCTCATTTACAGACCCCAAAACAGATGTTCAACTTCTACTTTGGTCGCTGGGAGAAATGTTCCTTCTGCAAATAATCAAAAACTGCCCTTGTTACTTACCCATAGAGCGATTCCCCCCTTTTTAAATTCTCGCTCTTAGCAAAATGTCCCTGAACACGAGTGTTTCTTTTATCACCTCATTTGGAAGTTTGTCACACGTTAATTAATTTAGTTGCACTGTTGACTTTGGACGGATAACTTTTTATACATTTGCCACTAATGAGACGCTATTTTACCACGAACATAAACGGAGCTCATTTCGTTGTGGAAGTCGGTCATAAAAGACAAGAAATAGCCGGATTCCGATCCCTGTTTGCTGTTAGAGGGCATAAAAGAACCGTAATTGACTTAAAGAGTTATAAATGTAACTACCCTCATTCATTATTCGCCCCGGAATCGTTAACTTTGAAAATTCCACAGATTTCCCCTTTGAATTTCCAACTCTGGGTTCGACACTTCCCACTGTTTTATTGGTGCTGTCCTTAAAAAAAAAAAAATGCATTATTTTTATTTTACTGCAGACAATCAGATTCATTACTGTTTTTAATTTTACGCCTTTTATGTTATCCACGCGCTGTGGTTACATAAGGCTTCCAGGACTGCACCTTTAAAGAGATACACCTGCAACTTTTCAGCAAGGTAGCCAACTTTGCTGCAGCCTGCCGTGGAGCCACATGGTTGTGATTGTTTATCGTCTGACTTCTTTATTAAATCAACGTGAGTTTGTCTGGCGGCGCCGTAAACAGATGCACCTGTGTCTCTCCTGAAGGAACCAGAACCACTGCCGACGCCAGTAACCACAGGTGTCGTCCAATCAGCGAAACGCCGACGTCTTAAGGATAACGGTTCTCAGTACAAAGAGTCAAAAATGTGTGTTTGGCCAATTTCACAATATCAGATTTAATCCGTTCAAAGGCTCACTGGAAGAGCAAAAACGTTTAGTAAGCAGTAATGAGTAAAACATGTCTTTTGATTTTTTTTGGCTTACATCACCCTGAGCATTCTTTCAAATTATTCACTCTTATCAGATGTTTTCATAACATTTAGAAATGTGCTCGGTGACTTTGGACCTTCAGAGCTGACGTGTTTATTATGAGCAGAGTTTTGGCTCCTTCTCTCTGAGCTCAGCGAAGAAGGAGTGCAGCTTTCTTTCCTTTTCTTTTTTTACATACATATATACATATATATATATATATATATGTATATATGTATATATGTATATATGTAGTTGAATCTCAGTCTTTGGTTGTTTTAGGAAGAAATACGCTCACCATTCCTCTTAATCAGAAGAGACTTTTCTTTCCCTTCCATGTCCACGGTGTAGATCACACCACAGATAAATCTCCACGCTGAGCAGAGCTCACGCCTCCTGCTGTGAAGCATGTAGTTCAGTGTACCGGGCACACTGTGGGGGCGGCTATCTGTGTGTAGATCTCTGTGTGTGTGTTTGAGTGAGTATGTGTGTGTGGGTGTGAGTGCATGTGTGTGTGTGATTGTTGAGTGTACAGTACGTGTGCATCTCAGAGTGAGAGTGTGTGTGTGTTTATGTGTGTGTGTGAGTGAATGTGAGTATGGTACTGAGTGCGTGTGTGTGAGTGTGTGTGTGATTATTGAATGTACAGTATGTGTGCATCTCGGTGTGTGAGATTGTGTGTGTGAGTAAATCTGAGTGTGCGTGTGAGTGAGTATGTGTGTGTGGGTATGAGTGTATGTGTGTATTTGTGTGTGAGGGAGTGAGTTTGTGTGTGTGTGTGTGTGTGTGTGTGTGATTGTTGCGTGTACAGCATGTGTGAATCTCGGTGTGTGAGATTGTGTGTGTGTTTATGTGTGTGTGTGAGTGAATGTGAGTATGGCAGTGTGAGTGTTTGTGTGTATATGTGTGAGTAAGTGCATATGTGTGTGAGTGGGTGTATGTATGTGTGTGAGTGTATGTGTGTGTATGTATGTGTGTGAGTGGATGTAAGTATGTATGTGTGTGTGTGTGTGTGAGTGAATGTGTGTTTGTGAGTGTGTGTGTGAGAGTGAGTGTATGTATTTGTGTGTTTGAGTGCATGTGTGTGCGTGCGAATGAGTTTACGTGTGTGTTTGCGAGTGAGTGTCTTTGAGTGAGTTTGTGTGTGTATATATGTGTGTGAGTGAGTGTATGTGTGTGAGAGAGTGTATGTATTTGTGTGTGTATGCATTTGAGTGAGATTATGTGTGAGTGTCTGTGAGTGTGTGTGTTTGTAAATGGAAGAGTGAATCCACTTTTACGCAAATTGTGTTTGATGCAGGTATACGAGCTAAACGTGTGCCTGCATGACGACAGACAAAGACTGACCTCATTAGAGATGGTTCTACTTTCTTACATACCTTTCTGATTATTATCTCCCTGAAAAGACTTATTATGGAATCATCCCGCCCGCCTCCCTCATGTCCGTCACCGTAGATCCTTCATGTTAACGCCAGAACTGAAACTATTTCATGGAACATTTTCAGATTTTATACCCACATAGACTTGAGTGCGAAGAAAAACTTTGGAAAGGTCGGACTTATATTTCCGACACTAGGGGGAGCTTCATGTAGAAAAATGATTTTGGGCCATAATTTATCCACTGTTGGTCCAATTTAGTCCAAATTTGGTGCATATGAATCAACTCCAGGAGATCTATCTTGTTTAAGTCATATTTTATCCATATGTTAATCTAATAGTTCATATGTCACCCACTATGGGAACTTTCTTACTTAATATACAGTGGAAACTGCGGAAATAAGTTCAATTGAACGTATGTCCGCA
Organism: Lophius piscatorius; assembly: GCA_009660295.1. NCBI lineage: Eukaryota > Metazoa > Chordata > Actinopteri > Lophiiformes > Lophiidae > Lophius > Lophius piscatorius. The sequence goes on from VRLP01000507.1 coordinate 75,444, forward strand.
GGAATTGTGGACTTTACCCCTGCTGTCAGGGACGACAGCGTAGGTCTAGTTCTGATTATTATCATATGCATGAAAAGTCAGGATTATATGGAATCGTCATCGCTGCTTCCAGCCTGTCCACAACTGCAGATCCTTCGTGTTCAGGCAATAACTCGTAAAAACTATTTCATGGATAACTCAGTTTTTCAGACATGAATTCCTGACCGTTGGTCCAATCCAGTCCAGATGATTTGACTCGAAGATATCTAGCTTGTATAATCATATTTTATAGCAGTAGTCATATTTTACTCATAAGGGGGAGCGTTTTTCACAAAAAACGCATAACTTCACATTTTATTGGAGGAGTTCAATCTGGGGGATTATTTGTTCAACGCAGGGGTCTGGGGGATTTTGTACCTCTTGCTGTTGGAGACGACAGCGTAGGTCTAGTTTCTTTCAGAAAATCCCGGCTTCCTTCTCTATTCCATGATCTAATTCACATCCTGTAACAAAAGTGTCACTGTCTCTCAAAAGTATCTCATGTGCCCCGTAGGAGATCATCATCCAGACCTGCCCTGGCAGATTCAGACGAGCGCCACGATGAGACGCCTGTCCTGCAGCCTTTCCTCCACGAGCTTCCCAACAAAGAGGACGATCAGGGACATGGCCTGGAGGACGATCTGCTGCCGCACATGCTCCTGCCAGCTGATAGCCTGGAGCTGCTGGAGAAAGCGGAGAGGAAAATGCTGAAGAAAAAGAGGAAGAACAAGCAGAAGAAACAGAGACACCGGCATTTTAACGACCTCTGGGTCCGTATAGAGGAGAGGTGAGACAAAAGGATGAGCGCACGCGTTTCTTAAGTGTCATCAAAGGCATAGTCTATCTCACTTCCTGTGATGATCCCGTGAGGGGATGTACAGAATTTTTGAGCCGCAGAGAAAAGAGAGTAACATAAGAAGAGAAGACAGGATGTGAGAGGGACATTTGAAATGTGTAACGCAGTCTATCCACTTGTCCACACAAAAGAACTGACACTTCCTAGTGTGGCGCCACCTGCCACCGTATAACATCACCGTTCTCCTCACGCCGTCTGCACACACCTCAGCACACAGACGCACACACGCAGCACGGTATGAGTTCACGACGTGAAAATAGCAGCCTGGGAATTCCTACCAACTATCCGGTTCTGGTCTGGCAGTAGCTCCGGGCAGGGACTAACCGGATTACAAAACAAGCTCACCTTTCAGGCAAAAGAGGAGACCTCTGCTCAGGGTGTGGTCGGCCCGGCTGAAACTTCCCTTTAAGGGGAGTAATGTATGTCCTACTTGGGATTTATGGATGTGGACAGGAAACAACAAGATTAAATCCAATTTAATCCATGTATCCAATAATACCAGCCTAAAGACTCATTTATGAGATTACTTATGCTAGTTTCCGTAAGATCTTTAAATAGATTGTGACCTGTGGAGAGACGCTTTTCATGCCAGAAAATAAGAAAAGTCAGTGTCACGTTATAACATAAGTTTCACGTTTTGCATGAAAATGTTCACATTATAAAGCGATAGATGATATTCAGATTAAATCATGAAAAATTAAAAGTCGTAAAAACGTTATAATGGGAAATTAGCATGTAAAAACGTGAAACATGTGACTTATGGGAAAATTATCAATCACTTTATAACGTGAAATTTTCCATGTAAAAACGTGAATATATCAAGTTATAACGTGACAAATTATCTGTCGTGATATAGCGTGAAAATTATCATATAAAAACGGGAAACTTATCACATTAAAACGTGAAAATTATATAAAAACGCGAAACTTATCACATTATAACGTGAAAAATATCATGTTAAAACATGAAGATTCATCACGTTATAAAATTAAATTTTCCATGCAAAAACATGAACATATCAAGTTATAGCGTGAAAATTATCATACAAAAACGCGAAACTTATCACATTATAACGTGAAAATTATCACATTATAACGTTAAAATTATGATGTAAAAACTTGAAACTTATCAAGTTTCAAGTTTGATAAGTTGAAACCTGCTAACTTGCTAAAAACTTTTATTTGCTAATTGTAAAATTAGCAAGTAAAAACAAATATTTATCACATTAAAATGCAAATATTATCGAACACGTTATAACATAAAAATCATCACGTAAAAAGGCAAAAATTATCATGTAAAAACTTGAAACCTTTCGCATTATGTTGTAAAATTAGCATGTAAATAAATGAAAGTTATCCTGTATTAAAAACATGATACTGAATTTTTTTTAATTTCTGGCATGACAGCAAAGCACTTCTGTAAGTTTCTTCCCTGTCGTGTTTGAGAACATCTGTTGTGTGTGGCTTGAATTGTAGCTTCGCTGCCCTGATGATTTCCGCTGACATGCACAAACATGCACAAACATGCATCCGCATACATATTTAGAATGTTAGAGCCAAAATGGGCCTTAAAGGTCAAAGTGACAAGATCGACCCTGTAAGAATCACACAGGCAAAATATAGTTTTTTTTTTAATTCACCTAACAAATGAAGCATAGGCGTATTACTTATGTCTTTCTCTACTGTCCATATGTGACGGGGGAATAGTTCATCCAAATCTTTTTAAAAACCCAGTGGACAGAAATCCGTGAAAAGCTTGAATGTGGCTCTGGGGATTTTGTTCCGGACTCCAACTGCAGTCTCATAAAAGCAACAATTAAAGAAATTGATGTTTCTAATATAAAAGGTTCTGAAAAACCCGTTGTGCTTCCCATGTTGGCCGTTTTCTAACCTTTAAATTTTCTTCATACGCCTTACCCCCACAGTCCAAAGACATGCACATCAGGTGAACGGGGACTTCGCCTTAAATTGTAATGAGTTGACTTAACTTTAAAAAAAAAAAAAAGATTAAGAAGCCAGGAAACCAAATAGCTCAAAATTTCCAGCTAAAGTGGATCATTCATCTTAAATTGTTGAGACTAAATGCGGTTTTATGGGGCCTTGACACCTTAAAATTGATGATCTGCTTCGCTTGGAAACTTGGAGGCAATAGGTTTCCTATTTCTGTAAAGGGGACACATTATAATTCAGTGTGTGAATTATGCATGGGTGTGAATATGTTTCTGTGAGCTTACATTCTGGGATAGATCAGATCTAAGGTCTCTTAAGAGGCAAAGAAACGCTCAACCATCGCCTGCATCATAAAACTGTTGACTTGAGATGGTTTAAGATCCATCAGGGATCCCTTGATTTGCAGCTTGAGAAGAGTCCTGCACTGATGGGTGTGGACAGATCATACGTTAGATAAAAGCAGATGAAATAAGAGAAATGGTTGAATAGAAAAAGCACTCAAAGAAGCGCAAACCTTCTCCATTAATGTCTGAGTTATTGCAAGCCTCTAAATCTACCGACTGCTCCAACAAACTCTCTGATACCGCTTTTCCACCGAGCTGGTTCCAGGGCTAGTTCAGAACCAGAGCCTGACCTAGCACCAGTTTTTGCCTTTCGACAGCCTAAGCACCGCCTCCTGGCTCTCAAAACTGGTGCAAACAAGCACCAACTCAATGCTGGTCTAGAGCCAAGAACGAGAATTACGTCTGGGGCTGGGGGCGGAGTTAATGTGACAAACAAGACCAGCGCAAACACTGAACCGCCATTTTTAAAACAGCTGAGCGAGTTTCATCCGATAAACTGTACAAATAAATCTAAAAATCTCGATCTCAACATAGGCTTGCAAAGCCAGGAACATCGGGCACCATCACCGAACTAGTACCAGGTTCTTTTTGGTGGACAAGTGTTATCAGTATCTGTGAAATACTCTGTAGCCGCTCGTCTCCTGCGCCTTCCACTTCAGCGACTCTGTTCAGCCCACGAGCCCCCAGCTCCAGCCCCAAAGAAACCTCCAAGGATCAAAGGCAACAATAGCTACATTGTGAAATCACTACTTCATTAAACTACTTTATTTAATTTTAAATGCTGTGAAACTTGTTACGTCACCAAAACGCATTCACCTCTAGGATGTGCCATAATTTTACATGTGGATAAAATTCCATACAATTCCATCCTGTAGTTTTTCCGCATCGTGTTCACAAACAAACAAACAAGCCTCACAATCACTATAAAACAAATAACTGACAGTTGTTTTTAACTTAGAGGTTAAGAGGTTTGCAAAACTGGAGGTGTGAAGGAATCTGCCCTCGGAGCGTTTTTGAACCCATACGGCCTTGCATTTTTCCAGATGAGTGATTGAAAGTGAAGTCCATCCATGAAGCCTCTGTTCTCCGTGAGGACTGAGGGCGTTTGTGAACGTTTGTGTACATTATGTCTGCAGAAATGTTTTCCATTTTCCATTTTGGAGTGAAAGGGAAAACTAGGCTGTTTGTGAACACCTTACAAAGTTCTCACGTCTTTGTATGTTTTAACGTCTGAAAAGGCGGCGTAATAAAACGGGGGAGAGGGACATGAAGGACCAGAACATTTCTCTCTGTGTTTGATGAAGGTCAGCAGAGCTACGGGTCACAGCAGGTTTCCTCACAAGTCCTGGATCTCACATCCACATAATCCTGCTTCATCTTTATCCTCTGAACGTTTGAATATCTGTTCCAGTCTTTTACCGGAAACTGTCAAGACATTATTTGAAGCGAGAAGCTGTGACCAATCGTTGCAAAGCAAGCATCTGTGACTGGTTTAACTGGTTTTATTTTGATTTAACAAGCTGGTGTTTGATTCTGGGGTTGGGATTACGGTATTTTTTTAAACAATTATGGTCATTTATTTATATACCCAAAGAAAGTCGGAATTTTTATGGAATTGAAATCACAACTGTTTTACAGATCATTTTCAAATTTTACAGTCACATAGACATTGGTGAGAGGAAGAACTGGATTGATTAGGGGAAAGGTCGGTTGTATTCTTCTGAAACTAGGGGGAGGCTTTTTCTGCAAAGGGGTGTGGGCAATAATTTCTCGACCCTTGGTCCGATTTTGTCCGATTTTGGTGCATATGAATCGACTCAGAGAGATCTCTCTTGTATTTATCAGATTTTACACTAATAATTCATATTTTACCCACTAGAGGGAGCTTCTTTTTTTTCTTTTAACAAAAAGATTTTTGGGACATAACTTCCTAACCCTTACTTTGTTTTGGTCCACTTCTGGTGCGTCTAAATCAGCTTCAGGGGCTCCATCTTATCTATAACATATCTTACAATAATCAATCATATTTGAACCACTAGGGGGAACTATTTCACGGGGGGAAGAAATGTTTTTTTGGACTTAACTTCCTCACCAAAGGTCCGATTTAGTCCAACTTTGTTGCTTATGAGTCTTATCTTTTATGAAACGTATTTTTTCATATTTTAATCACTATCTGGAGCTAATTTATGAAAAAGAAAAATTTTTCGGACATAATTCTACATTAAATTTGAGGAGCTCAATCGGGGGGATTGCTTGTCCAACGCAGGGGATTAGGGACTTTTTTGGGGATATATGGCCCACGCTGTCAGGGACGACAGCGTAGCGTGATTATATGCTATTATTTCATTCTATATACTTTTACAAAAGATATCCATCCCATCATTCAACAGTTTTCCTTGTACTGTAGTCTGCAGACAAATAACAGTTTTCTCCACGGCTAAGAATTAAAATCCTTTTGGTGTTTGTTGGACATAATTCCTCTTCTGGATGCTCGTTAACCGAGTGAAACTGTAAACGCGTTCCAGTCGTTTTTCTTTAGCGTTATATAGCAGCGTGTTAAGTTGCCACGGCGGCCCGCTGGGTTCTAGAGATCGTGACTTTGTGCTGTTGTTTAGTTTGGCCTCGTCCCAGTCCAAACCACACGAGCTCTGGAGTCTGTGCATAAGAGAGGAGCCGGAATGATTTAATCACCAGATGTATTTTCTTTAAAAAAAAAACAACTTTAAATAAGTGTACATAAACAGAGAAATAAAAGACAGCCAAACAGTAGCAGACAGAATATATAGAAGACCGAAAACAGAATGTTTCTTTAAAAAAACGATGCATATTTTTCAGTTATTCATTTATTTTTTAAGTTATTCATTTTATTTTTATAAATTAAAGGCCTCGCCAAATATGGAAATATGTTTACGTTGACCTAACATGATTGTCACACATCTTAATTGGACAATTTTAGTCCACTTTGAAACATGTCCATAAAAAATGGATACCAAAAAAATACAATCAATGAATTTGAATGTTAAGAAGAGGCTTCCGATTAATTTAACCCTTTAATATCCTGCTCAACTGTTCGGTTGAGCTCATTTTGAGTCACTGTTTCTTTTTAAAAATGTGACTGAACCTGTTTATAATATGATATAGTTGTAGCTTGTATATGCTAAAGAGTAAGGGGCCTATGATGGAGCCCTGGGGGACACCACAGGTAACTTGATGCAACCAAAAAAAGTTTAATAAGTGGCAAATAGTTTTCTGAAAACATACTTTACCAAAACAGTTTAGAGATTTTACTTGATAAATGAAGGTAGTAACTGTGAGGTAATCTGATTACAAGCCCCAAAGGAATGAAATATGCAAAGATCATCATTTTTTTCAGGTTTTTTTTCTTCGTGAGGAGATTAAAGGGTGAAACTTTGTTTTGGGTTGTAATAAATTATTGGGTTTAAAGCTGTCAGTTTAAAGGAAGGGGGAAATTTTGGCGTGATATCATCATATTTGACTTATATTTGACATATTTGACCATGTCCGCATGCGTTCTCTCCGGGTACTCCGGCGTCCTCGGACTGGTGACTCGTCCAGAGTGTAACTCCTGTTCTGTCCCAGTGTCAGCTGGCATAGGCTCCAGCCCCCTTCCTCACCCTGGACAGGATAAGTGGTTACGGATCATGAATGAATGACTCGTCAGATGTCGTTCATTCATGACGACTTTACAGATGTTCGCTAAAAGCTGCTGGAGAACAGAGAAACGACCCAAAAGGTTCTGAACTTAGTGACAAATTGTGAAAGAATGTCTTGTTCATGAAGGAGCTCAGCAGAGACGTTTGGAAGAGAAGATTATGATTTTAAAAAAACATTTTTTTATAAATATTGTCTTTTCTGATCTTCCCTCCTATAGAACTATGGTCCAGTCTCCGCCTCCCCCGCTGGTCCGCATCATCAACGGTTACATCACGGTTCAGCCGCCAGACCGGCTCCACAGCCACTACGACTACCATCACACATCTTCAGCATCAACCACCTCCTCCTCTTCCTCTCCATCCTGGCTAGTCTTCCTCTGCTCGCTCCTGACAGTGCAGCCGTTAATGGCATTCCTCTAGATGAGCGCCGATGTGGAATAAAAACGATCCGCCTCACCGAGTCAGAACTCTGATGAGTCGGCTCCTGTAAAGAGAGGGTGGCGGCGTTCAGAGACGGACAGGAAGTGACATCACGCTCTGGTCAGATTAAGGTTGTGTTTGATCAATCAGGTCCATGCTGGATATTTTTTACAGACGGAGAGAATATCAGATCAAGTAATGTCTGGAGAAGACGGACAGATCGCCATGACAACAACATGTCGCTTCCCAAACGGAAATTCAGCTGAGAGTTCACCGAAAGAACTTTATCCAAACACCTGTATCTGGAAACATCTGTCCTGATTGTGTGTGTGTGCGCGTGTGTGTGTGTGCATGTGTGTGTATAGTATGCGTGTGTCTGTGTATGCATGTTTGTGTGTGTCTGTGTATGCATGTTTGTGTGTGTATGTGTGTGTCTGTGTGTATATCTGTGTGACTGTGTGTGGGGGTATGTGTGAGTTTGAGCTTGTTTATATCTGTGTGAGTGTACGTGTGTGTCGGTATGTGTGTGCATGCAAGTGTTGGTGTTTGTGTGTATACGTCCGCGTTTGTGTGTATGTATGTGCGTATTCGTGTATGTGTGTGTGTCTATATCTGATTGAGTGTGTGTGTGGGGAATGTGAGTTTGAGTGTGTTTATATTTGTTTGAGTGTACGTGCGTGTGTGTATGTCTTTGTGTGTGTGTGTACATGTATATCTGTGTGTGTGTATCTGTGAGTGTACGTGCGTGTGTGTATGTATGATTGTGTGTGTGTTTGTGTATATCTGCGTGACTGTATGTGGTGGTATGCGTGGGCGTGTGTGTGTGTGTGTGCGTCTGAGTGTGTGTATATCTGCGTGTGTGTGTGTGTGTGCGTGAGACAAAAGTCTACCAGCTCTTAACCCCGGTCTTGCCATCAGGTGTTCCTCCAAACGCCTTATTTATTCTTCTATTCTAGAAGAACTACGGGGAGGACATTGTACTATAGATGTATTTTAGAATTATAAAAAAAACAAAAAAAACAAGAAAATTATCAAAGGCTTTGTTGTTGTTTATATAAATATATATAGATACGCGGTATATTTTTGAGAAGAAGATGAGGATCTAACCACCGTAGCCTGTCGTCACGTGTCTCACTGAAATGAGGTTTATGGAAGGGACACACGATTGTATTTTTTATGTATCAGTGTTATCGCTCGCTTTGCTATACGCGTGTGTACATGTGTGTGTTTTTGTCACCCAGAGATCATCTGTTTAATTTATTTAAGTGCTGTAGTTTGGCTGTAGGGTATTTGGAACATTCCCACCATGTTTGCTTTGATATTTCTTGCCGTCACTGCGATTTCTAAACGTCTCATTTCAAACGGTCTCATCCACGATTACAAATGCATATAATGTTAAAATGTTTCAGTTTTAAGTACAGAAGGTTGTCGACACATCGACCACACACACCATTTACATTCACGTATGGTACGAGCTGATTGTATTAGTATTGCCATGACTACAATAAAATATTTATTTAGATTAAAAGCTGATGTCGCTGCTGCTGATTGGCTGCAACACAAATCAATTATTCATTATTTGCTTGTTTTAGATATCGATTGACATTTATTTCTCTTTATTGTGACATTTTTGTGCGGTTTGAGTTGCACCAAAATATCTTGATTTTAAGGAAGTTAAATCAAAAATTTGATTGAATTCATTTCAAAATAAATTTAATTATTAGATTTTCAAAAATTTGAATTCAAATATTACATTTGAATTAAATAAATCATTTACATAAAGAATATCCTGAACATTTAGAGATTTCAAAGCTGCTATAATGAATATTCTCGTTGTATGATAACGGATGGATGCTGTTATTTAACCCTCTGCTCAAAAACCTCCACCAAGGAAGTTCTGCTGACATCCTGCTCATGTCCATCATTCCGATTTCTTCTTCTTCTCCTCCGGGGTCGGCGTCGCTGTAGCGGCAGACTAAGAAGGGAATTCCAGACATCCCTCTCCCCAGCAACACTCACCAGCTCAGACAGAGCTAAGACAGAACCATTACAAAGAGACAGACTTTTAGATAGAGGTCTTAAACACAGGGATCAGCCATAACATTAAAACCACTGATTTCTGAAGTGAGTGACAGTTATCATCTCGAAAAAATGGCAGCTGTCAGCCCCTACATCAGGCAGCAGGGGGCTCCTGCCATTCTTGAGGATGTTTCTTTGACATGTACCACCTACCTAAACATGATTACAGACTTAAGTCTTAATTTCATGGAAACAGTAACCCACAATGGCGGTGGTGTCTTTCAGCAGAATATATGTGGACTGCCAACACAGCAAAAATTGGTTCAGGGATGGTCTGAGGACCGCTGAGCGCCAAAGTGTCGACTTGGCGTCCAAATTCTCCAGATCTCATTCCAATACATCATCAGTTGGAGGAGCTGGACAAACTAGTCTGATCCAAGGAAGCCTGGTCCTGCTGCTAATGTCTTGGTGCCCGATACAACATCAACACTACAGAGGTCTGTGGTAGAAACCATGTCCTGACGGGTCAGAGCTGTTTTCTTTCATGTCACGGCTGATCGGTGTGTGTTTAGGTAAGTCTCACCTATGAAACAGTGATTGCTACTTCCATGTACATTTAAATTTCGTCATGCACAGGATAAAAAAATTGCTTTAATCTGTTCTATCTGCCATATATTCTGTCCAGACACAGTTTATTTCCTACAGAGTTCTGCGAATAAATGGCTGGAAACAGGTGATCCGCTTATGCGACCCGGAGAGGAAGCAGCTGGAAGAAGAATCAGAAGAAGAAGAAGAAGAAGAATTAGAGGAAGAAGAATCAGAAGAAGAATTAAAAGGAGAATTAGAAGAAGAGGAATTGGAAGAAGAAGACTTAGAAGAAGTAGAATCAGAAGAAGATGAAGAATCAGAAGAAGATGAAGAATCACAAGAAGAAGAAACAAGTGTCATATGCAAGAAACTTAACCACAATGTGCTGACTTATTCCAATCGTTCTATTACTCTGTCAGGTGAAGTATGTTCATTCACACTTCACCTGTGGCAATAGGGCAACAACAGAAAAAAGTTCATATAAAGCTCCTAATTCCTAGTAATCCTAGATATATATAAAATAGAAGTCTCTTTTTATTTTTAAAGTTTTTATACTTAATAGTCTGTACTTTATTACTTATAATTCAGTCAAAAAGTTGGATCAACACTTAGTTTTTGGCACAAACGACTGTACTTCTACAAACGACTGTACTTCTACAAACGACTGTACTTCTGCTCGCTCTAGTCTTAATTCCGCCACCTTCGGTTGTTTTGTTGAACGGTGTTTGGACTCAGCAGAGGAAGAGCCTGCATCACATTAAGACACATGTGACGTGTCTCCAGGCATCACTAATTATTAAACAAGTCGGTAGTCTGCTATCAGGAGAGCATGGCATTGATCGTGTGCTCTGGCTGCTCTCAACTATTACACACACACACACACACACACACACACACACACACACATGCTGGCCTGGCGTCCTGACCCGGGGCTCGTGTCGTGTTTATGCGAGGTAAATGTGCTGTGATAAGGCCGCCATTAGAGCCCGTTTGATGTGTGCATGTGGTCTGCCACAAACAAGGCAGCTGCTCCGCCAGCCAGTGTCGATCCTGCAGGAAGCAAACAGGAAACCAGAGCTCAGGCGTTCTTTAGATGTGCAGGAAATGAGCGTTAATTGATTTGCTGTATCAACAGGAAGAGAAAGCTAATTGACTTGTTAGTTCGTGCTTTGATATGGGAGTGAGCGTGCGCTAGCGGAAGGTCGGGGAGTTCAGAGCATAATGGATGTGCAGACTTTTAGGACAGGAAATACAAGATTTACCAACAGTGATGCTCAAAATCCTATTATATACGACTGTTTATTTATCTATGCTAACTTTTTGTTTGGTGAAAAGGTCGTCGGCGCCACTGCAGATCCTTCATGTTGACACGATAACTCCAAAACTACTTTCGTTTTCAAAGATCATACCCACATAGACCTTAGTGCGAGGAAGAACTGGATTGATTTTCGGAACTGTCGGTTGTATATTTCCAACATTAGAAGGAGCTTTAACTCCAAAATTGTCAGGCCATAATCTCGCAACCGTTCAAAGAGTTATTTTAGGGTGAATTTCTTTATATCATATTTTACTCGAATAGTTTTATTTCACTCGCTAAAGGGAGAATTGCAGGAAATAAAACAGTTTTTCGGACATAACTTCTTAAACTTTGGTCCCATTTATTCCAAATGTAGGACAGGTGAATGGAGTTGAGGAGATTTATCGTGTTTATTTAAGATTTATCTAATTGTTCATATTTAATTCACTAGGGGATGATCATTAGTCCATATTTGGCGAATACGAATAGACTCAAAGAAATCTATCATGTATATTTATTACATTTCACTCTAATAGTTCATATTTTACACACTAGAGGGAGCTTTATTTATAAAAAAAAAAAAAAACTGTTTTTCAGACATAACTCAAAAACTGTGTCACGGATCATTTTCCAATTTGAAGCACAAATCGACCCTAGTGTGAGGAAGAACTGGATTTGTTTGGGATAGGTCAGTTTTATATTTCTGACACTAGGGGGAGCTTTAACTTCAATAATTTTCGGCCCATAATTTCTCCATCGATTTGTCCAAATTTGGTGCATCCATCTTATTTTACTCTATAAGTTCAGATTTTCCTCACTAGGGGGATTTAAAAAAAAAAATGAACATAGCTTTTCAGCCATAACTTCCTAATTGTTGATCTCATTTTATTAGGATCTGCCAGTACACCTTCCTCTTCTTCTTGTGTCTATGGTCTTCCTCCTCCCCTCTATGTGTGTTGTCTGTCTCTCCCAGTCTGTCTATTACCAGGGCGTGGCTACCTGTCACTCTTTCCTCACCTGACTCCACCTACTTTGACATCTTTACACCTGAAGACAGCTGCCTGATACCCTGGCTGTTCTTCAGAGTTCCCCTCTTTTGTATTTCTCGTCCAAGTTCACCATTCCACTCTTTTAAGACATTCCTGTCTGGTCTCTGAGGATTCCGATCTGCAGCTCTGTGCCCAGAGCAGCTCTGTGTTCTCCTGCACTAGATTCATTTTTTCATTAAATCCATTTTTTAACTGGCTTCTGTGTGTTTTCGGTTCTGCTCAAGTCCTAAAAAAGAACTGGTTCATTCCAGGACACATATAGTCCAACTTTGGCGAACATGAGTCGACAGAAGGAGCTTTATCTTGTATATATTATATTTTAAAAGTTCATATTATACTCACTAGGGGGAGCTTTCACATTTCATTTGAGGAGTTCAATCAAGGGGTTGCCTGTACAACGCAGAGGATTTGGGGCCTTTCAGGGATGCACTATTGTTGTCGGGGTCGGCAGCGTATGCCTGCTAAAATAAAATAAAATCAGAGGAATGGTGAAAGCTGACTAATCACAAAATAAAAAACACTGAAGAACACGTTGTTGAAACGGTCTGGTATTGAGCTGAGGCAGCATCTGGACCCGGTTCCGTTCAGGCCCACACATGTGACACTTTGATTAATCAGGTAGCATTTGTAATCCGTCTCTTTAACAAATTACGGCCCTGACCTTTTTCTGTTGATCCCCGGCGTAAATGAAGGACCGAACATGTGGCACATCTTTAACTCCCACCGTGTTATTGTGTGTGTGTGGGGGGAGGGGGGGGGAGAACAAACGCAGCGAAAGAGCAACACTTCGTAACTGAAGTCGTAAAGTGTGGTCGACGCAAAACATTAAACTCACATCTCGTTAGAGGGAGTATGTGACTCGAAACCCGCTTTCCTCGGGTCCGGGTAACAAAAAGCGCTGAAACAACAGAACCTGAGAGTCGCTCAGTCTCTCCGTAGGAGAATAAACAAACAAAGGTGCGGGTCGCCGCTCTAATTACCTCTCGCCGAGCGCTTTCGCCGACGGATGCTGCAGCTCATTAACCATCAGATGCATCGCATGCGGCGTGGACAGAACGCCATCAGTCAACATGAGGACTATAGGAGCTAAGGCGGGCGGGAGACATGAAACCAGGATCATGAGGTCATTCCCTCACGAGGAGACCGTCGATCTGTCTGCAGGTTGGGTGGGGTTCGCTGCTCTTTTACTTTCCCTCTGCCTGACTGTGATGGTCTGGGAACTCCACTGCTGCCGACAAATTGTAAAGTAATTGTAATAAATAAAGTAGATAAAAAGCTAAGTTAAAAAAAGTACAGTGTATTGTCACTAGTTCAATCAAGTTGTTCGTTTTGCCTGGGAGTTCAATCAGGGGTGTTGCTTGTACAATGCATGGGATTGGGGGCTTTTCAACCATGCTGTTGGGGGTCGACAGACAGGAAGACTAACTCCCTAAAATCACTCTTTCACACTCTCTAGTCATTCTAGTTCTTCACTGCTGCTGGTTGACACTCCCTCCAGCACCGCGTCTCCACCCAGTCCTCACAGATCCATCAGCCTCAGCAGAGTTATCAGTCACCACCACCAGTATCCAGACTCCTTCGGGTGATATTTGCTTGGGGCAGATTCAATCAAAATCTCCCCAAAGAGTCTGAGCACCACATTTTCTGAGGGACTAATTATCACATATCATCAGTTAAGAATATGCTAAACTAACCCAGGATTTCTCTAAGAATATAGTTCTGGGGGTCTAGACCCAGACTAGACTTATAAATATGAACATACCAGTGGTTCAGTCTACATGTGGACAGGAAGTGCAATGGTCTTGATTCTAATAATCAATAAAATTAAATTAAATCTCAATTTCATTTTTATCTCACCATTACCTAGACGTGAGGCAAGAAAGAGAGAGATTTTCATCAATTATTAATCCGAGATATTAGAATTGAGACACAGGTTCAACCTCAGAGCCCTGAAGAGTGGTGATTGGCTTAAAGGTCAGGGACTTAGATTTTGTGTTTGAGAATAATGTTTTGCTTTGTTTTCATTTTGAAACACCCGCAGCATGTTGTGTAGTATCAAAAGTTCAGAGAACGCGATAGACGTGAATCATAACATAACTAAAGCATTACACACAAAGTCATGATTGTCTAAACAGGCGAAACCATCGACAGACTGGATGTTTAAACCTTTCCCTCACAAAACACCTTTTTAGCATCTGTTACTAAATGAGCTACTTTCATTATCCCTTCATTCATCGCACTAACATGAAATAAATATCCTCTTGACAGACATCCCCTCCTTAAAACACAATCACGATTTTATAAAAAAAGGGGGACCTTATAAAAACACGCCGCCGGACTGGAGGTGGGGTCGCCGGATCGGACAAAGTAAACCTGTAGGAATTGAAAGCAGATGTTCCGGCAGACATTTCATGCGGAGCAAATGCAGAAAGGGAGTCAAAGATCGTCAGTCATGTTGGAAATGTTAAGTTGTACACTTAATAATCGTGTAATAGTTGTAATCCTTTTTCCGCTGGTGTATTCCAACGAAGCTAAAGTCATCATTAAAGGTATGAAGTCCCGGAAAATTGATATGGTGATGCTTGGAGCGACGTCCATGGGACCCCAAGAAAGATGTTTTCAGAAACACTATATTAAGTTTCTTCAGAGCAAACATTTGTGGTACAATCTCCAAGAACAGGAATAAATGAATTCTGCTTACACGACTTCTTTGATTCCACCTATTAATCCTCATTTTTACCTTGAAACGGATGTATATGCCGGCGGACCCTGCCTACGGAATCACTTTGCATTTGTTAAAACAAGCCTTGCATGTTAGTGTCTATCTGATAAGTAGCTCTCAGTCTTACACAAATAAGCCGGCGTGTAAAGTAAGTCTGGCTGTGGCTATTATTACTGCATCGGTCCAAGAGTCACAGCGGCATGTTAACTGAGAGCCGTGGCATTAAGTACTCCGTTGATGGAGGTTTCTGTATATTTATAGAGTAAATCTCCCTGGGGTCGTGCCTAATATGTTATCGGTTGGGGGTTGACTTGAGGACTTGGGATCTGGATCACCAAACCATCAAGTAATCCCATTTTCTACATAAAACAAATATTGAAGTCAGCTAAACCTGTTAAACAGTAGAAATTGATATATTTTCTCACGTGTCACTTCTGCTAACCCTTACCTGAGCTCTCTAATACGCTAACCGTTTCATACATGCATGATTTAAAAGAATAAAGTCCAGGGGTGGAGTTTATCGCATCTGACATCGGACTAGTTGATCACAGAGTTGGAAGTCGACTGCTAACGTTGTCTGATTGGGAAGCATTGCGTCGTCGTGTTGTGGCTAATCAGCACTAAGGTTCTGGGTTCAAATCCAAGTTTGAATATCGGGTGGGGTGCAAGCTTTTATTACCATCTAAACAACTTTAGACATTGAACGCATCACACAGCGTATCTCAATGCAATGTCCTGCTGATGGAGCGTTGGTTGATTTCACCAAGTCAGAACACATACACAATGCCAACCAATATTACTTCCTCTGTGATCCTTCAAAATAAGAGCAATCAAAATACGTTAAGCAGCAATCAGAAACATTAGCATGTGCTTATGCCATAAACATAAAAAATAGGTTACAGGAAATCATAAAGTAACAGCTTTTGCTTGTAGATATGGAATCGTCATCAGCAGGAATCATTGACTGTGCATACTGAAACCCAAGGGGGTTGTAAGGGGGCTCTGGCCCCAAACAGTAGAGGACATTTTGATTTGATTGAAGTCAACATGACTTATGACAAAGTCCATTTCCTTCCAAGGACACTTTGTCTGCTGCTGACAGAAAACGCTGAATATTTATAAAGTAAAAGTTTCGCCTGCAACAAAGATGAATTGTAAGCAGTTTTGTTTTTTTTTTGCTCTGATGTATTTTGCATAATGAAAAAGCCAAGCTTTGGTTTCGAACAAGTCTAAAGAATGTGACATATATCATGTGTGGGAGCTTTACATCACATGTGTCACACTGTGGCTGAGGACGCAGCGCTGACGGAACGAGGTCCAGCCAGGGTAAGTCTGGGCCAGAATTAGTTTTTGAAAGAGGAATCAAATCCCAGCCTCCAACTGTGTCAGGCATTTACATTTTCAGCGAGCTGAAGGACTTTTTCCTTCTTCTTCTTCCTCTTCTTCTTCTTCTTCTTCTTCTTTTTCAGGGAAGCAGGCTCCTTCTTGACAAGCGTCTTTTTTTTTTTTGTAAAAGAATTATCAGAGCAGACGTGTAATCCTTACACCTTCAAAATAAATCATTTAATTCAATAGGTGTCACAGAGCAGAACGTTGTTTACTCGTCTCGCTGCGTCTCGCCGTTTGACTGTCAGATCATAAATAAACGGAGCGTTTGTGTGCCGGGCGTTGCACCACAGGGTGTCACTCAGCTGCAGCCTGGGTCAATGGATCCCATTCACGGGAACGGTGCTGTTGACAGAGGGAAGGCCTCAGCGGGAGCTTGAACTTGGAGTCATAACCTTCATACATGACCACGCCCACAAACACGTTTGTGCAAGACAACAGCACGCCATCATTGTTCATGTTTGACCCATCAATGTTCTGCTCAACTGTTTGGTTGATCTCATTCTGAGACTCTATTTCTTATTTAAAAATGTGAAACAACCAGTTTATAATACGAGCCAGTGGCAGCAAATAACGCAAATCAGTAAGGGGCCAAGGATGGAGCCCTGGGGGACACCACGGGTCAAAGAGGCCACTGAGGAGGAGGCGTTAATCATGGCCATTGAGAAAGTCTTATTCCATAAGAATGATTTCTTCTGGTATATTAAAGCATGTAAGGACTAAAGAGAATTATGTAACTTGATACAACCCCAAAAAAAAAAAAATCTGATAAGAGTCAAATTAAAACGGACTATTTTCAATGAAATACAAAAATTTCATTATTCAATCATTTTATAAGTTTCATTTTTTTACTGTTTAAAAGTAAAAAAAACAAACAACTGAGTTATTATTAATCATTTAATGCTAAATTTAGAATGAATTAATGTACGCCCCAAATAAATAAAATGGCAGGAAATATCTTTCAATCAATTTTTTTCTCTTTGAGGAAATTAAAGGGTTAATAAAGGTAACACAGAAAAATCGTATCACAAGTCACGTGATTTTGAGTTGCTCTAATTATATCCCTGTATTATGGAATCATCATCTCCAAGATTTTATTGCTTTGTAATATCCCATATTTCACCTTTAGTCTATTTTGCAAATTGCACCAAAGTTTTGCAGCAGGAGCAGGAATTTTAATTTAATTTATTTTTTATGTAATTGTTTGTTTATTTATTTGATTCTCCTCAAAATATCTTAGAAAAATGTCAGATTTCGTATTAAATTGTGTGTAATAATGAATATTTGATGAAATTTAAAGGCAGATGTGCACTTTTCCTCTTTCTTCAACTTTACGGAACAGATTTTATTCTTTAAACATTATTATTCTTAATCACAGAATGGACGGATCAGGATGTTCCACCACAACGCACCATTGGGTTCTGGTCCAGATGAGGGAGATCAAAGCACATATGTTGTCACGGTACGGAAACAAAGAGGAGTGGGGGATCACGCCAGCTGGCCTATGACGTCATCATGGCGTCAGAAAGATGCAAACGTCAAGCAGATGTTAGATTTCTGTCATAGTTCTGTTGATCTGTTTTATTTTGTAGTTTGATTGTTGTTAATTTGAGATTGTTTTCCTGTTTTATTTTGAAGGTTCGGCTCTCCCTCCTTCAGTTTGTGTTCCACTTCCTCTCTGTGTGCGCGTGAGTCCCGCCTCCTGGTGTGTCCTCCTTGATTGTTGATTGTTTTCACCTGTGTCCAGCCCCCACCTGTGGCCCGTTTGTCTCGTTACTCCCGCTCTGGGTCTTCATCAGATCGAATCTCTTATTTCCTGTTGAACTTATCTATGGTCTCGTCAATCTTCCTCCCGTGTGTCTCCTGTCCTGCTCCCCTCTGCTCCTCGTCATCGTAAGTTTTAGTTTCCGTTATCTTCATCAAGTTATTACTTTTAATGTTTGGATTTTCTACTAAAAATTTTTTTTTTAGTGAACACAACTTTTGTATTTGAGTGAAATATCTAGTTAACTGCTAAGTTTTTGTTTTTTAATTAAACTTTATTTTTGTTCACATACCTTTTTGACTTGTTTGGTTTTGGGGGTGTTTTTTATTATTATTATTATTTATTTTATTTTTTTTTCATTGTTTTTTTTTCTTCTATTTTTTTATTTTTATTTCTATTTTTTATTAACTGATTCGTAACAATTTGAGCTGGACGCTGGACCTATACTGTCGTCCCCGACAACAAGGGTATATCCCAGAATAGTCCCCAATCCCCTGCGTTGTGAAAGCAATCCCCCCCCCCACCCCACGATGGCGAGATCGGTTGTGTTGGAAATACACAACTGTTCGTTCAAAACATCAATCCAGTTCTTCCTCACACTGATGTTAACGAAGGTATAAAGTTTTAAAAGAATCCATTCAATATTTTGGAAGGAAACAGTGTAAAATTATTTATCATTTCTTACCGCTGGTGTCCGTCAGGGCTCCATCCTTGGCCCTTTACTTTTTTAGCGTATACATTCTGACACTGGGTCATGTTATAAACCGGTTCAGTGAAGTGGCGCATAATTTCCGTTAAGAAATAGAGACTCAAAGTCAGCTGATCAGGACATTTAAGGGTTATGGATTTTTTTTCTCATGATTCCATTATACCCCCCACTTTTTGGGGAAATAATCAAAAATCTATCCGTTAAACCAACATTCATCCACGTTCTGTTTCAATCTCAGGATGGTGGGCAGGATCCTTTGGGTGCACCTGGACGGGTCACCAGTTCATCACCATCATTCACACCTAGAGGCATCATAAACTCTGGGATCGGGGGATCCCAGAAGGTGGGTTTAGGGGAAACTCCGAGTTTCTTAAACCTGAGATGAGGGAAGCAAACCCAGAAGGTGAGGTAAGTTAAACTTTGAATCAGTTACCATGTTAACTTACTCTGTGAAGCTAACCTGCTCCATGGCAGGTTTTCCCTAACAAAGCCGGAGTTTGTTCCTGACCGTATAGAGAAAAGAATATTAGACATTATAAAAATAATGTTTGGGTTATCATTTGTATCTGAGTATGGTTGACTCTGTCAGCGACTGTATTTACTTTTGTGTCGTTAAAAAAGGGGCGGGTAATATAAGAATTATAATAATCTAATAATTTTTCCATCATGGAATATGTCTCAATTTTGTCTAATCTATTTTGGGCAAATTGATTTTGGGGAAAAAACAGAAATGAGAGAAATAAACAAAATGCGCAGTTGAGTTTATATGTGAGTTCAGCGCACATATGAAATGCATACATAATCATCGACTCTGGAATAAATAAGAAGAGTGAATAAAATAATTTGTATCCCATTATGAGACATCAGCGTTCCATGAGCGGCAATCTACAGGTGAAACACTGAAACGCCACCAGCGTAAATCCTTTTCACCACAATACTCAGAGAAACTGCAGTAAAACAAGATGGTTTCAAGATGGATAATAATATTGATAATAAAATAATAACATAATAATAATATTATAACCACTTTAAACTCTTTAAATAACATTAAAATCTATATATATCAAACAAAGTTTTCTCCGGATTCTTAAGCAATTTAGAAAGAATAATATTTTATTTCATTCTGCCTTATGTTTTTAATCCCTACTGTTTTCTAATCTTCAAATGCTTTCAGTTACTTTCTACTGGCTTTCAGCCAAAATGTCTCTTTTTAAAGCTGGGACATAAAGTTCATTCAGCAATGTTGTAGCAGGAAGGTTCTGGGGTCGAATCCCTACAGGGACTCTGTGGAGGTTTTCAATGGTGTCTGAATCTGGTTCTGTGGATCCATGATTCTTCTCTACTGCAGGGAAAAAGAGACAGAATGTCCACAGGACATGTGATTTTGGCTTTTTGACAGAAAACAGATTTTGATTTCCGACCAAATTCCAACATTTGAGTATAAACTCTAAACAAACTAGAATCGTTAGACGTCACATTAGAGCTTAAGTGACTTCCTGTGTCAGCAGGGATGGTAATTAGAACCAGTAAGCAGGTGAAATAATACAACTGTCTTCTTTACCTGGTCTCCCACCAGTAGACGATGACGTCTCATGTGGGTTTTTCCTAAGAAGTCTGACTTTGGTTGACTAATACTAATAGATACTACAGATGCTGCTCAGGAAAAGTCTCCAACATCTGCTTTGCCGCTCATTCATTCATTCTTTATCACTGGATTTTACATCAGGCCTTAGAGACTGTATCCCGTATTTGTCCACAGCTACAATTTTGTTATAGTTTTTATTTATGAATGTTAACAACTGCAAAAATCCTGCTACTGTGAGCAGCGTCCCAATCACTTTATGGACAGACTGCTATATTTTAAATTGTATTTTTGTAATTGCCTTTTTATATTTTTGTGATTGCGTTATCTTGTTGTATTTGTTATAAAGTAATCTGAAATTAATCAGTACTTACAAATGCAGGAAAATAATATAGATAATCAAATGTTTCACATATGAATAGTTCTCAAAAATGAAAATTCCGCTTATCTTCCAACATTTGATGATAATTGATGGTTAAAAAAAAAAAGCATCATGTAAACATCAGCTGAGGAGAAACTGCAAGAAAATAGGATAAAAAATTGGGTAGTATTCTGCAAAATGAACTCGTATTACCATGATTTTGGTAAAGATCTATTTTGGGTTTTTGTTTCCACATTATGGAAGGAAGAATTAGCAAATTATACCATCATACTAACACATCACATGACCTGAGACTGTCTTAATACGTCAGCGCCTATTCTCTCTGCTGCGTTTACTCTGCTGTCCTCTGCCGGCGAATGGAGGTACTGCACTCTGTCTCATCAATAGTATTTCGCTCATAAAATTCAGTGTTCATGATAAACTCTCCATCTTGAGATCAGCTCCTCACTCAGGTTTAATTTTCATGTTTGGGTTTAGTGGTACAGGTTGTGATACCTGGTGAGTTACTGCTGCAGGGGACAGGACAACAGATTCTTACAGATACGGGCTCTGAATGTCCTCCAAAATCTAAAAATACAAAGATTGTTTTTTCATGTGGGGGGAAAAAACCTGTCCCGACACGGATGTTGTAGCTGTAAGTTATTATGTTGATTTCTTAGATGTCAATTTTGTAACGTGAAAGAACTCTTTTCTGTCGTTTCATATCTGAACGACACTAAACAAACTCAAGCTCTCTTAAGAGGAAAAAAATCAGCGGCTCCTGGAGCTCAAACCTTTTTTTCCTCTGGCATTACATTTTAAATGTTGTTCTTGTATCCATGTCTCTATCATATCATGTAAAACACCTTTATCTTGGAGAGATCCAGGATAATCTCAGGTTTAATCTCCTTGGAGATTAAACCTCCTCCACTTTGTCTGTTGCCATTATTTTGTCCAGTAGGTGGCGATCTTACACAGTCTGTTGTAGAGGTGCCACTGTAGGTAGATCTACCTCATTTAACTTTAAATAGTTTTTGGCTTTTTCTCAAACTAAGATGCAGCAGATACAAACTGTTAAATACAAAATATAAAAACACTGCGTTTAGACCAGAAGGTACATTATATTATTATACAGTATATGATCACTTATTAATGTTCTACAGTATGTAATTAACTATGTTTTTTTACAGTTGGGTTATTACTGAGATTTTATTAGTGACTATTTTATAGGTGTAATCGTTCAGTTCTCTAGAGTGAGATAAAATTCCCAGTAATACAGTATATTACCGTGGATCTCATTATACTGTGGATTTCACATGTTTTATAATTAATTTGTTTGGGGCACTTATTAATTTAATATTCTATCCACTCTAAATTAACCATGAAATGACAAACTGTTTGGTCAAGCATGTTTGAAGAAAATTAATAATTCTGTAAAGTCCTCACATGCGTTAATATGCTCCCTAATGTGAAAAAGATCCTTATTTATATGGTAAATGATGCATGTTTACATGAAAACAGAATCACTGTTCCTGTTGCACCAAACAAATGTATTCTGGACTCACTGCAAAAACAAAAACTTTCAATTTCAAGTCCCAAATTTCTCAGCGAACTTGATATAGACACAATTGTTTAACAAGTTAACATTTCAGTGACATATAGAGACTTATTTTCAGATGAAGCATCTTGAATCCCTTAAGAATCTTGATAATAGCTCAAATCCTATACATAACTATTGCACACAGACACAGGGAGAACATGCAACTGTTGTTCCCTAATAGTTTGTGCAGAAATATTACACAGGGAGAGGACATGCAAACTCCACACAGAAAGGCCGGCAGACGTGGATTTGAACTATTTCCAGTTAACTTAAATACATGTTTTAATCTTAAAACAATAACAAATAAATTGCATAATAATCAGGTGAAAATGCTCAAAAAATAGAGATATCAACCTATTATCTTATTTGAACTATGTTTGGAACTGTTACGATTATACAACGTAGAATAAGTTAAATGCAGCAGAAATGAATACCTTTACAAATACGGTAACAAATAGATACTTTGAGGATAAAAACACTTATTTTTGAGTATTAGGGAACAACTTTTTCACTCGTGCCCATGCCTATTTAGTCTTGGGAACGACTTTTTAACCCGTGGGAACAATTAAATAGGCGTGGGAAGGAGTTTTTAAACTCGTGGCCACGTCTTTAGGCGGCGTAGGAATGATTTATCTTGTGGGAAGGAGTTATTAAGTCGTGGCAACAAGATAATAAGTCGCTCAGATGCCTTATTACGTCGTGATCATGAGATAATGTCTTAGATAAATAACTTGTGGAGACGACTTATTATCTCATAAGATATTTATCTAAGACATTTGTTTCTTCAATGTCACCAGAAGAGCTCCAATTGAAAAAAACACAAAAATCCACACCGACTTTTTACAAAAACACACACAGCGTTTCTGTCCCATCTTTATTCGTTTTTGTAAATGGTTGAGCTGGTGTACAGGGTAAGATGATCTATACATATGTTCATGGTAGAATGATTCTGATTTAAAGGCTTGTGTATATATAATTCACATTTGTTTGTCCTCTCTCAAGGAAAATACAAAAGAAAAGAAAACAAGTGGTCATAGCTACAAAGCCTCTACATTCCCCATGATGTGGGCGTCGGCCTACTCTAAATAACATCCAGAACAACTCTAGGAGGGTGCATAGCATTCTAATTAAATAGATTTTTTTTATCATATATTTATACATACATTTGAATAAAAACATCTTTTTTTTGTGCATGTGTGCAGTTGCATTCCTTAGGATAGAGTAATATGATATTGCATTTACATTGTCTTGTTTCCGTTCTAAAGGAGTATAGATGATTTCTAGTCGTCGCAACAGTTAGAATGTTACAATACTCTTTTTTTTCTTTTATTTTCTTCTTAAAGTCGTCGCAGGTTACACGTCCTCTCGAGTCACGAGCCGACTTCTCTATCTTCCTCCCCCCCTCCAGATTCAACAATCACGCACACTCTACGTACGACACAAACACGAAGTGGATTTCGTCATAACGCCGACGTTCAAGTCAGACTATAAATCTTCATCATGTTTGCAAAAATCTGAGTGGGAGAAATGAAAAAAAAAACAACTTAATGAGCATGAACCAAAGTTAAAGTTACATTCCGTAAAATTCCAGGGTCTTCTGTCAGGGTTAATTATTGCAATATCCAATTTATCTACAAAACATATTAATAAATACATTTTAGTAGAGAGGTTCAATAAATAACAAAGCTTCTTTTCAAAGAGCTGGTTCGAGGTCCATCGGGTCAGAAATGACCAGAAGAGCAGCTCTTGGAAAGCAGAACCAAGAAAACTCTACACTGTATTAAAAAAAACCCAAAACATAATTTACAGTAAAATACCGGAAGCTGTGGTTGACAGAACTTTACCATTTAAAAAAAATAAATAAAAAAATAGTGACGATGAGCCAAACATTACAGTAAAAATACCAAACCTCTGTAGGACCTCACATAAAACGACTAAATTCCAAAATTATTTAATTTGAAATAAGAAATGCTTCAAAACTAAAGTATTTGTAGTGTCTCATCTAAAACATAAATCGGTGCTCTCGCTAGTGGTTCGAGGTTTTTATAATGTAATTGAGACAAAATAAATAGTACTTGAATGTTTTTGTTCTGATATTCTAACAAACTGAATATTTACACTGTAAAATTCTATTTTCAATTTCTGAATTTTATCTTATATTACTGGTGTCATTTAACAGGTTTTTACCGTCATTTTAATGTACAATTATTACTGCGTACAGAAACGGGATGTTAATATATTTTATCATTTATGTAAGTGACTGAATTTATTCAGTTGGATTCTTTGAGAAAGAGTAATATATTTCATTTATACATTACATAAAACTAATTTACAGTTTTTTTTATGTAATGTCCTTGTAAACAGGCGTACAGTTTGTCTTTTTTCATGGTATTTTACAGTAATGTGTTCCTTATCTAGTAAAATTCTGATTACCACAGGTATTTCATTGTAACTTAAACCTATATTTTTTTTAATCCAGCCACAAAGGTGTCACAAATAAACGTCCCAAGGACCGGAACCTCCTCTGGTGTAATAAGGAGGGGCATCTGGTGTAGTATTCAATTCCTGACTTTAAACTCAGAACTCTGACTAAAATGATGTAGCCTTATGCTGAGAATTAAGCCAGAATTCTGGGATTATAGTCAGAATTCTGATAATTAGATCAGAATTTTGAGATTAAAGTGAGAGTTCCTCTGATTCTAATCAGAATTCTCACTTTATTCTCAAAATTCCCCCAAAAATGATCATGTAGCCCTATGCTGAGTATTAAGTCAGGATTTTGAGAATAAACTCAGGATTCTGAGAGTTGGGTCAGAATTACCCCACACATTATTTCACATCTTTGGCCCTAATCCTCTTTCATCTGTTCTTGTTCTGATCCAGCACCAGATAGCTGACAGCAGCTAGATACAAGAATGAGAGGATTCTGCATCACTAGAATCGGGCTGGAGTTTTATCTTAACAGAAACGGACTCTGTCCCGCTGTTCTGGCTAGATCCAAAGATAAATGTATAAACCTTGACTTTATGACAGAAGCTGCTTTGGTAAAATTGAAAATCATGTTAAAAGAACTAACTTAAAAACCAAACCAAAATAAAACGAACTGCAAGGACGGTGTTCCATCCAGCAGCCCACTGCAGACACACTGACAAAATTATACGGAGGGGTCGGTGGTTACTCCGCCACCCCAGGAGCTGGGTGGGTTCTGACCACACACTCAACACGGAGTCCTTTTTGGTCTCACTAGAAACAAAAGAACACTCTCTCTCTCACACGCACGGCTCAGACACACACTCAAACACACAATTGGCATTCTGCCTCATAATGCCCCCCCCCCCCCAAACACTGTTCTCATCCTGACCGGCTCACTTCAGCAACGCATTTGTCTCTTTGAGAGGAGGACTCAGAACCTAAAAACCAAACGCGCGCACAAAAACCAAACAAAACAAAGTTATTGATTCTGACGGAGCAGAACTAAAAACCTGAGTGGTGTAACGGTGGAAAACATGTGATATGTAATTAAAGACATGTGCTGCACTGTATGAGGCTCTGGCGTGCGCCGACTGGGAACGGAAAAATGTGCATTCGGCGTGATGTGTGAGTGAAGTGTCTTCTCATTCACTCGCAGTCTCACTCACTCGGGCTACAGTAGCGTTTACAGTACTTAAAAAGTTGTGATTGGATTCCCAGGAGACGTGTGCTACCACGATATGCTGCCGCCACATTTCTGCAAGAGGAGCCGTGATGGGGAAGGATGCGAGACTAGACTACTCAGAAAAAGAAAAGAAAAGATGGAGTTGTTTGGCAGCAGCAGCGGCGGACTCCTCGATACATTTACATTTATATCCTGGTTCATATTTTGCTACGTTAAGTGCTGTGGAATGATTTAGCTCCTCCCACACCTCTGCAGTCTGACGCTGCTGCAGCAGAGTCGTCCCATCATGCACGGTCAGTCTGCCATCAAGGTCGATGGAGGCGAAGCTGTGACCTTGACTGCCCTTTAACCAGATGGACACGAGTCGATTACGCCGGGTAGCCCCGCCCTCCCTCCCTCCTCTGTGCTCTTCGTGAGTGTTATTGCTTCAGCAAACGCCGACGAACTAGCTGATGCTCTGAGCAGGCGGTAAAAACTGAATGATGTTCCTGATAAGGTGTGTGTGTGGATATGAACGCTTCTTGTGTGTCGTCACAATTCACGAGTCTGGGGTCGGTGTTAGTGAGACAATCACAGTGCTACCTCGCCGTCGTACCATCTTTAGCGGGGTGGCATAGGGTGGCAGTTGCCACCACTGGAAGATTCCTTGCCACCCTGGTTTTGTACCATCTCCCGCTGTTTGGGAATTTACAAGAGTACACATCTCTCCATATATTTTAATATATATTATTTAATGCCACTCCATGAAGATTTGTCTAGATCCACCCCTTTAAAGCTACTCATCCTCTCATGGATCAGAACCTCCGCAGGCAGAGGCAGAGGGAGCGGAGCTCCTAGCTTTAGGAGGAGAGGCCCGGGGTCTGACTGTGTATTGACTGAGGCTACTGATGAAGGTCATGAGTCAAGGTGACAAGCGCTACGAGAGAAATCATGGAAGAAAGTGGAAAAGGTCACAAAGGAGGAGAACGTCGATCTTTGTGTAGTAGAGCTGCTGCACAGTGTTAGAAAGCAAATGACCCCTCGCCCCAAAGAAAAGACATTCCCCGTTGTCTGTGGATCACATTCCCCCTGAAAACATGAAAAAGCTTCAGCTCCCCACCGAGGTCAGGACAGTTCGGGTTTCAAAGGAACGGACGACAAAAAACGAAGATGGAAAAGAGGCCACACCACGGATGGGAGCGCTCACTAGCGGGGGAAGCGCAGTGGCGTTCTCAATCCAGCACTGAGTGGCGCCATGACATCACAGGGGCAGCGAGCCAATCGTGAGGCAGGGCTCAACACCAAGCAGGAAACACATGCGATTAGAGGGATACACGCACCGACACACGTCAACGTAGAACAGAGTGCATATATCGAGTTGGAGTGTGATGGGGGGGCCGTAGGTCCAGTGACAGAAGCATCGGTGGGCTCAGCAGAAGCTTAGCTGTACACAAAGTCATCGGATCAGGAACTGTTTTTTGGCTGAAGGGTTTTGGACTCCACTTGCTTGCAGCTCCAGTTCGGCGCTGGGATAATGTCCTCACGATGGCCAGCGGCCCAATATGTGGGCCACCCCCCCCCAGGTAACCTTGCACCCCTTCAGTTTGTGGATAATGATGACATTTCAAAAGGTCAAAGGGCATGCACCAGCAGTCATCATGCGATTACAGTTCACAGGAAGCACTTTTTGTTTTTTTTTCCTCGGTTGTTTACTGACATTTATGTATAAAAAGAACCATCATGCCTTAGTCTAGTTGATATTTTTCTTTTACAAATGTTAGAAAACTACAAGTTGAACTCCTCTGGGTTTTTTTTTTTTTTTTTTCTCTCCTCTGTTCCTTGTCTTCCCGCGGCGACCCCATGGTCAGACGTCAAGGATAATTCATGTTGTCATTTTGTAGTTGTTGATCTTGGTCTTCCTCTCCTCCCTTGTCCGTTTCTCCTCTGCGTTCTCCTTGTATCTTTTGTGTGGGATGGTTTGGCAGTGGCTTTCCTAGGAAACAGAGAATATTATCAAACTTTACTGATTGACAATTCTGAGGTTCCACTTCTGAACATAAGAGGATGAAGGTGAGACCCTGATGATGAAGTTTGAACAGTAAAGCTCCCGTCAAGCTGGTTTTCTATCCGAGCTCTGGGATGTACTGGGTGACCTGTACCTGGAGTACTGGGTGGTGTTTTGTATTTCAGTGTTTGACTCTCCGCAGAGTGGTGCGCTGCACCGATTGAGCTCCCTTCCTCACCTCCACCCCCACCTGGAGAAAAGAGGGAGGGGGACAGAGACAAGACTCATAGCAGGTAACGTCTGACGCCTTAACATGCAGACCAACATATCAGGTCTTCGCTGTCGTCCCCGGCAGCAAGGGTATATCCCCACAAAGCCACCATTCCTCTGCGTTGTACAAGTAGTCCTCAAATTGAATGTGAACTTATTTCCACCGTTTTAAGCGTAAAAAAGTTCCTGCTAGTGAGTAAAATATAAAAAAATATTTTTCAACTAGTCGATTCATACGCTTAAACTTTGGGCCAAATCAGACCAACGGTTAGGAAGTTATGTCTGTTTCCTGTCAAATTGCGCCACCTAGTTAAGAAAACATTAGAGTGTAAAAAAATGTTAAATAGATAAAATCCCAAAATTAATTCATATGCAAGAAATTTAGATAAAATTAGACCAACGTTAGACATTGTGGCCCGAAGACATTTGGAGATAGAGCCCCCCTCATTATATCTTACTCGAGAGTAAAAGACAATATTTCATAACTTGACATGACTTCTTCATTTAGTCCAAATTTGTTGCATATGAATTGACGCAAGGAGAAATACCTTGTGAAATATTTTGATGTACCAGGTTTCACTTTTATAGTTTATAATTTACAAACTAGGGGGAGCTTTTTAAAAACATAACTAAGATTTCCAAAAAACAATTCACATTTAATTGACGAGTTTAATCAGGGGGAGTGCTTGTACAATGCAGGGGATTCGGGGCTTTTCAGTGATGGCCTACACTGTCGTTCCCGACAGCCAGTCTACAAGTTAGTTTTGGAGCGCTCTAGTGACTCATCATCATTCAATGCTTCCTCCTCGGGTTTTCATGTGGACGTGCAAGTGTTAGCTATAAAAATGGACGCACCTTTCGAGCAAGAACTTTTCCATGCTCCTCGGTGGCACAATCCCCCGTCTCCTCTCTCTGTACGGAAACAGCAGTTCATAATCACAGGTTAAAAGAAATACAAGAAAACAAAAAGCAATGGACATGAAAAATCGATCAACCATGTGTTTCATTCCACAACACATGATTCTGGTTCTGTAGCTTCATCACTGTAACCCGTTTTGATGAGTCTTCACTTCCTACATGAGACGGTTAACTACTGATGGCCACAGCAAAATAAACCTTTTCGAATAACAAGTCAAGACAGATGACGAGATGGACCGAGATGTTCCCCCTCAAGGCGCAGGAAGCGGCGACTGGTCTGTGTGGCAACCTGACCCCGCAGCGCCTCAGCTCCCGGGCCCAGGCCTGTTCAGAGAGGCCCAGCGCCCTGTTAAGGGGCTGTGTGCCCTGCAGGACGCAAGAGTAACCCGTGTCACACACCGGAGTCAGCAGAGCCTCCTGGGCCGCGCGCAAGCCTGGAACGTCGTGCCCCGATGATACCGAGCCCACCCAGCCCTGCAGGGAGTCCTTGTCCGGTAGGTAGGGTTGAAATGCTCCTCCGCCGACCACTCTGCATAGAAGAATGCACATACAATTAAGAAAAAAATACCACCATGATACAGGATATGATGTCGTACAGACAGATCAGCTGCAGTTCTGGACGACGCACCGGTTGTCTCCATTATGATCCGTAGCCTGACTCAGTCCCGAACCCTCACACAGCTGGGCGTACACCTGCTGGCCTGCAACAACAGAAATCCCTTCCACTGAATCCAGGCCTACACCTCTGCCTCCTCCTTTTGCTCCTCCTCCTCCTGCTGCTGCAGGAACCTCTGCTTTCCTCCCGTCCGACCTCTGACCTCCCAGCTGCCCGTTAAGGTTGAGCTTGGGTACGGCGCCAGTGGCCCTCACCCTGTCCCTCTCTGCCAGCACAGTCTCGAGCTCCTGCGGCGCCTCCTCATCCTCAACATCCCCTCCCTCCTCCTCGTCCTCCTCCTCCGCTTCCAGCTCCATGATGGAGCCGCTGGCTCCGCTGCTCGGGCGACCAAAGCTGTAGGGGAGAGAGAGCGTGGCGCCCTCAGAGTCGTCGGCCCGGCTGCTGCCGTCCAGCGACGAGTCCTCCACGGTCACCAGCGAGGGGCTGACCCCCGCCGGCCACACCTGAACGTCCGACATCTCCATTAGTGTGTCTTCTTCGGTGGTGGCGATAGGGGCGCACTCCAGGCTAGAGACTTCCTGCCAGTAGGGTTCGGCACCCAGCGGGGAGGGTAAGCTGTACTGCAGAGATGCCGGGGACAGCAGATCCTCCTGCACCAGCCCATAACCTGGAGCGTGGACAGGGACAAGACAAGAGAGAAACTAACACCAAGCAGGCACAGCCAGAGGGAGGACGGGTGAGGAGGCGCAGCGACTGTTTCTCCAGTTCTTGAGGAAACAGTGGTGCTCAAATTGGCCCTGTCCCAATGTACCAGGAAAGACTCTATACCGCCGAACATTTAGGATTAGTCTGTTAAAAACAGGAAGACATATTGGTTCTGAATCTTGTTGGACTCTCTGAGTGATGTTTGAAAATTTGGACAAATTTTTCTTCAATTGACTTTCTTGTCATTGGGAGGTGGCAGTACGAGGTTAGGGTCAAAGGGGTTTGGTGTATCATCCATGGATTGGTGCAGAGCTCTCGTAAATCTGCAGGACATACACCATTTTCCTTGATAAGCACAAAAAAAAAAGAAAACAAGTGAGTCTGGAGTTATAGTTTACTGATTATGGGGTTGGCGTCATGAAAATGTGTTTATTACCCGAGAAAAAGGCGACTTTGGTCATTTGATTCCAACTGGAGCTCACAAGTGTAAACAAATGCTCGTCGGACTGAACATTCAGTCAGGAGGAGTTTGTGTGGATCATTTGAGGCAGAGGCAAAATTTTGCAGGACAAAGTATTTACTTCTTGATAGTCCAGTTGATGCAAAGACCAAAGCTGTAATAAAATGTCTCTGATATCATGGAACTTCTGAGAGGCAGTTAGCAGCGGAAAATGCAAGTTACTCTTGCATCCCTTCTTCATTATAGATCAGAGTCATGCATTTATGTCTGCACCCCAAACATCCAAATCCATGTCGCCGTTCACTCTCTCTCTCTTTCTCTCACTCACTCACTCAAACGCACACTAAAAAATACGCACATGAACAATAGATATAGACTTTTAAAAACTAGTCTTGTCTGTCCATGAATGCAATTTACGGTAAAGGAAACAGCTACTTCCACCGTGTCCACCGCAGATTGGGGGTGTTACCGGGATAATTCCAAAACTATGTAATTGATTACTTTCAAAAATGTTATTCCAAATAAGACTTTAGCGCAAGGAAGAACTGAATTGATTCTGCGATAGGCCGGTCGCATTTTATCTCCCAAAATTTTCAGGCCATTGTTTCCGAACCATTATTTTGGATTTTTGCCCAAAGTCGGTGCATAACAATCGACTCGAGTAGCTCTATTTTCTATATATCTTATTTCACTTACATAATTCATATTTAAGTCACTAGGGGGAGCTTACTTTTTCTTTTTTCACCACATAACTTCCTAACTATTGGTCTGATTTAGTTAAAATTTGACACAGAACTAAATCATGGATCAGGGAGATCTATCTTGTATATACATTTTATCTTTGTCATATTTACACACTAGGGGGAACTTTCACAAAAAAAAAACTATTTTCAGCCATAACTTCTCATGTAATTAGAGTTCAATCATCCGGGTTTGATGTTGGGCCAGCAGCGTAGGACTAATTCATTATTATCTCCACCAAGGAGGTTATGTTTTAACTCATGTGCAGTTGTCTTTGTTTGTTTGTGAGCAGGATTATCAAATCAAATAAGCCGTTTGGAGTAGTGAACTCCCAATGTGGCTATTGTTGCCCCTCGGCTGATCACCGATTTTTATAAGTCTGACAGGCAGATGCCGATTCAGTTTTTTTTAAGTTTAAAAACCATGAGTAATGTATCTTAAAAACTCTTATTTGGAAGGATTGCAGAGGAAGTAACAAGGCTGATCGGTGTATGTATTCTGACCCGTTGAAATGAATGTACCTTCCGTCCCCCCCGCCATGTATTTCTTCAACAGATTGAATCACATTAAGTGAAACTAAAACAATGTAAGCCTTGTTCAGTCCATTATGTTTTATGTTTGCTTTGTACTTCAGGTACTTCAGGACTCTGAGCTCCCGCTAGCTTCAGCCGCTCTATCGTTAGCTTTTAACTTGGACTCTGTCTTTCTCTCTCTCTCTCGCTGAGTTTGTCTCTCTCTGTCGCTGTGTGTGTTTCTCTCGCTGTGTGTGTTTCGCTGTCTCTCTCTCGCTTGCTGTGTGTGTCTCTCTCCCTCACTGTGCTTGTCTCTCACTGTCTCTCACTCCCTGACGCTTTGTGTGTGTCTCTCTCTGGCTGTGTGTGTCTTTCGCTCTCTCTCACTGTCTCGCTGTGTGTCCCTCTCTCTCTCTCTCCTGTTGTGTGTGTCTCTCTCTCGCTGTGTGTCTCTCCTTCGATCTCTCTCTCGCTGAGTTTCTCTCCCTCTGTTTCTCTCTCGCTGTGTGTCTTTCGCTCTGTCTCTCGCGATCTGTGTCTCTCACTGTCTTTCGCTCTACCTCTGTGTCTCTCTCTCTGCGCTGTTCTCTCGGTGTCGCTGTAGCCCTCTCGCTGTGTGTGAAAGAAAACTTATAGCGTTTATCTATCCATGTATTTACTATAAGCCCTTAAATTCCACTGGGGGGGTTTGTTACTTGAATATTTATATTATTCATCAGCAAATCAAGCATTTCTATTCCTGTTATTGCACCCACTTTGCTTACATTAATTATTTGTAAACTGCACACCATTCACTTTCTCTCAAGCATCTTATTTGTTTTAATAATTTTATTATACCTTCCATGACTGCTGCTATACTTATTTTTTTATACAGACTGTCAGCTACTTTCTTAAGTTATTCTATTCAATTCTACTCCATTCTAACTATATCTTACTCTGCACATAAATGGTATTTAATGTCCATCATTTATGTCCAAAGAATCATCAAATCCTAATACACACTATTGTCTCTTATCCAAACAACTATTAAATGCTTTTTCTATTCTCAGCTTTGAAATGTAACCTGACTCTGTTCTACCATGAGAAAAATCTTACGGGAACTGAGATTTTGAGCCACACTGACCTGCGATAAAGGCATGTACTGACAGGTGAAATACGCTTTACTCTGTAATAGCATCTGGCAGTAGTTTTAGTGAATATGGGCTAAATGTGAGTGTGTGGTTCTGGGATGGTACAGGACCCAAGGGGAGAATGGAAGCATCAGAATGAGGTGAACAGGGAGGAATGGGTGAGGATTAGAAGGAGTTACATGAATCTGGGTTAGCCTTTGCCTTCACACTGCTTTTTAAACACAAACACACTCAAAGTGTCCGAGGCACAGGATGTAAGTGAAGTTACTCCACACAGAAAACAACAAACCAAAAAGACAACACGCACCACTTCACCAGTGAACACGCACACACAAAACTGCACTTGATGACACACAGTTCACTCACAGGTGCAGAAATAAATGACACACACCTTACAGCACTACACCCACTGGAAAATAACCTTCAATGTTCAAGTCAGACGTGGGCAAAAAAAAAGATTTGAGGAATGTGTTAGCCCCGTTAGATGGATTTGAACGTCAACATTTGCACCAATTAGCCATAACATTATAACCACCTGCGTAATATTTTATATAATATCCGTGGTTTGATTTTGTCATGCACTCAAGCAGACATCTAAGTCACGTATGTTGTGTCTCGGTGGGGGCTGGGGAGAATCATCTCACAGCACTTTGATTGTATTGTGAACTCGGGGTGTTCCTCAAACCGTTCCCGAACCCTTTTGGCAGTGTGACTCATCTTACTGGGAGAGGCCCCTGACATTAAAGAAAAGCATTTCCATGAAGAGGTATACTTGATGGCATGTTTCAAATCCATATGATTTTAAACATGCCATTGGGACAAAAGCATCACACTGTCTCCCCAGCTTCCCTTCTACCCATAGTGAATCCTGGTACCATCTTCCTCATGATTCATCAGACCAGGCCTCCTTCTTGCATTGCACTGGGGCTATCATAGAGCTGTTCTGCACCAACACAGTGTGCCCTGTGTGGCAGAAGCTCTCTCTGGGCTAGCATGTTATGGCTGATTGGTGCATTGTTCTTTTAAGAAAATTACAGACCATTAATGAAACAGAGTAATTCTAATTAATTTGCCCATGAATGAAAGAGCTCACGTCGCAGCGAGACGATGTCTTACAGTATAGCATTAAACAACACACCACTACATAAAAACACAATCCATTTATATGTTAATACAGCATTAAAAACATGCAGAAAACTTTATACACTGAAAGCATGCCATGCACATAAAGATGTCAGAGTCATCAGCAAGAAGCAAACTTTATTTTGTTTAAGAAACTTCTCACTCACTCCCAGTTACACACAAAAAAAGACAATTATCTTGTGGACTGTATAAATGGATTTTGAGATATTATGGGTCTTTTTTTCTTTTATTTAAAACAAGACCTTCATCAGCGAGTCAGAGATCTCATGGAGAGAAAAAAAGGACCACATGCTGATGAGAATCTCCCACTCACATAGTGACAGGATTGTGTCCTGGAGACATGAACCTCCAGCAGATGGCATTGTTTTGAAAATATTAAAGATCTTTAACATAAAGCAGTAAAATGTAATTCTTTATTCAGGACTGTGTTTAGGAATAGAGTTAACGTGTCATTAATTTTTATTGGTTAAATTTCTGATTCTTCTATAGAAGATGGGATGTGGTCAATATTCTCTTTTATAGTTAATAAATGTTAAAGTGAGGAGTTAAATCCATAAATGTCTTCGGCTGTATGACATCTGAGCAATGAGACTACCTCTAGGACCCCTTGGGTTGTGGACCCACCATGTTTGCTGTGTCTGGTAGAAGATTGTTGTGCACCACTTTATCATGTAGAGTAGAACGTCTCCTAAGAAAGATAAATGGTGCTTCAGGAAAGCTCAGACTGAGAATGTCAACACCATCAATAACACCCCCATTATCAATTATTAAAGTGGACACATCTGTCGCACTCCAGAAAGTTCACTTCTACCTCTTTTCTATTGGGTACCCAATATTTTTCCTTTTGTTAGTTGGGTGAACATCTAAAACAAAATCTGATACAGAAATAATAAGCTGTAGCTTCAGCCTAAAAAAAGAAAAAATGTACAAAAAACCAATGTTTGTGTGTGAATGAGAATGAAATCAATGAAAATATGACCTAATCTATTGTTTTACTTCAGGACTTGGAATGTTGAAATTCTCTTTCTGTCATATTGTATTTAATAATTGATGTTGAAATATATTAATGTATTTCTCTGACACCCTGATGATGCCTCTTGGTGCTGAAATACATAAGTTTGCTTATTAGTGCCAATATAGCTACGCAAGGATAAAGGGCGTTTTATCTTTTATTAAATGGACCAATGCTCTATGGAGCCCCTGAAGTCCCTGGAAAATATTTTATTTTATTGTGCGCTCAAGATAAATTCAGCTTTGCAAAGGCAGGGCTGATCTTTGAAAACAACTAGTGTAGCTGCTTCATATCTAAAAGCAAAATATGTCAGAATACGATTTCTTTCTTTTATGGCGTAATCAAAGGCTTGTGTTTCTGTTCGCTTCTTAATGTATTTTAAAGGATCTTATGGATCAACAGTAAGTTTTGCGCACATGATTTTTTTTCTCAATGGACTTCAGAGTTTGCCTTCAAGTTGGCGGATAAACAACCGACACAAGCTTGAAATTTTTTTTTTAACTACCCCAGTTATGTCTTTCTACTTATGTGCTGTTTGTTGGTACTTTCTTTCCATGAGCTCTAACTCCCTGATGAAAATTGATGCCAAAACCAGAGTTTATGATTTGTGACATCCAATCCAAAGAAGACCTCACACAAACTAATTTTGAGTCCAGGAAGTAAGTTATCCATAAATCTTTTTGATTTATAAAGGAAATTAAACTTTTGAAAATCCGAACTTTAGTATATTCAGTTACTTTTAACTAAAGGTCAGACCTGACAAACACACACATAAATAAATGGATACCTGAACAGCAAAGCGTGCACATGCACAAACTGTACAACACACAGAGCTGGATTGAGAGAGGAAGAGGAGGTGTGACCCCGCCCTCAACTGAATGAGGGAGGAGATGATAGGAGGAGGAGGTGGCCCAGAGGTCAAAATGAGGTCAGAGGTCGGACAGGAAGAGCTGTGAGGAGAGCAGAGGAAGAGGAGCAGAGCGGCTTGGCAGCCAATGTGACATGTCATAGGTTCAGGGACAGACAGAGATCGTCCCGAGCAGAAGACAAAACCTCAGGACCGCTGTGGAGGGGATGAGGCTCAGTCAGAAGTGAGATTCTGTCTTCTTCTCGGGGAAAGGGTGAGAAGAGGCAGAAGGACAGAGGGAGGGATAGAAACAAGTATGAAGGCCCAGATTATATTATCCTCTCTGTTCTAGCACCGCTCAAGACTAATGTATCCATCCCAGACACCAATATACACACACACGCTAGTGTGTGTGGTCGATACCCATATAATCTAAACAATCTCAAGTTAACTCTTAAACTCCTATCGGCATGATTGAGCTCTTCCTCGTTTCTCGCATCAAGTTAGCTGAGTAAAAAGCGTCACGTTCGGCGCTCAGGTATCAGCTGTGAGGTGAGATAATGAAAGTAAGACGACTAGTGCCTCAGTGAGGAGAGGCTGTGTTAGTGCATGCCGAGGACGGCCAGGGTTCGTGTTGGGAGAAAAATACCATTCGCCAGACCTCAACAACATCATCATCATGTCATGAGCAGCAAACCACCATGCAGCCCGGGGTTCAACATCAACTTACCCCTCCTGAAAAACGGGGGTCTAATTACGTGTGGCTTGTGCACTAGGCGGCGTGACCTTGTGTCCGTGACCTCTTGTGGAGCAACAGAGACAAGGTGAAATGGCTGTTACCCAGACTCACAGGGAAGCAGGGGGGGCTTCAGAGGATCGTAAATGAGCTTGAGTTTGGACAGAGTCCTACATATTACTAATTACATCAAATGTTGGTGTTGTAGTAATAATACTCTCATTAAATTTTGTTCAATTTTTGTAAACTTTCTATTCCTGAATGCATTTAATACAATCAAAAATATACAAATAGAGTTTTAAACTCTCTGTAGTCTAAGATCAGAACCTTATTTAAGGTTTGGAGGTCATGCCCTCAACAGTCACATATTTGAATGGAGAAGAAGCTGCTCTTTCAATAGTCTTAATAAATAATAAACTAGTAGGTTATTAAGCTAAAACCCCTTTAATGTCCTCACCAAGAAGGAGAAAAAATATTTCTTTGGGTATTTATTCATTTAATATTTTAGACACTCTAAATGTATTATCAAATAAATTGTTTGGTCAAGCATGTTTTTGAATAGTAAATAAGAAATCCGACCCTCAGAATTAATTATCTTATGTTGAAATTTTGTATTTCGTGGAAAATAGTGCATTTTAATTAGATTAGCCCAACTTTTTGGTAAAGCATGTTTTTAATTTACCTTTTTTTAGACATTTTTTGGTTGTATGCAGTTACATAATTCTGTTTAGTAAGTCCTCACATGGACTTTCTCCGTAGTCACCGGGCATGCTGCTCGTAGGCCACTTTAACCTGTGGGGTCCCCAAGGGCTCCATTCTTGGCCCCTTACTCTTTAGCATATACATGCTGCCACTGGGTCCAATCACAAACAGGTTCAGTCACATTTTTCAATAAGAAATAGAGACCCAAAATGTGGACATTAAAGGGATAATATAAGAAGAAGACTATATACAATTTACCGAAATATTTTTTTTATGCTGTTTAAACGTAGTGAGGTGATTCCCTGTATGTTGTTAATGATATTGATTTGTGCTCGTCATGTCTGATGCGTTTGTGTCGTCTTACCATTGATGACACTGGGCGACAGCAGGGTGGAGTCGCGGTCGCTGAGTCGACAGGCACCCTCCTCCAAAGACGGCTGTGAATTCTGTCCCTCCAGTGAGGTTACAATGTCTACACGTTCGACGTTTTTCAGTGCAGTGTACAAGCTCTCCACTGAGAGGGAACGAGGAAAAAATTAGAAGTCCTGCAACAATTTTTTAATCTGTGCTACTTTTGCTCATTGAAAATGGCGGCAAGAGCATTCAAGCACCTGAAAAAGTGACATATTAAATTATATCCACTCACTCTTGGCTCTTTTGCCTTCTCTGCTGGCCCACAGGTTGAGCAGAGCGGAGCTCTGGTCCAGCAGGGAGTTGGGATTCTCCACGCGGATCCTGTTGATGTCATCCACACTGAACTGAAGCTCGCGTGCTAACTCTACCCAAAGGACAACAGCGGATGAAGAAACATCAAACTAAAACAGACAGACACGACTCATCAGATATTCCAAACAACTAACCTGCCCAACTCAAGCCCAGCTGCTCGGATATGATGTTGATCTTGATCTCAGTCCTCTCCATGGCGTTCACAGAGGCTGGATAGAAGAGAAAAAAACTGCAGATTTACCATCTAACTATTATAGCAATTAAAACTAAAATGTCCATGGCACAATTTATTTGGATAGTCCCACAACTTGGATCTAAGTGACTTTATGGACATATCCTCTGGGCTCTAAAAGACTTTTATAGTTATTAACTGATACTTACCGTGACACACGCATTACGCTGTTGAAGGAAATGAGGAATACCCACATTGTTCTGGTCCAAATGACTATTAGGGGTTAGCATACCATATGGACAGTGTGGGTCAAGATATTGGGGTTCATTCAGGTTTAAGTCCCACCAATCAAAGTAGCATTCAGAAAAAAACGTTATCAAGGGACTGAAGTGCAATGTAGCAGCGCTGTGTACTTGATAGACAGAAATAGCCCCGGCATCAGCAACATTTAAACCAGCCAGGACGGCCATCTTGACCCTGCTTGACTACCGCAGGTCAGATAACAATCAGGACTCCTCTGTCTAGCTCCACTGCGAGGTCCTGCCCATTCCCAGTGCTAATGCTAACAGTAGCTGCCGCCATGCCAGTGGAAATCGCAGTGGAGACACCAGCGCCATGCAAACCAATCACAGGAGTCATTCATCTTGTTGACATAGCTACCAGACACTCGAGAAAGAAACGGCGAACTCGCCGCGTGCCATGGAGCTATTTTTTGGGGGGAGAACCCCCTGCTCATCTCCTGGTCATACATCAAATAGAATTTCCTCTAACTGCACTGCAAAGAACTCTGGGGCATATTGTACAGCAGTCTTTTGCATACAAGGCTCGGTCTGTGTGCCATGCACTCGAGTCAGACAGGAAACACAGAGGGCAGAGTGGGAGAGCACAGGTTGAAGGTAAAGGGGCAATGCAACATTCAGAGTCCATCTCCGCTGTGTGGGTCAGGAGAGGACTGAGGCAAGCAGTGAAGGACTCACCCACAGCAGGCTCGTTCAGGGCGCTGTAGCGTTCCCTCAGGGCAAGGGGTGTTAAAGTCCGCCTACGCTCCTCACTTCCAACAACCTGAAAAACAAGAGAACCATTTTATGAATAGCTTATAATGAGATCATTATTTTAAACCGTTTAACACTTCATATTTGGGCGCAGAGATTTGGTGGTCTGCATGTAAAAGGAAAAGTTACATTTATACGAAACGCAATATATGTTCAATAATAAAATAATTGGACCGTTCACCTTACAAAAGTTAAGTCTCACTAAATCAGATCAATGGCTTTGAAATTGTTGCTGAAACAGAAAAACCTTCAACCTCGCCATAATGTTGAAAATATAAAACAATCAGCCCAGCTATTCCTCGCACTGAGGTCTATGTGGGTATAAAATGATCCATGATATGTTTTGGAGTTATCGTGTTAACAGGACGGATCTTTCGGGGTTATAACTAGCTAGGCACCAGAGAAACTGACTCCTTTTTGCAGACAATTTCTCACAAGCAGAGCTTTCCTTCATCATGCCAATGGAACTCAGGGGAGAGAATCAAGCAGAACGGTCATGAGGACATTCTCACCTTGACACATGGTGGCATAGCTATGTTAAGGTTACACAGCACATGCTGCGTGTCTTCGTACTTGGTGCACTTCCGCAGAAAGGATAAAAACCCAGTGGAATCCTTGTTACTATCTCTGACCTGAGACAGAGAGAATATAGATAATGGACAGCAGTATGAAGAGGTAGAAGAAGTGAAGATGTAAGGGATAGAAAAGAAACCAGATAAAGGAGTGGAAAAAAGGCAAAAAGGAAATGAAGATGATGATGAAGAATGAAAAGGAGCGAGATGGAGCGAGCGAGAGTGAGAGACAGAAAGGGGGGAGGAAAAACAAATCGAAACAGGAGTTAGATCCCTTCGCCGTGACTGGAGCATGTGGCGCAGTAACATGGGGCGAGAAGCAGGGGGAAACAGGGAGACAGTCCACAAGCAGGCAGAGTGAGAGATTTACCTTCACATTTTACCTGGGCGTCTGTCAGACCAGACGGTGACAGAGTGACCGTGAGAGAGAGAGAGAGAGACAGTGAGACAGACACATACAGACAGGCAAGGCCGCAAGATAGGATGGCAGGCAGAGACAGTGGAGGAGTCACATGACATGCCAACAATAACCCAGAGAGTCCACTGCTAGTTTGCTCCTGGAATAGTGAAAAAAATTCTAGCGATATATTTATCTAGCGGATACTGAGGAGTAAGTAGTGTTTTCCACGGAGAGAAGAAATAGTAGGATTAAGGAAAGACAGAGATAAAAAATAAAAAGCACAGATGGAATGAAAACACACAAGTCTGTAGAAAAGGGAGTTAGAATCAAATCAGAGAAATATGGAAGGACAAGACGAGACAACCTGCTACCAGAGGGGTACATTTAAAAACATTGCTCCACTATATATAAACCTGTGCTGTTGTCCCTGACAGAAAAGGCATGTCCCCAGAAAGTCCACATCCCCTGCGTGGTAAAATCAATCCACTCAAAGTTAATGTGAAATTATGTCCCCGTAAAAAAAACAGAGTAAAATATAAACGTCTGGAGTAAAATCTGATTTATACAAGCTGGATTTCCTCGAGTCGATTCACAGGCACCACATTAGACTAAATGGGACAAACGGTTAGGAAGTTATGAGTAATGAGAAAAAGGGATCACAAACAAAAACAAAATTCCAGTACAAGTTGACTAATCTCAGTACCGCCAATTTATGTTTGGCCTTGTCATAACAACCTGCTAAGAAAGGTTTAGGAGGTCTGTCCAAGAAATGGTGTATTTTTTTTTTAAATCTACCCCTACTGACTAAAATGTAAACTCTTAAAGTAAAAAATCATGTATAGAAGATCTTCTTGACTCGATTCATAATCACCAAATTTGGAGTAACTTGGACAAACGGTTAAAATTATAAGTAATGAGTGTCACTGACTTTTCGGGGGTTTTAATAAGTAGATGTTTATTATAATACACATTTATCTAAAAAGAAATGTGATCATATTATATAGATTAAAATAATCTGGGATGATTTTCACTTATCTCCACTGATGTACATTCCTACTGGATGGATGTATGGTGAAATTCATCATTTCCTTAAGCTTAAAATTAGGTTTATTTTGAGAGTTATGCATCTAACTGCATTTATATTCTTTTTTGCTTGTGGTGGTGGTTCTGACTGAGTGCGGAGAAAACAAAGCACTGCTGCACTCCTACATCTTGAGGAGCTGCGTGACAGGTGTGACCATGAAACACAAGAAGCATGGCGGGAACAGATTATCTGTGTGCTCAGGAGGGAAACTGGACTTGGTGAGGGGTCTGTTGTGACACGGAACAAAGAGAACCACAGAAGAGTATGAAGACGCAGCGACTGGGACAGAATTAGGCGGGCCAACAGTCGGATAGAGACAGACCTTGACGGAGACAGGCAGCCTGTTGTCTCTGAAGGCCTGGAAGCTGAAGCTGCGAGGCTGCTGGGTGGCCTTCCTGATGGGCACCAGGTTCCCAGAACACTCCAGGTGCAGAGGCATCCCCTCCATCAGCTGCAGAGAGTTTCACACACTGTTACGTGTGACAAGATTAACTGTAACAACAAGACAATTTTCTCCTACTCTGTGCAGTACAAAACTCTCTACCTGCAGGATTGTGCATCTGATAAAAGGAGATTCTGGGAGTAATGACAGCAGGTGTTCCATTTTTAATAATGGAAAGAAATGCCCCTTGGCTCGTATTGAATCCTCCTATTTACACACGAAAATCCTCCCCACAGTCGTGTGAATTTTCACTGTCTGAAACGCCATGACCACGAACACATTCAGTGACAACTTCTCACTGTTTGCTGACCTCAATGTCTCGACTGCGGGCCACTTCTGTGAAGTTCTCATGCAGCTCCAGCGTTTTGTCCATCTTGTCATCGGTCATGCAGTAACAGCGCAAGCGTCCCTCACGCACCTCATTCATCTTAGCAAAGATAACAAACTTGGCCATGTACGGGACCGACATCAGCTCCCGGTACAGCAGATTGGCAAAGGTCACTGCCTCTGCCGTGCGTGGACAGTCTGCCAGCCAGAATCTGGGTTAGAAGTCGAAGAAAACAGAATGGAGATTAAATCTTTGTTAAAATTGTTAAGTCATGTGACCAGATGTGTCCTGATGAGGCTGACGCTTCACTAACAACGTTAACATTAAAGTTCTAAAGTGTTAAACAAGTCAAGACATTAGTTTGGAGTTAATTTGTTACTTTTCTCAGGCATTATTATGTGCAGAGAAAAAGTCATTTTGAAAGGTAGTGGTAAAAAATGTGATACAGAAAGATATGGATTTATTTTAATTGCATGGGTGAAGATTAGCTGGCGTTTTCCTTTTTCCTGTGTTCCTATATACTATTTAATTTAATTATTCTTATATAATTGTAAAGATT
Source organism: Lophius piscatorius (assembly GCA_009660295.1). NCBI lineage: Eukaryota > Metazoa > Chordata > Actinopteri > Lophiiformes > Lophiidae > Lophius > Lophius piscatorius. The sequence continues at coordinate 118,549 of VRLP01000507.1, forward strand.
ATGTACATCTATGTTTGTATGTGTGTTTATGTTATGTTAACTGTAAACTTGTTAATGTTGTAAAGCAAAATATTCATGCTATTAATTTTGTGTCAATAAGAAAAAGAAATGAATGAGAAAAAAAAGAAATTCTAGCAAATTCAGATACATTCATTTTTTCACGTGGGAGTGGAGCTTTCTTAGATCTCAGTGGCAGGAGAGCGATGGTAGGAGTGACTCAGGGAAAACATATTGACTTTAAATATTCTCAACCAAACAGTTTAGCATTATGTTAGTGTTTTTTTTTGGATATCTCAAAAATGCGAAGCACAAATTCAGTTGGACAGCAAATTATACCATCAGTTAAATATCCAATCTTAATAAATTATATAATTGCATGTTTTAAAAGTGATAAACATTTAAATGATGTTGAATACATTTCTAATACCACAAATATATTCTAAATAATGGCATGATTTACACGACTAAATGTTTATATATTGGGCTCCTAAAGATTACTACTAAATCCTAATGCGGTGGAGCCTCTGGTTCTCTCATTATCAACATTCTCCTCAAGCAGGCGGCATTTAAAAAATATATAATGTGATAAATATCAATCCTACAATAGTGGATCTGGTTCAGGCGATCTTATTCTCTCTCACACTCACCTTGCGGAGACATTGGTGGTAAAGTTGGCACAACTGTTGGCGTACATCAGCTTGGTGGTTCCGGTGATATCCTCCCACTGAGCAGCAGCCGTGCCACCTGACACACAACAACATGCCTTGGTAACCACGGTAACAGATGCATACATGTAACCCCTTTGAATCACACTTTGTGTCAGTGCATTCTATTCTTGATTGATTTCAAAATGGATCCTACCGATGACACTGCAGAGGAGGCGCAAGCTGGTTGTATCCCCCTCCCCGGCGTCTCGAGGACTCTCCCTCCAGGATGGCGGCAAGGGGATGCGCAACCCGATTGGCCGGTGAAATTTCCGTCGACGTGGCTCGATGGTCACCACTGGGCTGAAGGTCGCCTGGTTGCCAAGCTGCCGAGTCAGCATCTCGTCGGGGATCGGTTGTGCCTGAGCAAAGGGAGGGAAAGGTTAATGAACAGGATGATGTCAGAACACACAGTTTGAATGTGTAAAGTTGGAAAATGGTGAATAAAATAGAATAGAGACAGACTCAAGCACGATACACAGGCTGAAATATAGAGGAGGTGATCTAGAAGGAGAGGAAACAGGTAGGAGTAACATGTGGAACAGTTTAAGGCGTCAAACTCACAGCCATACTCACACATGCAACCAATTCATATTTCACACCTGACCCAACTCAGATCAGTGCCTCAGCTCGGTCAGAGTGGCTCACAAGTTAAATCAGGGAACTGAGGAGTGATGAATGGCTGGATAAAAGAAAAATAAACAGAGCCACATAAGACAACGCCAAAACACATGTGATTGCCTTCAATAGTCTCAGTGCTGGGAAACAAACAAAAAGAAAACCCTGTGCTTCCAAATGCAATGCAAACAATGGCGACTAAAGTGAAAGTATATTAAAAAAACGAGGAACTCGTTCGCTGTTTTCATTGATGTGTTGTGAGAAACAAGATGCAAACCAAGGTGTTGTGTGAAGACAGATCGTCGGCATGACTCGTGTGCGCTCACACTGTCGTGGTCTGGATGAAAAACCAGAATTTCAAGTTAATATTTTGATTAATTGCTAGAAAAATAAACCCTTAAATGTCATCACCGAAAAAAAAAATATATATATATATTATAATTCTTGCAGTTTATTTTTTGGGGGCATGTATTCATTTAATATATTAGATATTTTAAATATTTAAATAAATACATGTACTCTAATTTCACCATTAAATGACAAATTTTTTTTTAAGATCTATGGAAAATCCTCTAATTAATATTCAGAGATTAAACTTTCCCATTTATACGAGTATTCATGAATATATTAGCCTTCTGACCAGTTTCTAAGTTGTATGATAATTCTTCAGATCATCATATCTTCGGAGCAGCGGTTGGTTTCACTTCAGTTTCATTAGAGCTCTTTTTGATTTTCATTGTCATGGAATATGCACTGCAATTAATCAATGGAACTAAGTGAGAAATGTCAGGCAGTAAAACAACTCAAAACAGAAATGCCATGGGTAAACGCATCACAGACTCAGGGAGCTGTTTTGTGATCCACACATTTTTTTTCTTCTGAAAAGCATCACTTTGACTGTTTTCTACACGACAATAAGAAACACCCTTAGAGGATCTTTATACTCCATGTCTGTTTCCTCCTCACGTTCTCCTGCTCACTGGTATCTTGCTTCCAGTTCTGTATCGCTCAAAACTCTTAAAACGTTCCTTACCTGCAGGCCCAGTCTCACTCTCTTGGTTACAGCCATTTCGGGGAAGATGGCCTCAGCGTGCGGCACCAGTTTGCTGGTCAGCCTGCCTCCCTCTGGACCAATCAGATCGCTCTCCTGCTGGATTCTGGAGACTACGGCGAAATAGAGTGGGAAATCTGTGGAGATGATTCGACGGATTCTCTTCTTCTCCAGCTCCTCGTGACTCTCCAGGTCTAGACATAAAGGAAGAAGTGAAGAAGGAGATTCCCCAAATTTTATTTAACGCATCCAGGTGAGAAAAAAAATAGTATTTCAGTGTTGTTCCTATAAGCGTCTGCTCCTTCTATCCTGGTTCTGCCGCTACGTGATCATAATTCAGATTGACACTGGCAACCCAGTGACATCTCACCAACAGACATTCATCAACGTCACACTGACCTTCATCCATCCCATTCAGAATAGTTTCCAGCACTTCGTCGCCGTAGCGGTTGCGATGTTCCTTCCAGACCGAGCCATTTTCACTCCGGAGGATTACGAGCTCCCGGTCCCCTCGGCCCAGAGAGGCAAAGTGGGGGATTTCCACAATTACAGGCCTGTGAACGAAACGAGAAAAAGTGTTAAAATCTGGTTTTATTCAGGTTTCAGGCTTTTACTATTTAAAAAAGATTTAATAAATAGATATTGTGGCTTTTTAAAAAAAAAACAATAGCCATCAAACTTTGTTCAGTTCCATAATTGATGCTGTGAAAATATTACTTACTGTATGTCCATGATATATGCAGAGCTAATAATGTCCACTAGAGGGCATAATATACCATACTAGCTTTACCATACTTATAATGCTGATTCTGATAGAAAAGTGCACTAACGCACAGAACATCCCAGAGCTGTTTTTTGCCCCAAAAAAGTGGAACTATCGATATTACGTAAGCTGTTTTAATGTTTTGGCTGATCATTATAAACGAAAGCTGACCGGATATTGTTAATAAGCCATGTTAAACGTTTACTCACCCAAGGAATTGCATACTGGAAGGTCCTAGCGAGATGATCCGGCTGGCCAGGCCCTCACCCTCTACAAGCGGAGGAGGCGTGGTCAGTTTCTGCGGTTTTACCAGGCGACAGGTGATACGTGTTGGCGCAGTGCAGGTTCGAGGAGGAATAATAACTCGCAGGCCATGGTGTCTGCTGCCTCGCATGGAGCCTCCTCGGGCGTCAACCATGAAGCTCACCAGGAAGCTGAGAGTCAAACAGTGATAATATGATGAAAGGGAATATTTAGATGGTCGGCGATTAAGATGCATCTGCGAGTTAAATAACAAAGGGACAGGAAATTTAACGGCCAAAGCCTGGATTTATTTTGAATAAGACAGAGGAAAAGAAACAAAGGGCATGCCCTTATCGTTTGGTCATCATGCAGCATCCAACTTTCAGTAGGACATTGAAGATGTGTTATAAGCTTTTAGGTGTTCCAGAGCTTTAAGAAGTGGGCGGAGCATCTGTGGTTCAGTCTTGGCCACTGATCATCAATACTATTAGAACAGGATTGATGATTTGCTGCCAAGTTTGTCATAACATTAGTCAGTATAACAGATGATTCGGCAAATTTTAACATCCTGCCTCAAGAAAACTGTGTCTTTGAATGAATTAGCTATAATTAATATCCATCTGCAATTCCTCTATTAATCAAAACAACTAATTTCCCATTTCTAAAATGATACTTCTGCCTCCCACACACTCTAGATGTGACTCTAAGAGACCGTTATCTGTGACTGAATTTCACATATCTCCTTCCTCTTCTATATTTATCTTTCACCTTACCCCTAAGTTTCCCTTTTGGGGAAAAACGAACAAATCTATCTAATCTGTAGAAATTACAGGAGAATAAGAGTTTTCTTCTCTCTAGTTGAGTGAACTTGAATTATGTATAGGTTTAAATAGCTGTGAATATGTATGTATAAACCTGTATAAGTAAATCGGTATACATGTATGTGTACATGTGTAGATAAATGTATACAAGTGGGAATGGGGTTATATATTGGCATAATTAAGGATAATAAGTAGGGATAAGTAGATAATTAAGTAGGGATAATACCAAAAATATGTTTTGGGGTATTTTTGTTGCCATTTTTCCCACTTTTTCTGTCATTCTTCTCGTTTTCATTCCTTTATTCTCCGATTTATTATCTGCTATATCCATCTATTTAATTATATATTTAAATATATTATATATTAATTATATATTATTTCTGTATTGTACATAAGTGAATATGAATTATAAACACTGAGATACATGCTAGGAAAAATTAAGAATTTTGAAAAAAAATAAAAAATTTCACATGTCCCCACTATCTTGCAATTGTATGCATCTCCGTACAAGTACGCGTCTTTATTAACGCCAGTGATGTCATTGATGGAGTCTGTCAAGATCTGTTGTTTCCAATAAGGCAGACAAACAACACGTTTGATTCAACAAAACAAAAATGTGAAGATTAACATTCAGCAAGAAGTGTAATGAGCTGACCCAGTGTGAATGGGGCTGGCAACGGGGCTGACGTTGTCTGAAGTCTCTGTCGCTGGACTGCTCGGGATGAGGGAGTCGTCATCGTACTCCTTCGGCAGGGGCACAGGGGTGTGCTGAGGTCAGAGAGGGAGAGAAAACGAAACACAGCAAAATATTGAGGGGCAATGAAATAACCAGGAGTGAACAGATGAAGCAGAGGACACGGACAAAAGCAGCAGGAAATGACAAATATATATATATTTTAAAAAAAGAAAGAAAGAAAGAAAGAAAGAGAGAGAAAGAGAGAGAGAGAGAGAACGAAAAGAGAGAAAATGAAAAAAAGAGGCAGACTAAAAGAATGTATACGCTGAACTCATAAGGTTTGTTTTTATTTCTTCTTTTGATTTATAACACTTAATTTTATTGGGATGTTTTCCCCCCTTTGCTTTTTTCTGTTTGTTTGTTTGTTTGTTTGCGAGCAGGATTACGGAAAAACTACAAGACGGATTTGCATGAAATGTTACCCAGAAGTAGGTTTTGTCATATCCCAGAGATTGTGGTGGACGTTTTGGTGATGTTTCGTGTTTCTGAGCATTTAAAATAGATAAAAGAAAAAATAATAAGCCATTTGGAGTAGTGACTTCACAATGTGGCTATTTCTGCCTTTAATCTCTTTCATGTTCGTTTTGGGGTTGGAGCTGGGGCCTCAGTCCATTATTAATGCCTTTTATCCTTTGATGTTCCTTTGTGGTTGGACCTGGGGGCTCAGTGGGTTGAACAGGGATGCTGAAGTGGAAGGCACAGGAGACAACCGACTTCAGAGTATTTGAGATACTCAGAGAGTTTGTTAAGAGTTGTCAGTAGATTTAGAGGTTGGCATAACTCAGACATTAATGGAGAAATCTGCATTAATTTTTCCTGAACCTCGGCTACTGTTGCGCCTCGCTGGAGGTTTGCGCTCTCTGAGGGCTTTTACTAGTTATTACTATGATTTATATTATTGAAATGCTAAGAGTGCCATTTTTATTACTATTATTTTCCGTTCTATGTGGATCCATGGAGTGATATAAGGTTAATATAGTTGCCCATATTTGAATACACTCCGCTTCTCTTTTCGGTCACAACTTAAGATCCATTGTGGGTCAAAACTAGTCCGTACCGGGAGTTTTTAGTTAGACTGGCCATGATAAAAGGAATTTTAACCCCATTCTTGGCTCAATGTTGGTGTCCACAGGGGTTTGCAGAGCTGCTTCCTTGTCAAAGCCCCACTGGGAATCTACTGCCCTCCAGCATTTGTCCTCCTTTTCTTCACTTCCCCTTCTCCCTCTTAGGTTCTTGTATGTGTGAACGCTGATCCACACACCTGAACACTATCCAGTCATTAACCTCCAGTTTAGAGATTCCTGCTCTTCAACAACTCATCGGCAGATTAATCGACTTCCTTCGTGGCAGTAATCGCGGTTATAGTTAAAGTCAGGTTTATCTCTTTTGCTAGTTGCCTACGGTAATGCCTGTTTTCCCCCTGAAAACCACTAGTCCAGCCGCATCCAGCCATCGGTCGTCACCTTTTGGACATCAAATTACTTTTGAAAGTTGCCTTCTGGTCTCTGTCTCTGGTCATTCTGGTCTACCACCCTGTTAGCCGTAACATTTCCTCTGTCTACAGATTATCAGTTTAACTAGCACCTAGTCTTTTTTTTTTAAGTACAGCGTATGGACATTGTGAATATTTGAAATTTGCTAATTTATTTCTGTCCTCAGTTGGATACATTTCTTATAAAAAAGTGAAGCACCCTTTGAACATCGTGAGTGAAGCTCACCTGATCCAGTAGTACGGTCTCTGGAGAAACACAAGGGATCCTGGGAATAGCAGGAGAATAAGGCCTTAAGGAGAAGATGTGAGAAAAGAATAAATTGTTAGCTGACTAATTCTCTGTAGCCAAGTTAAATTAACCCTTTAATGTCCTTACCAAGAAAAAAAATAATGGAAAAATTATTACTTTGCACATTTAATTTCTTATGTGTTATGTATTTATGGATGTATTAATTTAATATCTTAGACACTCTCAATTTACCATCAAATGTGAAAAGCAAAAAAACGTTTGGTCAAGCAGATTTCTAAACCGTAAAAAAAATCATCAGACTTTTACATTAACTATTCATGACTAAATGTTTGATTTATTCTTTTTTTTGGTTGTATCAAGTTACACAATTGTGTTTCGTAAGACCTCACATGCTTTAATATGACAAAAGAAAAAACAAACTAGTAGTGAAAAGGGCCTTCCTCTAGAGCCATGGTTAATGCCTCTTCCTCGTGGCTCAGTTGACCTGTGGTGTCCCCCAGGGCGCCAGCCTTGGCCCCTTACTGTTTAGCATACACTTGCTGCCACTGGGTCATAATATAAACTGGTTCAGTCACATTTTTCTGTAAATAATAGTGACTCAAAAATGAGTTCAACCAAATAACTGAGTAGGACATTAAAGGGTTGATCACACAATCTCAATCATCATCATCTTACAACCATAATTATGTTATTTATCAAACCAAATACAAACCTCTCATTCAATACATTTAGCACACAACTACAACATTGAATTACTCACGTGGTACCCATGCCACCCTCAAATTCTCTCAGTGTTTTCTTCGGGGAGAGGAAATCGTCATCCTGGTCCTTGAAGTCGTCAAGCTTCAAGTATCTCGCTCCATCCATGCCGAGCAACTCGTCTCCTGTAGGGGAAATACAGGCATAAGGAACATGGAAGAGGAGCAAGGAGAAGACAAAAAAATACCAAGACTGGTTTGCACACACAGAATTAATAGAGAAAAGCACAAGACCAGGGGAACATGGGGTAAAGTGATGATCGGTCAAAAATATAAAATGGAGAGCAAGATTCACCCAGATCCTGACTTTTCATTTAAGTGACAGTATCTTGAATGATGGTTGCGGTCCCACACATGAATCAAAATAATGTCACTTGGTGGGATTCACGATAAATAGATAAATTAAAGTAGAAACTGATTCCACCAACATCCTGCCCATCCCTTCACCTTCATGAAACCAGCAAAAATGACGACAAAAGCGACGTTAAACATTTCCGTCGAAGCAATGGAGTCAAACCAACAACAGTGAAAGCGAATGGAAACCAAAGGAGTAGAAGAGGAGGACTGGTCAGAAGACAAACATCAACAGTTTAACGAAACACTGCATGGATGGCAAACTGCAAGGCACCTGGTGACAGCTTTTATAGTGAGCATGCCCATTACAGATGAAATCACATGTGGTGATGGTTGTTTCTGTGTGGGAGAAAATATCTTAATTATTACGGAGGAATGATACTGAAATAATAATCATGACAGCATTAACAAACTAGAAACCACTTCTCAGAAACACAGCTGCACATTCAAACACTCATGAGTACAACCCTGTCTCCAAAACGTTGAGATGCTGTGTTAAATGTAAAAAGAAGCAGAATCTTATGACTGGCTTTATATACTGACTGATTCATATGTAATTTTAAAATAGCACATAAACAACATATCAAAACAGCAAAATTTCGTTTACCTTAGAAAAATACATTAACGTTTTGAATTTTATACCAAAAGATAAGGTAGAGTTTCTGGCAATTAAATGACAACAAGCTACTAACATGATTGGGTTTATATTGGGTATTATAGGAAAGATGGGGTGGCGTTTACCTCTCTGTGAAACACTGTTAAGCCCCTTAAAAAGGGTAGAAATAATCACGACAGTGACAAAGATGGCGTTTCCCGCTTCTTCCTAAATATGTGGGTGAAGTCAAAAGCAATCGATCTCCGGCTAGTCGATTCAACCAAATCGATCTCAAGCTTGCCGATTCAGACCAATTAACAGATCTCAGAAAAACATCTTATCGCCTTCTTTTTTTCTTTTTTTTTTACATTTAATCAAATTTGAGTCAGTTCTCATCGATGTTATTTATAATTTTTTTATCTTCATCAGAGATTCTGAAATTAGTATGTGCCATGAATTTAGTGCAAACATGTTCTAAATATTTCTTCTTTTGTTTTTAACTTGTCACAACTGCCCTGTTAAATAGTGCTAGACAATTCCGAAACCAGAAGATGGAGCTTAGAAGAGAACTGTTAGAAGATGCTAAAATAGGCTTCCTTCGTAGGGTGGCTGGGCTCAGCCTTAGAGATGAGGTGTGGAGCTCATCCAACTTGGAGGGGACCTCTGGATGGACCAAGACTATATATCTCGTCTGGCCTGGGAACGCATTAAGAACCCCCAGGATGAGTTGGAGAGCGTTGCTGGGGAGAGGGACGTCTTAGCCTGCTACCATCACATTCTTCCCGTATTACAAGGGGACCCCAAACAGTTTAGGAGATGAAATCTCACATCAGGCATGAGTGGGAAAACATTCAGTTATTTTTTAACACTAAATGGTCTCTTCAGATCTCAAACACTTCAAAAACAGTTACACTGAGATGTAGACTTTGTTCAACAATTTTCGATTTCATGCAGGGTTTCAATCGATTGGAAAATCATCGTGTTCTGTTTTTATTCATATTTTACACAGCGACCCGGTATTCTTGGAAACAGGGTTGTACCGGCTGCACAGGTAGACACAAATGTTAAAGAGGAAAAAGTAATACAATTAAACATGTACAACAATGACGGAGCAGCTTGCAAATATGGAGCTTGCATGTAATCATTTTAAATTGATTAATTTTTTCCAGAATATATTTCTAGCGTAGGGTTGACTGCAGAACTGTATTTCTAGTAGAGAATCACAGCTGGGGAGGCAGCGTGTTTGTAATCGGCTTACTGATCAATTAAACGGTCCCATATGGAACGGAGCCATTCGTCTTTTAAATACTGGACCTCAGTCAATATGGAGTCCCTGAACGGATGTGCATTCAACGCTGGTAAAAGGAAAATGCTGTGACTACATGCTGATGAGTAAAAGAGTAATTTCTTCTTTTTTTCTCTCAAATAAATCTCTGAACAAAAGGGGGAAGAATAAAGAAGAAAAAGACAGAGAAGAGCCGACAGGGCTGGAATTGAGAGCAGAGTCAAAGGAACTGATTAGAAAAAAACAATTAGTGAGACACGGAGAAAATGAGAGAGTGAAATTGCAATGAAGGCACAAATTCACGAGCCACCGGACCGGACAAAGCGAGATACGGACACAGTCCTACCTAAGGTAAGCTGGGCAACACCTACAAAACAAACGGAGAAAGGTGTTATATAGAGTCACAGACAGATTTCACATCATGTAGCTCCTCCCATACAGTCTTCTCCATCCAAACATTACGACACAGAGCGGAAATTTATTTCAAAAGCCGTACAGTACCCGTGCTGATCGAACTGGAGAACCAACCTTCATCTTCGGAAACATCCAAGATCTCGTCGACGGTCTCGGGAAAACTCATGCGATGCTTCTCCGTAGTGATCTGTGGAAAACAGAGGGACAGTGTCAGTCAGTCAGTGTGTGAGAGAGAGAGAGAGAGAGAGAAAGAGCGAGAGAGAGAGAGAGAGATGTGGCCGAATCATGGGACAAAATGACATTTTATAAGGAGAGGGGAAAATTAAGGAGTCCCTCTGGTGACTTTTGAGAAAAAAAATGATGTCATGGCCCAGACATTATAAGTCGTTCTTACGCCATAATAGTTCCCACATTATTATCTCGTGGCCACTAATAAGAACGAATAAGTAAGTCGGAGCCTTGAGATAATATCTCGATCTCGAGTTATTATGTCATGGCCATAAGATAGTAACTAGATCGAATGGGTTATGAAGTCGTGGCGACGACATCCTTTTAGTTTTCTTCAATGTCACCAAGGTGGCTCGGTAGAAAATCGGTAGAATGTGCAGGATTGTTTTGCGAACAGACGAAGGAGCTGAGCTGGACGTTGACAGGCAGTCGTTTGTGTGACCATCTGATTCTCAGCTCGTCAAGGCTTCTTCTTTGTATGTCGCTGTAACCATGTGAACTACTGGTGGTGAGTTGCTCACCGCAGAGACCGACTCCTCAGTAACCAGTTTCAGCACATCGATGACGGAGATGTAACCCAGTCGCTTAGCAATTCCCAGAGGAGATGTCCCGTTCTGCACGGAGAAAAGATGAGAAACAGGCAAAATATTCTCACAGCTTTTTTAAATCTGTTCAGCATAAAAAACAAAATCAGTCAGTTGGCCAGATGGTGCTGAGTTGGCGGTCATTCAGATTCCTGTGTGTGTGTGTATCTTTATCTCTATCACTTGGCGCTGAGTGCTCGGTTGGACATTTGTTCCATTCCTTTTTTTCAATGGCTTAATTTGCCCATTTAATATTTGTCCCTCTGTTTTTGATTACATTTATGTCCCCGTGAAATCTGGGATTCTTTGGAATCGTCTTTGCCAACGCCACGGCAGATTGGTCGTGTTAACGTCATAACTTAAGAAGTATTTCATGGATCATTGTAAGATTTTATACCCACAAAGGCATCGGAGCGAGGATTAACATTGCAAAAGATATTTCTAACAATAGGGGGAGCTTTATCTCCAAGCAAACAAACAGGCTGTTATTTTGCAACCGTTGGTCCAATTTAGTCCAGATGTGATGCAAATGAATCGATTCGAGGAGATGTCCCTCCCATATATCATTAATAACTCTAATATTTCATATTTTACTCACTAGGGGGAGCAAGAAACACTTTCTTCCTTACACAACTTTCTTACTGTTGGACTAAGTCTTTACTTCCTCTTTTTTCTGTGCGTTTAACTTCTCATTTGGATTTTCCCCTTGTGCTCCCTGTGTTTGGGTTTCGTTTTGAGAATCAAATATAACAAGCACATCACAAGAAAGTTGAGACAACGGGTAGAAAAAGACTAGCTTAGCAATGCTTAAAAAAAAACCCGACCTGTTTGGAAGATTTGTAACGGGCGCACTATGTACACATTTGAGTATGAAAGCGTTTTTGCGATGCTCGGTCCTCCATAAGCAAGGACTTGTTCATGTTTACCAAGATAAATCTAGTTTAACCCCCAATTCAAACCCACATCAGTGGGCGCTAGGTGAACTCGGTGCAGAGAGGAGGATTCTAACAACATAAGGTATTCTGCGTGGTGTCTCACCGAAGTAATCTCGTTGGGAAGGGCTCCGTGTTTCAACAGCAGGGTGACGATATCAGTGTGGCCCTGCTGAGCCGCCTGGTGCAGAGGAGTGTAACCCATCTGGAAAAAAGGAAAGAAAAGAAAAAGGGAAAAACTGTGAGAAAAAACAGAGGAATACCAAAGATGCTGCCGTCTATTTCTTCATGGGGGCTTACTAATTACTGGAGGTTTAACATTGTTTTGATAAAAACACCAGGGTTCAGGTGAATAGAAACAAACCCATCATGTTACTGGGCCCGTATGCAGACATAGAATGTTCTATATTCTACAAGTGAGATAGACGTAGCTTACCCTTGTTTTGCAGTTAGCCTGGGCCTGCTGCTGCAAAAGGAACTTTACCATCTTGATGTTGCCATAGTGACAGGCCACATGGAGGGGCGTGTAGCCCATCTAGAACAAAGAAAAATCATCATGGAAAATATATTTAGAATATATGTTTAATGCGTATTAGTACATTATATGTATTAGACACAGAATTCAATTTTTAATGTCCTAAAACACTTGGTTTCACTTTATAACCCGAACATTTTCACACGGAAAACCATAAAAAATTGGAATCTGCATGAAAGCCCAACGATGATTATAATATATGCCGTGGTTTTCATCACATTCTTCAATGGTGAGGCTCATTTCTCAGTGTGGTAGTTTAACCCAGGTCAGATAATATTACTCAGTCTATCTTCTTTGTGTCCCAGTGGAGGTGGAGTAACTCACCCGTGAGGCCGCATAAATGGAGGCTCCTTGTTTGACCAGTGTGTCAGCGATTCCCACGTGACCCTCCTGAGCCACGAGATGCAGTGGGGTCAAACCATTCTAGAAGACACGAAGGACGGACGGGAGAAAGGAATTAAATATTTTCAAAAGAAGAATTTTCAAGGGTGTGTGATGATCATCAAAAAGGCCAAATTTTATTGTCATCACCGCCGCAGATTGTTAATTTTAAGCAAAATAACTCCAAAACTATTTCATGGATCTTTTCAAATTTTTACAACCCCATAGACCTTAGTGTGAGGAAGAACTGGATTGATTTTGGGAAACGTTGGATGTATATTCCGGACACTAGGGGGGGCTTTATCCCCCAAAAGGTGAGGATATCTATCTCATATACATCAAATATTTCTCTAAAAGTTCAGATTTTAATCATGGGGGGGGGGCTTTTTCGGGTATTTACTCCTGTAGTCGGGGACGACAGCATAGGCCTACTTCTATACCTTGTTTCCCACATTCACGTTGGCCTGTTTGGAGACCAGCAGGACCACCATGTCGGGCCGCCCCTCCTGTGAGGCCAGGTGAAGAGGCGTGATGCCTTGGAGCGACTCGGCGTTGGCCATCGCCCCGTGCTGCAGCAGACAACTGGCCACCTCCATTTGGTTCTGCTTGGCCGCTATGTGCAGCGGTGTGTAGCCATTCTGAGTGGAGAGGAGAGGACAAACAGTCGCACACGACACAGAGCATCGTAGTTTCTTAACCCTTCAATGTCCTAGTCAGGAAAAATAACGTTTTTTTTTAATTATTTGGTGAAGCGTGTTTTGAAACAGTAACAAAAGATCAGACTTTATTCACTTAATAACATTTTTTGAGTTTTTAGACTTTCTTTTAGTTGTATAAAGTTACATAATTGTTTTTGGTAAGACCTAAAATGCTTAAATGTGCCAAAAGAAAAAAAAAAAAACTAGTTATCGAATAAGCGTTTCTCAATAGCCGTGGTTAAGGCTTCCTCTTCTGTGGCACCTTTGAACCAGCGGTGTCCCCCAGAGCTCCATCCTTGGCCCTTTACTCTTTAGCACATGCTGCCACTGGGTTGGGTTACGTTATAAACAGGTTCAGTCGCATTTTTCAATGAGAAACAGAGGCTCAGAATGAGCTCAACCAAAAAGTTGAGCAGGAAATTAAAGGGTTTTAACCTTAATCTTAGGTTTAAATCTTAAATGGCGTCATCAGAGAACAGAGATAGTCATGGAAGTTACTGCTTGTTGTATCTCACACTTGTTTATTTTGGGATGTGTGTCAGAGGCGGGCTGACAGGCCGTGCAGACCTGCCTGTGGTGAGTATGTGCGCACACATGTGTGAGCATCTTACTCGGGCCGTGCTATGTGCAGATCCTCCATTGCTGACCAGGAGTTTAACAACATCCAAGTTGTTGTGATGGACAGCCACATGAAGGGGTGTTAGACCGTTCTGTCAAACACAAACACACACACACACACACACACACACATGTAAAAGGCCAGAAACAGACACAGAAACAGACGGAAACACAAACATAATGAGACAGATACAGTGATAAATAATCTCCCACAGTGTTTTTGTGTTCTTCAAGGATCTGAGCCACAGGAAGCACGGATATTCTCACCTTGCCAGCTGCATTTGGGTTGGCGCCTCTCTCAAGAAGGAGCTCAGCCACGTCCACCTTCCCATATTTAGAGGCCACGTGGAGGGGTGTGAAGCCTTTCTGCTCAGAATGAAACAGAAAGGCTTATTTGTTTTCGTAAATATAAAAATTGCTTGATTTATTCATCATCGCGGACGCAGCAAATCAACACTTTTCATCCATCGTCCTGATTTTGGTCCAAATCAACTCGAGTAGATCCCTCATGCATATATCCTATTTTACTGTATTAGTTCATATTTAACTCACTTCGTGGAGGTTATTCACAAAACATACTGTGGATATAACTTCACATTTAAGTTCTGGGTTCAATCAGGGGGATTTGCTTGTACAACGCAGGGGATTGGGGACATTTGGGATATACCCTTAATGTCGGGGACGACAATGTAGTTAATTTTCATCATTCGTCACTCAAAAAAAGTCAGAAATGAAATTCATGAAGGATTAAACTGAAAAACTAAATGGTCTAAAATCACTTCCCTTTCCTCACGTTGTTTGTGGCTGGGGTTGATAACAGGTTCTGACTCATAGGATGAAATCATTAGAATTATATAGTGTTATGCAAGAAGTGGAGGAAAGGATGTGACCTTGAAGAAGAAAAATGAATGCATTTAGTAACCAAACACAGTCAGGTAATCTCACCCTACCTTTGTCATCTTGGTCTGCTGAGCCCCGGCGTCCAACAAGATCCGGATGGTGTGGATGTGTCCTTCCCGAGCAGAGATGTGTAAGGGCGTGTGTCCGGCTGTCGTGGCCCAGTCCGGGTTGGCCTTGTGCTCAAGGAGCAGCTTGACAAGCTCCTTGTGGCCCATGCGGGCCGCACAGTGTAGGGGTGTCTGATCATCCTGGACAAAAGGAGGGAGAGGAGAAATCATGCTTGGAACATTGAACAGTGGGAAGAAGCTTCCATGTTTGCTATTAATATCCACCCAGAAGTCTGGGATATTATGGATTCGCCATCGGCGCCACCGCAGACTGGTCGTGCTAACGTGATAACTCTATTCCATTGATCATTCTCATATATTATACCAACATAAAACGTCAGTGTGAGGAAGATTTTGAATTGATTTGAGAAAGGTTGGCTGTATATTTCTGACATTAGGGGGAGTTTTATCTACAAAAGTTTTCGTCCGATTAGTCCATATTTGGTGCGTATGAGTCGACTCGAGGAAATCTATCTTAAAAAATATTTAACTTTACTCTAACAGTTCACATTTTACTCACTAGAGGGAGCTTCTTTTTTTTCTGCTTTTTGGATATCCATTCTTAACCGTCGATCCCATTTAGTCCAAATTTGTTACATAGAAATCGACTTGAGGATTTCTATCTTAAAAACATCATATTTTACTCTAATAGTTCACTTTTCACTCACTAGGGGGATCTTTTTCATTGGACATTACTTGGCATTCCATTTGGGGAGTTCAATCAGGGGGGATTGCTTGTTTGATTGGATCGCCGGCGGTGGATTTGGGGTCGTATAATATTTCATAAACGTTTCCGACAGATTAAGGTACAGATAAGAAACCCGACTTTCTCTGACCCAAACATGAGGTACAAAAGCATCACGATGACTAAAATGATTCTGCAAAAACTCCTACTTTAGCCTTTGCATCCACTTGTGCCGAATTCTGCAGCAGGAACTGAGCGACCTCACAGTGTCCCGCCCGGGAGGCCATGTGGAGGGGAGTCTCCACTTTCTGGTTCAGAAAAATGAAACACAGCAGAATCATGTTTAATAAACTTATGACACATTTGATACACATTTTCTATTCTATTCATAACCACAGACTGATGAACGTTGGCAGCTTCATGCAGAAAGTAGCCCAAACAAACATTAACAACAAGTTTGTTAGTTTTTTTCCTCAATTTCTGATCAGCCTCATAACTTTGAGAGAAAAGCTCCATCATGAAAATCTTGAATTAGAAATCATTGATCAGATCAAGGTCTGTGATTCAGAGCAGACTATTAATTATGCAAATTGAATAAATATTTTTTTTAAGGGCACCGGCCTCCTGTTGCTGATGAATAAGATAACCAGTTTCACGTTTAACCTATGAAATTAATCTCCTCGTTAATTAATTAATTATTGATGTCACACTGCAGTTAACTGTTTAAAATATGAGGAACTAAAAAGAGACTTTTTGTGGTACCTCTGAGCAAAATAAAGGTTCACTTGAAAGGCAGAAATAAGAAAATGAAAGTAACACATTCTCAGTTTTTAGGAGGTGAAAGTGGTTCTTACCACATTGGAAGCGTTTGGTGAAGCCCCCCTGTGGAGGAGGTTCTTCACGATGTTCAGATGGCCCATGAATGCTGCTACATGAAGAGGAGTGAGCCCAGACTACACACAGACAGAACAGAGACATGAAGAGTCAGTCTACTTAGTGAAACACGACTTTGAAAGGTGGACTCAAATATTATCACTAATTCATAAAATTGACAGTTTTGACTGTTTAAAGCTGCAGTGGGAAAAGTGGGAGAAAAGGACAAGAAGCGACGTAGATTTTGAAACTGTCCACAGCGTTCTCATCTTTTCTATTCAGGCTTCACTCTCAAACCCCTAAAAAGGCAGCGCTCTTATTCTGAAGGATCACAGCGGAAGTAAGGTTGGTCGGCATTGTGTATGTGTTCTGACTTGATGAAATAAGCGCAGATTAGTCCTCCTCTTGGCGTGTTTCATCAACCAATGGTATGACATTTTGAAGTGAGAATAAAACTCAATTTACGTTCTTTGGTGGTTTTGTTAATCAAGAGACGCTTACGGATTATGAGTGATTTATTTTCAGTGCACAAAATAATAAGTTGTTGTTATAAACGTGTTTGGGGGCTTTTTTTTAAATATAAAAAAACTCACACATTTCTGGTTAGACAATAGTACTGTATTTTAGTGAAAGTAACTGAAATCTTTCTGCTACTAGTTTGTTAATAGCTTTAAAAATTTATTCCCCCCAGTGAAGGAGGGTCCAGGCATGTAGGCCATGCACTCATTTTGTTTGAGCCGAATAAAATGACCGGATAGGATTATTATGGGTCTGCCAAAAACCATCAGAACGTTTTTTCTATTTCTTAATTTTGTGATGTTAAGTGATTTTCTTCAAGTATAGCAAAACAAACCAAACCACATGGATTGTTTAAGCATAGCATCTTTCCGCCTCATCAAAAACCATCGAACTACATAGGTTCTGGCATTAAAGGTTCCGGGTTCAATTTAGTCACATCTGGCATGTGAGCGGCTGAATATCAGTCGTCTCACCTTCCACTCTGGTGTCTAACAGAAACGACAGAAAAATCTACCAATCAGCACGATCACTCGCTTGCTATAAAACCAAAGTAACACTTGTTGAAGGAAAACTCATCCTTGTCAGATTCTACCTGTTTGCCACATCGTCTCACCTCTGTGACAGCTTCTAGGGAGGCTGAGTGCTTCAGCAGCAGGTCCATGGACCGCATGTGGTTCTTCTTGCAAGCGATATGGAGCGGTGTGAAGCCATTCTGGTAACAGAGGAAACAAGGTGTTCTCCATTGGGCCACAAATAAAGTCACTTTTAACCTCCTGAAATAATCTATATTTGTACAGCTTTACTTTGCTATTACTTCAGCTGTCATCCAGGAATGATGGTGCACAATATCGGATTAAGCTCTTTCATGGATTCTGTTTATAAGGGAAAAAAATCTGCTGATTTTCAGTTTTTTTTTTTAAATAGATTTTTTGCACACAAATGGAAAATGTTCACGCAACCCCTGTGAGTGACAGCGTCATATTAAAGTGGTAGAATGAAAAGAAAAGGAGAACGACAGAAAAAAAAACACCTTATAAAATAGAAATAATAATATTGAAAAAACAAAAACAGACATCATATCATATATTTATTTATTTATTTTTTATATTCTATATTTGCATATGTAGATATATAAAGCAAATGTAGATATATAAAGTAAGAAAATATATTTAGTAATATATGAGTATAAAAAAATATTTTGGAGCAATATGAATTATTTCATGAATTCAAAAAAATAACTATAGAATAATAATATAGCAGAATAATAATATTTATTATTATTATTATTATTATATATTATTATCATAAATTTAACATACGGTATTATATCATATAATATTATCTTATACTACATTATATAATGTTGTATTATGTTATGTTATATTATATTATATGATAACATATTATATTATCGTAGCACAGTCAGACTATACACAGTTGTGTATACATAATTGTTTGTATGTCTGTTCACTATGAATCGTCACTTTTAGTTTTTGTCATGTATATTGTTATACATCACATATTTCAACAATAAAAAAAGAAAAGAAGAAAAGAGAAAAAAATAACCGAACAAACAAAAAGAAAGAAGCCTCACCAGAGCGCGGGCGTTGGCCTTGGCCCCCTTGTCCAGTAGGACTTTGGCCATGCGATGGTGACCACAGTGGGCTGCTACATGAAGAGGGGTTAAATGATCCAGCGTGATGTCATCAATTTCAGCGTTATACTGCAGTAGCTGCCTGACGCAGTCCATGTGATCCCCCTGAGCTGCCATGTGGATGGGGGAGAGACCATTCTGTGGGGAGAAAAAGGTGAGAAAAGAAACTGGAGGACAGTCTGAGATAAATCACCGGTGCTTAATAGTTTCATATTAAACTGAAGGTCTTAGATATCAGCTGAGAACATTTTCATTAAAACTTGAGCAGCAGGATTTTTTTAATTTTTTTTCTCATTTACCTCCTATACACTTATTTTTACATTTGATGTTTCCTACGTCAAGTAAAGAAAGAATATGTGATTTTTTTTTTTTTTTCATGAACACCCAGAAGCAGATCCAGAAAATAAAAATTCTGCGTCTTCCTAAAAAGATCTTATCACCTCTTTATTGGCTATAGTTCCATTACTGCTGGAGATATCTTGTATTCAAACAGACAAACACGGGTTCCACCCTCAAGTGGTAGATTAAGTGTCATTAGAGGGGATATGATAAAGAAAATTGGATCAAAGCATGTAGATTTATGGCAAACTGTGTTAGAATTATTGAATCGAAAACTCAAAAACTGTTTGATGGATCATTTTCAAATTTTATACAACCACAGACCTTTCAGCGAGGAAGAACTGAATTGATTTTGGGAAAGGTAAGTTGTATATTTCTGACACCAGGGGGAGCTTAATCGCCTAAAACCAATAATTTCTCAACTTTTTGGTTTTCATACATAACAGACATAAGTTCTGAGTCGTTGGTCCGATTTAGTCCAAATTGGGTTCTTATGGATGATATCTATCTTGTGTATATCATGTTTCACTCTAATAGTTCATATTTTGCTCACAAGGGGGAGCTTTTTCATGAAAAACACAGTTTCCAGGAATAATTCAGATTTAATTTGAGGCTTTCAACGAGGGGAATTGCTTGCACATTGCAGGGGATTGGGGGATTCTCACTGATCTACCCTTGTTGTCAGCGACGACATG
This sequence comes from Lophius piscatorius, assembly GCA_009660295.1. NCBI lineage: Eukaryota > Metazoa > Chordata > Actinopteri > Lophiiformes > Lophiidae > Lophius > Lophius piscatorius. Next base: position 138,381 of record VRLP01000507.1, read on the forward strand.
GTAGGCTCAGTTTTATTTTGCGGTGATGCCGCACTCACTGGTTAGACGTTTCACGTGATTGAGGCTGACATTCAAAGCAAAGTTCAGATCAGAGCTCCTGAGGGCAGAAACAGCGATTCCTGTTTTACATTAAATTCACCCACCTTGGTCTTAGCCTGGATTGGAGCACCGTGTTCTAGCAGGAACTCGATGATGCGAACGTGACCGTTCCTGGCTGCACAGTGGAGAGGAGTCAGCTCATCCTACAGACAGAGATGAGATGGCGAAAAAAAGAAAGAGAGAGAGGCCGGGGCAGGAATTGTTAAAGGTTTAATATCATGAAAGACAGAAACGAGCAAAGAAAAGGAACGACAGCAGAAACTGGGATGGCATGAAAGGCCAGAGAGGTGAGGAGTACGCTACCTTAGTTTTGGCATCTATCTGTGCACCTCTGTCCAGCAGTAGTCTGACCATCATCACATTGCCCCTCCTGGCGGCGATATGTAGGGGTGTGATGCCGTTCTAAAGAAGCCGGGGCAGGAAACACGTCATCAGTTTGGATCATGAAGACTTAGAGAGTTGATTATCCTCAGATCCACACATCCTGTCATTTTCACTCCTGCAGCTGAGAGGAGTGAACTGACCTTGGGGGTGAAGTTCACATTGGCGCCTCTGTTGAGCAGCAGCTGGGCGACGCTCATGTTCTCATAGTGGGCAGCGATGTGGAGGGGCGTGAAACCAGTCTGCAGAGACGCAGTTGAAGGGAAGCGTGAGAATAAACAAGGTCAAAGCAGTCTTTGGGTTTGAGTCCCCACAGACGTTCAACAGATTTCTTCCAGGGATTTCAAATGATGATAAAAGAGGCTTATTTTAGTTGGTCAAAAGTGCCACAGGAGTTTATTTCTGTAACAGTGACACCATTTCTGGACCCATTGGTACGCTTTTATTTGATAATTTAGTGAATTTTTTCTGCTTCTTAAAACCTTCCGGCATATTTTTATTACAAACATTTGGGGAATGTTTTCAAAAATGTCAATAAAAGTCTTATATGTGAGCATTCCATAAAGCGGACATGTCAAAATGCAAATGAGGGATGGATAGAAAGATAATAAATACATTATTTAAAAAAATTGTAGAAAATGCACATGAAAAATGAATTAGAGAAAATAAAGTGCAGGTAAATAAAAAGAGAAGGAAAGATCTGCAAAGATATATATATAAATATAAATTAAAGTAGTCCAGGGAAATGTCCGGGGTATGGGGATAATAATAGCATTATAACTTCTTTATATCACAGCAGCCGCGTGAAACCATAGATCTGGGTCAGCATTTGCACAGTAGACGGTTTATCTTAACGGTAGGCTCAAGTGGTCTTCACTTATATTTGTCCGACAAATGGGAAACAACAGAGAAGATTTTTTCCTGGTCTTGGAAAAGCTACAGCTGATATGCAAATTGCTAATATGCTCCTCTGCTCAGTTTGTGTTCATGCTCTCTCAGTCTCTCTCTCTCAGTCTCTCTCTCTCTCTGTCTCTCTCTCTCTCTGTCTCTCACTCGGCCAACTGCTCACTCGCTGCAGATAAATACAGCGTTTTGTGCCGTTCTTCTCAGCGTGTGGTTGGTTTTACAACAATAAGTAGGACTCCTTGAGGAGAATGGAGACTTAAGAAAATCCAACATGAGGGAGCTGTTGATAAAAAAAGACTCTGAGACTAATAAAAATAATATCCATAATAATAATAATAATAAATCAAATAAATACATCATGAATATAACTAAATTATTATTATTAGTAGTAAGAATAATATTCATAATAACAATATATAAACAAACACTGAATGAATAAATAAATAAATTACAAATATAAATTACAAATAATAGTAATAATAAAATATACTACTTAATGAATAAATAATAATAAATACAAAATACTGAATAAATAAATAATAAATATAAATTATGAATAAATGTAATAATAATATTATAATAATAATTATAACAATAATAATAATGATAATAATAATAATAAATACTGAATAAAACCATATTTGTCATAAATACTGAATAAATAAATATTAATTATAAATAATAGTAATATTAATAATTATAATAATTATAATAATAATAATTATTATTATTATAATAATAATAATGATAGTAATAAAAATACTGAATACTGAATAAATACTGATATGTATAAAATACTGATCTTTTATTATTGTATTACTCATCTTTCGTCATAATACTGATCTTTCATGGATGAGCATACCTTGCTGAGAACATCAGCGTTTGGGTCGTTCTGCAGGAGAACTGCTGCGGTGCGCGTGTCGTCGTTCCGTGCGGCGATGTGCAGGGCCGGGAGACGGACCTTGCCCTTGGTGCCGTAGTTGATGAGCAGCGCCACAACGTTTTCATGGCCCTGCTGGAGGGCTACTGCGAGGGGAGTGAAGCCGTCCTGATGGAGGAGACAGCGTGTGAAAGGGATGGAGAGATTATGGACAAAGTAGGAGAGGTATGGAGGACAGAGGAGGCAGGAGTGAGAAAAGCTGCAAGCATGTGGCGTGACACCATTCTAGAAAAGCTGGGACTTCCTGTTCCTCCATTATTTTTTTCATTCATAAAAACCGAACACTCAATAATATTTATTAATAATCATAGTCAATAACAGCTTTGACATCTAGAGATTATTCATTGTGACTTTACACAAAGATGTTAAGAGGCCATATCATAAAAACTTGTTAATTAGCGGATTTTTCAGACATTGTAACATATTCGAACCACACAACGTTTGTGCTGATTTGTTTCACCCAAAACCCCCGTTGTACCTCACAGTAGTTTTCCTCCAGTGCATGACAGCACACAGGGGGTAATTCATAATTATCAGACACACTCACAATCTAACAGCCAGTGTGAAGAGATACATGCCTCAGTTGGGAGACTCTGATTGGCACCATTCTCCAGCAGGAACTTTACCACCTCTAAATGATTCTCCTGCGCTGCCATGTAGAGAGGACTAAAGCCTTTCTGTTAGGGAACAAATACATTATGGATAGCTTCAAACACCACAATACGTGTCTGTTGTTTATATTTACAAACACACAGATGCACACTCATCTTTACAGATGATTTATGTTATTACTATGTAAGTATGTTATTACTATGTAATTACAATATTACTATGCAAGAACATTATTACAATGTAAGTACGTTATTACTATGTAATTACAATATTACTATGCAAGAATATTATTCCTATGATAGTACATAATTACTATGTGAGTACAACTTCAGTAGGTGTATCATATACAACACTCATCCTTACAGATAATTTAAGTTATTACAATATAGGTATATTATTACTATGTGAGCACATAATTACGTTGTAAGTACAACCCTAGCAGGCGGATCATATCCAAGACTCACGTGTGACTGCGCGTTAACATTGGCGCCGTAGTTGGCGAGTTCCGCCACCACTTTCTCCTGCCCTGCTAATGCTGCGATGTGGAGAGCTGTGTTCCCTTTCTGGAGACAGAGAGAAGAGACAGAGAGGAAAATTAAAATAAAAGAGAGGAAAATGATTGAAACATAATGGCCTGGAAGAAACAGTTCATGCATTCATTCATTTATTGTTAGACAAAAACTGAGAGTGGTACAAATTCATACGTTTGGTTCCGTTAGAGGTAAAATGCCTGCACTGCATAGATTAAACTGCTGTTAAGTAAAGAGGAAAGAAATGTCAAAAATATAAGCTTGGTAATACCGGCTCTGAAGAAAGAAGTATTACATGTATTTGAATTAAACAAAAATACTTTTATTCATGAGGACAGAAGTGATTTGAAAGTGATTTTAATTGGAAAAATGGATATAAATAGACTATAAGCTGATGGACGGGGTTGATTTTATGGGTCTTATGACGCTGAAGAGGCGCATTCATCTAGAAAACACTCGATTGTTGCATGTAGAAGGTTTTGTGAACTCCAACTGAAACCATAGAAATAGAAAACAACAAGAACAGACAATTGGTGCAGAGATAAATCAATGATGTCTCCTGCTACAGGAAATAACTTGATGTGGATAGACTCCATTACAAGCCTCTAAAATTCATTTGAGAACATTTAGTGAATCATGAGTAGCAGTTTTGAGGAGACGGGGGTTGACCATATCCTGTTTCATGCAGATTGACAGCTGGTCCCTTGCGTGACCCATTATTCCCTTTTTGGAAGGGGCATAAAAAAAAGCAAGGATTCCTCAATTTCTGGTTGCATGACATGATCTAAATACATTTAGACATTTTGGACTAGATTTCTACCAGTCAGTGGTGGTCAGTGCTCTATTTTTACTCTCTGGTGTGCTGGGGGAACAGTGCTGGAGCTGCTGATGCCCAAACTGTTGAAGAAGGCTGGATAGTCTCCTTGGGGTCGACCTTTGCCCCCCTGAAAGGTGCAGCTGAGAGGAAGATACTGTCCAAACTTCTGGACTATTATATACTGATCTTTAATATAAATAAGAATAAATACTGATTCTGAAGAAATACCTAATAAATGTAAATAAATCAAAAGTAGTAATAAAATAATAATAATAATCATAGATAAATGCTGAAAAAATAAATATAAATCATGAATAATAATAAAAAATACTAAATACTGAATAAACACTGATCTCTTGTATTACTGATCTTTATAAAATACTGGTCTTTCATATAAATAAAGAATAAATACTTTAATGAATACATGCATTACATGATAAATATAAATAAATCAACAGTAATAATAATTATAATAATAATAAAAAAAAAGAAATACTAAGTAAATAAATAATACATCTAAATAATGAAAAATAATAATTAAAAATACTAAATAGTGAATAAATATTGATCTTCATCAAATACTGATCTTTTATACAAGTTAGGAATAAATACTGATTCTGAATGAATACATAATATACATAAATAATGCTAATAAAAAACATATATACACTGAATAAATACAGATTTTTTTGTATTACTGATCTCTTTCATATACTAAATAAATTGGACAACCCTGATCATCCACAGTTTCTGACTGTTTGTTGCTGCTGTAACGCTGGGATTCGCCCATGTGGAATGAGTTAAACATCTTTTTATCTTATCTTAAATTCTTAGTCACTGCAGATTAAGCAATATTGCTTACATCACTATCAAAAAAGTACAATTCCCATCTGTCGGTGAGGTTACATAGGTGGTCAGGTAAGTGCATAAGAGCTAGGTTAAGAAGGTTTGCTGTGGTGAGCATGCAGGGATAACACAGTACCTTGGTGGTGGCTTCCAGCTCAATGCCAGAATGCAGAAGCTCCAGGACCATTTTGACGTGACCTTCTTTAGAGGCCAGGTGTAAACCGTTCAGACCATTCTTTAAGAGGAAGAAAAAAGGTTTCATGACATTAGAATTAGTAGAACCTACTCAGCTTGAGATTAGACATTGACAACTTTCAGTAATTGTAATAACCTAGATTATCATGATCATAGTCCACCTTTTTCTGGACTGCGCTTTCATTGCAGCTAAATGTGTTCAAATGCTTTCTTGAAAATTATTGTAATATCCACAGATATTACAGATTGTGTTAATATCCCTCATAAATCTCTATACATCCATAACAAATCCAGACACGGCCTCGTGTGGCCTCATCCTCTCCTCAGTCTTGATCATTGTGGTCTCGGCCACAACAATCGACCTGAAGCAACTTATTGCCTGACTGGACTATTAATGCAGCGGTCGGAGAAACCATACAGTAATACGTCTGACTTCGGCCTCCCATCTCCGAAGATTATATGGAGCTGTGATGGAGTTCACTGGAGCGGTGACTTTATCTTCTAATAAAAAACCCACAATGCCAGCAAGAGCGGTCGGTCCCGACAGAACCAGAGGCTTGGTAAGCCCGATGATTGGTGTGTCGACTGCTGGGTTCCGAGGAACAACAAAAATCTGGCTGCTAACATCTTGTTTTGTGAAGCGTGACCTGTCACCTCCCTGCTGTAACTCATCCAACCACCAGGGGTCTCTGTTATCCACGCCGTCTCAGGCATCCCATCATTCCGCTCAATTAAAATGGACAACAGTCTCTTCACAAACATGCCGGGAAACAGCAACAACAACAATAACACGCTGTGAAATGTAGTGTGGACATCTGTTGTGCACACCTGGGACTAAAGGAAAAAAAAACACATTAAGGCTCGTTTGTTTTTTTAGAATCAGAAATAGTACCATTAACTTCACAAACAGCGACATCTGTCCAGTATTAGCATCTATCTATTGGTGGGCAGTTTGTCTACCCCGATATATATGAGTGAGTGAGTGAGTGAGTGAGTGAGTGAGTGAGTGAGTGAGTGAGTGAGAGAGAGAGAGAGAGAGGGGCTGCAGGGTTGGCATCTGCAGCAAGGACGGGTTAGTGCTGCAGAATCACATCAATCACAACTAAAAACCAGCGTTTGTGTCCTCGCCTCAGCCCCGCAGGACAGAGACTTCCATGAAGGCGAGGCGACTTCATTTATACAGCATATTTCAGCAACAGGGCATTCAAAAAAAACATTAAAGATTTAAAAAAAAAAATTTAATACATAAAAGCTAATCTAGGAGAAAATCAGCAGTTTAAGCCCTTTTTCCATCTCAGACATGAATCTGTGTTCTCCTAAACAGAACTGCATTGGACAGACAGAAATGAGAACGGTTTCAAAAATTGCATAAAAGGCGGCAGCAAATAAGAAGGTTTTAAACTTCGACTTAAAAAGCACTGAAAGGCGGAGCAGTCCTTTCAGTTTGGAGGTAGTTCCAAATATTTGGTGCATGAAAACTAAAAGCTGCCTCTCCATGTTTGGTTCTGACTCTGGGGACACTAGGTGGGTTAACTGGGACAAAAACCCTAAACCCTCCTACTGAGAAGACCTGATCCAGACAACCTCGGATGTCTTGATGGTTCAGAACACAGCAGAAGATCAGAGGATTCTGAAAATCAATTGTCTGAGGGACAACAAACTGCATCTGTCCTAACATTCACACATTTACACGTTCACATAAAACAGCAAACGCAGATTCATCAGACAGAACTGCACGGGAAATAACTCGTATTAGACGATCACATTTAGGGATGTCATTTATCACAAGGTGGTGGGGAAGAAAAGCAATTGTTGAAAATCCCATCAGGAGTAATCACCTCCACCGACAAGAGATGGAGGAGGTGGTGTGAACCGCAGCTGCTCGTGTTTTTGTTTTTCATTTAAAGGGGAAGAGTTTTTGATCCTTTTTGACTTCCTTCAATGATATTTACCGACATCATGAAAAGCACTAATAATAGGACAGTTAAAATAAAATAAAAAAAAAAACATGCAGGCATGGACACTCATGAAGGTCCAACACTGGTTGAATGATCCGGATCTGGATCCAATGAAAGTGGAAGTGGGGCAGGAGATTCACCAACACTCCAATGGATTTCATTTCAAAAACTTCTGTCTAGAAGCCCACTCCACGGCCGTCATTAGCAAAACAACATACTGCATCCGTCCTAACGACATTCACGTCTCCTGGTGTTGAATTAGCTCCGTTCCGGTTATGTTGCAACAAGGTGTGAGACAGAGGGGCCGAAGATTGAGGGAACTTTAATCTGATATACTTAAATATTAACGCACACCGCTTTAGCCAAAGACAAAGAATGATGAGGAGGAGGAAGCATGAATATTTAATTGTCTTTTCGGGCTCATTTGACACCATTTGCGGGTTCCTCTGAGATAATAGTGACTGTATGGGGTGCATTCCACTTGTGTTTCAAGTGGCTTGGAAAAGAGGTAAAAAAAAGTCTGAATTTATATATTGCCTTTAAAAGCAACTGTTGCTTTGACGGACAAGGCCAAGACAGAAAAGTCGGACATTGAATTGAAAGTGAAGTAATCGCAAAGCAATGAAAGAAAAAGTTCTAACAGTGTACTTTATAATTTATCGATGTCTGTTTTTAATTATGATGACTCAGCCTTTTATTATTATTGTTATATTTTATCCATTTCCCTCCATTTTATCATTTTTAAATGATCTGCACTGTTTTTTGTTTTTTTTGGATGGGTGAGGAGAAACGTAATTTCGTTTTTTAACACGAACATAGAACGTACATGTACACGTACATAGAAACTGACCAATAAAGGGGAAATCTGAAATCTGATAAATCTGAAGTTATAAATATTGTGGGTAGTATAATAGAATAGAGATATGAGAAAGTCTAAATGTCATTCATTCATTTTCTTTACCTGCCTATTCTATTAAGAGTCTCTTCACTTAAAAAAACGGCACTATGGGGCAAAAGATACTCCAGCATCGACCCAAAACAACCTCAGAAAGGCACCAAACAAACAAATAAACAAACAACATGTTGACCAAATAATAATCCATTAACAAGAGTTAAAATTCAGGACTGATAGGCATGATGCTGAACACCTGAGAAGAGCCTGGAAGGAAGGAAGAGGAGGCGGGACAGGAAACAGATACAGCAGAAACAGGGTCGCAAAGGGGGGCTGGAGCCATTCCCAACTGGCGGGGCACACACTGGTTAAGTTGCCAACTCATTTAGTTGCCAAACATTTACACCTAAAGGCCTTTTTAGAGTCACCAGTTCACCCATTTTAAATGCTTTTGGACTGGGAGAGGAAGAGGTACCCAGGGAGAACCAGGTTCACGAGGAGAGCAATCAAACTCTAAACAGGAAGTAGGATCTGAACATGTGACCCTCCTGCTTGAAGCAAAACTACCACGAAATAACAGTCAATTAATACGAAGAAGAAAAATGAATGGGTGAAGCAGTAAAAAGTAATAAAAGGATAAGATCTTGTTCAAGAGCTAAAATGAACTGAAAACAGATAGAAGAGATATCATAAAGGAAAATAAAAGAGGATGAAGGACGGGGAGAAAATGAAGATAAACGTTGAGATGGAAATCTTGACATAACAGCAACTAAACACGATAAGAGACCGAACGCTCCACGGCAGTTCAAATCAATACAATAGCAGGATAAAACAATAAATAGTTTGAAAAGGATGACATCACATCCTTGGGTAAAAAGCTGCAGGAGTCCTGTCAGGAGAAGATGAAAGCACGGAACTGTTCTTTCCAGATCGGGGAGATTATTAATCTCACGCCTGAAAACGGATAGATTTGAATTCCGACAAGTCTCCACTTAAACGTTGAATAAAAACTTGGCCTTAAATTGCTGAGACAGATGACTCAAGGCTAGGATTTCTTTAAAAGAGATTGGACCACAGCATGTTTAGAAACAGAGGGAAATATGTCTGCGGCAGGAGGACTCTTAATGAGAAGTAGCATCTTAGCTAGGTGAAGTCTTTTAATTGCACAAAAGTCGGTTGGACTATAGGCTCCAAGAATAACCTTCATGATAACATCTCTTTGTTTTCCATTAACAAGTACATTCTTAAATCAACATTGTTCGTAGTTTAGTGATTATTACAAATGGAATATGAACTGAAATCCAGAAATCCTCATCATTAACCGTTTCACTCGAAAAATAGTCGCAGGTCAACGAATGAATTTGTTGGATCATGTCACAAATCTTTATCATTAAGACTTTATTTGTTCTTTTCCTTTAATCATGGCGTATTTGGCTGTCAGTGACGGTATATTATCCCACAGACTGTGGTATTTCTGAGGATATTATATCCCACCCTCAGAATAAAAAGACAGCCAGGAATCGCCAAATGGAGGGGCATCGAAATGAGACCATACTGTTTACTTTCATGACTGCGCGGCCCCGGGCACCAATGAATGAATCAGAGGTTGGTTCCGGGGAAAATAATTTACAATGTATAATACTCTTGCCCTCAAACTTATTTGTTGTGTGAATAATAGCCCAGACGTGCATGATTTGAATTTTCTCCTGAGTAACATCAACAACCTGCAGCCAGTAACGTCCCTGCCTCGGTCTCCCGCCAAAAGGTGAACGGGTTCAGCCTTCTTCTGTCGTCCTGACAATTTAAGCACCTCGATAAACTTATAGAAATTCTTTATATGTTATGTATGTGTGTTATATTTAAATATACCGTTTAGCATGCTAACAATTCATAGACTTGTCTCATCCATACAGACCTTCTATATAAATTAAAATGTGACATATACATTACAAATATGAATATTCAAATTAAAAAAAAAACACCATCAAAATCTTGCAATAAGTCTGCAATGTATATAAAAAAAATAGTAATAATGGATTTGTTGAGACAGTAGATATAAACACTAAACGAATGCTTTAATTGACATTTATAAATTTCATTAACACTAATGAAATCGGAGGGTGGTGATGTCTTTTACTCATCAAATACATGCAAACAGCTTTTTGGACAGTTTGGGATAAACTTACTTGATTAGCCAGGTTGATGTTGATTCTATTCCTGATGTGGTCCAAAGCTTTGTCCAGGTTCCCTGAGCGAGCTGCACGCAGGAAGCTGGTGTGTGCATCGGCCTGCAAAAAACAGGACAACCACATGGACTATTAAATAAGAGGAGGGAATGGTGTGGCGTTATTTGACATAGACGCCAAGGATGCGTCCTAAAAAAGTCCCAGATGACCTGCATGGTACGTACAATCCTTCTGATCGAACCCCACAGATTAAATGTGAAGTTATGTCCGTTTTTTTTTCCCAAAAGAAGCGCCCCCTAGGGAGTAAAATATTAACTATTTGAGTAAAATATAATATATACGGGATAGATCTCCTCAAAAGCTCCACCTAGTGAGTCAAATATGAACAATTAGAGTAGAATATGATGTATATAAGATTCATCTCTTCTAGTTGATTCATACGCACCAAATTTAGACTAAATCGGACCAATGGTGGTGAAATTAAGGCCCGAAAACTATTTTAGATAAAGCTCCCCCTAGTGTCAGGGATATACAGTCAACCTTTCCCAAAATCACTCCAGTTCCTCCTCATACTCAGATCTATGTGGGTAAAACACACATCTCACCATCGCAAACAAATCTGAAGACAACAGGCAAAATCAAATTGTTCTGAGAAAAGAAAACAAAAAAGAATCCATGGCTCTTATATTTGGATGTAGTTGCTCTAAAAGGCCCGATCTGGTTCCACATCCAAATCCACTGGAATATCATAAAAGTCGCTTCATGGCAGGACACACAGCCGCTCACGGGAGGCCCAGTATTACGTTCACAGACTCTGCTGCCCTCTGTGCGAGTCTGAAAATATCAGACTTCTTACAGTCGGGCTTCGCCCACACGGCAAGTTTTGGCAGGCGCTCACGGAGGGGCCCGCCTCAGCACGAGCTGCACTGTCTGATCGCAGAGGGAAATCTCCCGCCGTGTGCCTCACTGTGCATCAGTTTCTGTACGCCCACCTCCACATTCATTCATCACCCAGCAGTGCGATACGTCTGACCTGCACGAACGAGCGCTTCCAATGCCCTGAAGAGAAAATGCCGCCTAGAGTGGAGCTCTCTCGACCCGATCCTCACCTCCGTCATCGCTGAAATTATGATAAGTGTTTGAGCTGTTATTCCCAAGAGGTATAATTACGCTAAAATGCTGAAAGGTGTGCCTGGCCTTTCACAGATGACTGACACATTTTTCTCATTCTCTCCGCTCATCGCTTTATATCCTGAGCCTCAGAAAAAACCACGGCTCATATTAGTGTTATTATCTTATTGTTGATGATGTCGATGGAGTTCATCTGCTGTCAAACTATTAAAAAATGATATGTTTACTTTTGACCGCCCACATTCTCTGTTATTAAAGGTTCTTCTACTTTAGATAAACTAGAAAAGACACTAGAGCTCAAACCTCCGCCAAGGCACAACAGAACGTTAGGTAACAGAAAAATTCATTCAGATTCCCACAATAACGTCAGCATTACTGTCAGCCTCTATATCTACCGACAACTCCAACCAACTCTCTGAGCATCTCTCAAATACTCTGTAACTGCTTGTCTCCTGAGCTTTCCACTTCAGCGTCTATGTTCAGCCCACTGTGGCCCCAGCTCCACCCCCAAAGCAACAGCAAATAAATCAAAACAACAAAGGCAGTAATACCCACATTGAAACGTCACTACTCCAAACGGTCTATTATATTTGATTTTATTTTAATCACCTGTAGGATAGGCCAATATCTACCGCGTGGTAGAATTTCATGCAATTTTTATCCTGCCGTTTTACCGTTATCCTTCTCATAAACAAACAGGCGACACACAGGAGTGAAAACATAACCTCCTTGGCGGAGGTAGAAATAGAATAGAAAAGAAATAACGCCATTCATCTCCATGGGGAAATTTGGGAACAATGTGAATAAAGCAAACATGGTAACAAAGTAGGCAGAATGTATAACTATTGCTTTAATTAGAAATTAGGTCCTTGCACAGGTGGCGGCGGCCCCCACAGATCTTTACTGTTAACGCAGTAAGACCCATCATGATGAGTTTTGGGGACTATAGATAGTAACCCTTTAAATAAGAGAATTCTTGATGTTTCACCACTTTTTGTAATTGGATCCAAATCTGATCCATAATCTGGATCTGGGAGATTAACGCTGATATGGAGAGGGAATGGAGACCCACTGCTGCTGCTGGTGTGTAGATGAGATAATCATGATTGATTCTAATGGATTTCCAGCTTTCTGTGAAAGCTGTGAGGTTTTTGCAAAAAAAAAAAAAAATCAAATAAGCTAGATCCATGTCCACCATTACAAAAAGAGATTTCTATTTCTGATTTTGGTTCCTGGGGTCAAACAGTTAGGTGTTGTCACTTAATTTGGTATAAACCAGATCCAAGACATTATACCGCGTGAATAACTGCTACAAGATTGTGTTCAGTAATTGGGTTGCAATATTCTGTTGGAGTTTGTGAGTGACAAAGGCGTTGGCGGAGTATGCGCTCGCTGAACGCTTTTAAGTTTTTCTCTGTGCCTTTTATTTTGCTCCTTCAGCCCACCAGTGAGCAACATGATCCACTCCACCGCTCGTCTCGTTGCTTTGAACATGAGACGCAGACGTCAGAAAACTCGGAGCGCAGCCAGACCGGACTTCAAACAAACCCTGACGAGAGTTTCTCCAAATGAACAGCCTGACGAGTGCAAACGTGCTTCAGATGTCGATTACATGAAGCAGGACGCTCTGTATGTTACAGACGTTTCAGACACAACTCCTTTAATTACGGTTTTCCCGTCAGTGCTGCGGTGTATTAATGACGTGAAGTGTTAAAAGTCTGCACCTGCACTCCTCTTCCTCTTCATCACGACTCCACCACAGCTGTTTCTTGGTCCACTTTAGAATGTGTATTTATCATCTGTAGGTAATTGTTAAAAACCACTGGGCTTTATGTGTGTATGAGTGTGTGTCTGTGTGTGTGTGTATGTATGTATTTATGGGTGTGTGTCTGCGTGTGTTTGTATGTAAATGTGTGTATGTGTGTGTCTGTTTCTGTGCGTGTTTGTGTATGTATGGGTGTGTGTCTGTGTGTCTGTATGTATGTGTGTAAATGTGTGTGTATGTGTATGTATGTTTTTGTGTTTGCGTGTAAATGTGTGAATATGTGTGTGTATATGTGTGTGTTTGTGCGGGTGTATATGCGTGTCTGTGTGCGTGTGTGTGAGTGTGTAGGTGTGTATGTTTGTGCGTGTGTCTGTACGTTTGAGTGCGTATGTGTGTTTGTATGTAAGTGTGTAAGTGTGTATGTGCGTGTCTGTTTCTGTGTGTGTGTATGTATGGGTGTGTGTCTGTGTGTTTGTATGTATGTGTGTAAACGTGTGTGTGTAAATGTGTGTGTGTGCGTATGTATGTGTTTGTATGTGTGTGTGTTTTTGTGTTTGCATGTAAATGTGTATGTATGTGTGAAAATGTGTGTGTTTGTGTGTGCGTATATGAGTGTCTGTGTGCGTGCGTGTGAGTGTGTAGGTGTGTATGTTTGTGCGTGTGTCTGTACGTTTGAGTGCGTATGTGTGTTTTCGTGTGGATGTTTATGCGTGGATGTGTTTGTGTGTGAGTGTGTGTGTTTGTATTTTCTATTCGAAAAGGTTAATGTACTTCTCTTTTACTAACAAGCCAAGCTACGTTGACGTAATACCTTCAGATGAAAAACATCAAAATGATCTGTATGCATATACTATTAACCTATTAACAACCTAAAGGCCTCATAATTCAACTTTACTTTAATTTAGTAATGAAAATGTAACCACATACACATAATACGTCCTTAATGTCCTGCTCAACTCTTGGTTGGTTGATTTCACATTCTGAGTCTCTATTTCTAATTGAGAAAATGTGACTGAACCTGTTAATAATATGACCCAGTTGCAGCATGTAAATGCTGAAGATTAAGGGGCCGAGGATGGAGCCCTGGAGGACACCATAGGTCAAAGGGGCGACCAGGGAGGAGGCGTTAACCATAGCTGTTAACAAAGTCTGATTTGATAGATTCTTTTGTGTTTCGGGCATACTAAAGCATTGGAGGACTTACTTAACAGAAGTTTTCTACCTTGATACAACAAAAAAAAAAACCTTCCTACAAATTCCGTACCTGTACAAAAGAAATTGTCATCCTTTCTGCAAAATTCACAATTTTCAATTAGTGGACGTCTGTCTAGGCTCACAATACATGAAGTGAATGTGAATAAAGTGAATAAAGCCGATTATGCCACAACTCATAGAAAGAACAAATTCTTCAACATGGCAGTAAAATAAAAAGACCACCGTTTCCGCCGAAAGAAAAAGAAGAAGTTCCTATTTTACTCACTAGGGGGAGCTTTTTTATGATAAACACTGGGTTTTTTTTATATTTGAGGAGCTCAATCAGAGGCATTCAATTTTCAACACAGGGGATTGGAGGGCTTTCGGGGATATACTCTTGCTGTCGGGAATGAAACCGTTTGTAACATATCACAGAATCATGAAAGTAGGATATAAAATATATATATATCACTATAAACCTGCAGCCGTGGTTAATGACGCGGAATAAGTACAGCAGCTGTTTATCATTGTGTGAAGAAACTCGTTCATACAGCTGAAAACGCAATCCATACAAATTACCAACACACACACACACACACACACACACACACACACACACACACACACACACACACACACACTAACTCAAACTAAAAATAACTGCATGGATGTCACAGTATGTTAGTGCTGGTACCAGTAAGGAGGGAGATGGATCACAGTAATGAACCCACATGGGTTTAAACAAAGACCCACTTCTACCAAAAGGGAGAGAGACTCTCAACTCGCACACAGGAAAAAAGGGAGAGAGAGAGGCAGAATATATCAACAGAGTCCCACAGTGGAGGCTAGATGAAGGCACAAAGCTCCCGCACACATGATTTGCAGACGGACCAACAAAGAGGACGTCTTGTAGACCTCGGCTGTGGAGTTTGTCTCTGCGCCGGGAAGAAAAACAAAATAAAAGCAGATTTATGGGTTCATTTAAACATGGATTAATATAGATCTGTCACAGCATAAATGGAACTGTGCAGAAAAAAGACACATCTAGCCCGCTATTAGAGATTTTTGCCAACAGTTTTATCATATAAATAGTTCAAACAGGACCTCAACCCCAAAACCATCAAATGCAAAGGACATCCTTCAATACATACGTACAAAGAAGAACCAGCGTCTACACCTGGTTGCTCAAACCTGCCCTGTGCAACACAGGGCCACAATAATAAGAAACACCTAATTTATGACTACTAATATTACTGACACAGTTTCCATATTCCCACTTGGTTTCACAGCTCTTTATCCACTCCCGTCAGGCCTCTGACAGTAATACCTCGGTAGAAAGACGCAGCCTTGATGAAAAACACTGATAGGAACCAGGCCTACGTTGACGTCCATGACAGCAAGGGTAAATCGCAGAAAAGCATCCAATCCCCTGCGTTGTACAAGCAATCCCCCTGATTAAAGTCCCCAACTAAAATGCGAAGTTATGTCTGGCGAAGAGTTTTTTTCACAATAAAAGCTCCCCCTGTGAGTAAAATATGAAATATTAGAATACAATATGATGTATGCAACACGGATATCCTCGAATCGATTCATATGCACTCAGTTTGGATTAAATCGGACCAATGTTTCAGAAGTTATATCTGAAAAACAATGTTCTTTATAAAAAATAAAAAAAAGCCACCTCTCATGAGTTAAATATGAACTTATAGAATAGAACATGAAAATATGATATTTTCATCAATGGAATCTTGGCTAAATCGGACGAAAGGTTAAGAAAAATGGGAAGAAAAGGTCCCCCTAGTGTTGGAAATATAAAACTGACCTTTCTCAGTATCAATCCAGTCCTTCCTCGCACTTCAATCTACGTGGGTATAAAATTTCATGATGATCCAGGAAATGGTTTTTGACTTGACGAAGATCTGCGGTAGACGCGGCGTTTGCAATGCGGGCAGCGGCGATGATGATTCCATAATATCGGCCATTTTTGCGGGGATATAAAAAAACAAAACGCCTGACCTAGACCAGCAGTGAATCTCAACATCTATTTTCAGTCAGAACCAGAATGAACTTCATTCCCTGAAATAATACATGATATATTAATGTAAGAAATATGCCGTTTCAAAAAAATCTTGTCACGATTATCTAACAGATTTATAAAAAAACGTTGTGGAGTGTTGGGTCAAGGGTCAGGAAAGAAACCATTAAAATTGGTGGGAGGCAGATTCAGGAATTTGTTTCATTCACATTGAAATTCTGCAAAAATTACAGAACCAATTTCCATGTGATCTGTGTGGAATTGGCCGAGCGCGGGTCAAGCAGGTCAAACAGGCGTGTGTCGGATTATGCAGTCATAGCTGACTTCAAATCATTTGCTGCTAAGGGAGACACTTCTAGCGATGCTTCATTTTTTCAGACCCCTGCGACTTGTGAATTTGATCTGACAAACGGTGGGATGTCAGAAGAGCTTACATGCGAGTCTGACATCGGCGCAGGGCTTCATCATGAGAGACATTTATGAAGATGTTTGATGTCATCTTGCATAGTTTGTTTGAAATCCTCACACTAATCCTGCAGAGCAGTTGTGTTTACGCAGAGGCTGCACCATCACATGATGACATCATTGATCAGGATTGACGTGACAAGCAGTGAGGTGACTTGAAGCACTTAGAGCAACATCCTGCCTTTCT
The DNA here is from genome assembly GCA_009660295.1 of Lophius piscatorius. Classification (NCBI taxonomy): domain Eukaryota; kingdom Metazoa; phylum Chordata; class Actinopteri; order Lophiiformes; family Lophiidae; genus Lophius; species Lophius piscatorius. The sequence continues at coordinate 155,520 of VRLP01000507.1, forward strand.
CAAATGGGAATGAAAACTATCTCGCAGAGAGCAAGCAGGCTAAATTTAAAACAAATATAATACCGTCTTTGAGATTTGACATTTGAACGTGCCTAAGGAATGTTGAGCTGTCAGATGATGTGGGCTGGCTTTGAGGTCAACTGAGTCGCCATAATGACCTTTCATTGGCCTGCCTTAACAATAAATTCTATTTAGTTAACTGTAAAAAACCTCAGTGGCATTGATTCATACTTTTTATGCTATTTACCTCAATGTCACGTTGTCTGGTCAAAAGCTGACCATTAAGTCTGATAAACCGTATTATATTATCTACTATAGAAGTGCAAAATGTAGGGCATGGAGTGCGTACAGAAAAAAAACCCCAACTGTTCCGAAAAGTGTTTAGATTGTAATTATAAAACAAATGTAGAGTAGATAATGAACCTGAGTGTAAGCTAGCTAGAGTTATAAATGTTTAACACTCACAAGAATAGCGAGATAGTGGAAAGAACGGCAGAATAACTAGCGAAACAGTCCAACACACACTAAATAGGCCATATCATTAAAACCATCTAGCTGATATTGCGTAGGTCCACTTTTTGTCGTGAGCGCCATGGTGTGTGATGTGACACGTTTTCAATAGAACCTATATTAAGTTTTTCAGCAATTTGTGCTGCTTGTTGGCTCAGACAACATGGTCTATCCTTCACTTCACACAAGCATCAGTGAACTTTGGACTGCCATGACCCGGTAGTCCCAACAAAACCTGCAGTCCTGGAGATTAGATCCCTACACTTGCCTATTTATTCTGGTTCTAAAGCACTAATTTCAGTCACTCCACTCGCTAGAAGATGCCATTATGAAGAGAAAAATCAATGTTATTGTGACTTCACCTGTCAGAGGTTACAATGTAATGGCTGATCAATGTATCGTTGTTCCAAATGCCTCATGTCTATCTAGGGTTGCTCCACTGGAGCTAAGTGCTTACTCTTACAAATAAAAACGTACATAGAAAGTACTGAAGTCTTAATAAAAGATGAAATGAATTTTAAATATATTTTTCTTCTGTCGGCGCACCCAATCTCCTCTTTTCCTCGTGAACCAGTGATGAAACACATCAAAATAAGGATCTTCCTTCTGTCTTATCTTTTCTGGTGCTAAAACAGCGCATCTGAAATATTTATAGCTTCTGTCAGGCCACTGCTTCTACAAGCCATTACAATCAGAGAATGCTTTTCCTCAGTTTTACACACACACACACACACACACACACCACACACAGACTCACGCACACACACACAAAGTCACTCACACACACACACTGACTCACATACACACCCACTGACTCACATACACACCCACACACAGTCACTCACTCATTCACTAACACACTCAAGCACATATACACACACACGCAGACACAAACCTATATATACACACATACAAGCACACGCTCACACAGATATGCAGGCACGCACCCACATGCACACACTCACACATCCACACACATACACACCCAAACACTCAGACAGACACCCGCGCAAACATACACAAACATACACACAGACACACACAAACACTTGCACAATGCACTTTCTATGTTATATAGGTGGATCTATGGAGACACAAAATGTGAAAACAACGGAAGCAACATAAAGACAATAATCCGGTATCAAAGCAGAGCAAAGGTTAAGAAAAAGTGAGAGCGAGAACTGAGGAACTTACAATGTAAACAACTGATTTACATGACATGTGATCCGTCTTGATAATGAAACACCAATAAAAGGTCCCAATAAATAAAAAATTATGTAAAAAGTGATGTAAAATGATGTAAAATTTCATTGGATTTCATTTCTCAAAAGCTTTGAAACACCCTGAGAAATACATAATAAAGATGACAGAATAAGGACATAAGTATTAAAACTCCTGGTTTCAGCGTGTAGCCGCCTGAAACAAAAACTATTACATCCTCCTCTGAACTACATTATTCATCATTTTTTCCATTTAACTTTCTCACTCTCACTCCAAAAAACTTCCGGATCTACTCTCCCTTGAGAATAATCCATCCAGTTTGGATAAGCGCCCCACACAAATACACCTTTTCCTCACTGGACAGTTTCATCGCCATTCTAAGATCTGATGTGATGTTATCAGCTCACAGACATTTTTCTCTTCTCACTTAAACAGCTCAGAAAATAAAAAGGCACCACAGCACGGGAAGAAGGAGGAATGAGAGAGGCAGAGAGAGTCAGCCTCTGAAATACTCGAGCTTCATTTGCTCAGCTACACATCATATCCACTCGTTTATTATCCTCTCTCTCTCTCTCTGTCTCTCTTTAAGCCACCACCGTTTATCCTCTCTCCTTAACACTCTGCCTAAATGTGCTATCTCTCTCTCTTTTCATAACCTTTTAATATTTATGAGCACTGCAGAAATACTACTGGCAATGCATGCTGGGTAAAACTGTCCCTCAGAGTCTGTCCCTGACGTCAGGAGTGTGTGCTGACATTCCAGGATCCCTGCCTTTTGTCAGAGTCCCAAAACAGGAGTCAAGTTTGCTGTCAGCACAACTGACATGTGTGTTGGCCTCAGTTCAAAAGCGACACTTTATTATTATAGTACTATTTATTTATTCCAGTAGAAACATAGCCCCGGTTCAGGACTCAAAATCTTTTGTTCAAGAGTTGTTGGTCATTGTATCTAAAGGTCCAGTCATGGAAACTGCTTTTTAAATCTTTAATGTCCTCTCCGTGGACAAAGGCTCTGGGAAAATCCTTTCTTTGCTTATTTTATTTCTTTTGGGGGCATCTATTTTATTTATCATCTTAGATACTATAAAACAACCAAAAAATATTGAAAAAGTAGGAAAAATCTGACTTGTAAAACAATTTCCATAATCCTTTATTTGATCAAAATAGTCCATTTGAATTAGATTAGCTCAACGTAGGTATACTATGTTTTTAGAAAAATTACTGACACTTGTTAGCATCTAGCAGTAAGGCTAGGGGCCATTTAGATGATAATCACTCACGCACACACACACAAGCACACACACACACAAAAACAGAAACGTGCACACACATACACACACACGCACGCACACGTCTGCACACAGGGATACAAATGACAGAAATGAAGGCACGTAAGACATAAAAGTGTATTGAAAGAATGAATGAGAGGGGAAAGAGAGGAGGAGGAGGAAGAGAAGGAGGCGAGAGAAGCCTGGTTGAAGAACCTTGAATAACATTGTATTCACCTGAGATTACATAAAAAGAACACGGCATGTTAGGAAATAGCCCCGGACTGTTTCACAGGTTCTCCCCTTCACAAGAGCTGTGGATTTGTTGGATACCTGGTCTGCATGAGAGTGGACAGACGTTTTTAAGTAGAGGTTCCAGGAAGAAGAGCAGCTAAAGCTAGCAGGAGCTCACAGCCAGCCACAAGCCCTGAAGTCCCTGAACAAACCCAACATAACCCCAACATAACCATAACATGATAGACTGAACGACGCTTACAAAGTTTTATTTTCACTTCGAAATGTCATAAAATTGGTTTAAGGATGGAGGGGACATTCATTTCAACAGGTTAGAAAGCATACAAAAATGCCGACCAACATTGTTACTTCTACTGCAATCCTTCCTAAAAAGAGCACTTAAAATACATTACTCACTATGATTTTTAAACATTAAAGAAAAAACCCAGAAAAGGCCAAAATCGGTATCGGCCGATCAGACATCTCTAGGTTAAGTGGGAAAGATTGAAAGAGTAAACGCTGCACGGAGAAAATCTAACGTTGTTGTGTCTGATGGGAGGGACTGACTTCTTCACCTATTCATCTCCGATAGGAGCTCTTTTTCTTCCACCGCAGGACAAGGTCAAAGGTCATTGTCACATACAGCGCAGCCCCTCTGGGGGTTGTATCGATGTCTTATACTCAAAGATGCTATCAATCAATAAGCATAACATCATAACTACTGACAGGTGACATTATTATTTCACAATGGCCCCTGTCAGTGGGTGGATATATTAGACAGGAAGTGAATGTGATGGCTTGACGACTGGCCCAGAGCATCTCCAAAGCTGTAGCTCTTGTTGGGTGTCCTCAGTCTGAAAATCTGGTGAGTACCTAAGATATATTGTGTCTGACTATTCCGGGAATAGTACTTTGACATGTATTGCCAACCCAAACATTGTTGCTGACAAAGTAGTCCCCTTCATGGAAACTTTATTGCGTGTTGGTAGTGACCCATTTCCTGTCACACTGCAAAAATGGTTCATGAATGAACCAAAAGGTTTTCAGGAAAACAAACACATCCTCCAACCGATTTGAAATTCCCCAGATCTCAACCAAATTAACAGTCTGTAGGATGTGCGGAACAAACGAGTCATCACAAGGGTTAGGGGGGAACTGAACCCAACACCAACCTTGATGGGAAGCGGGAAGTCCTTCATATGCAGGACCCCTATTATTCAGAGGAGTCATTGCCTCAGTGGATCAGAGCTGTAAAAAAGTGGATCCACACATAATCGGGCAGGTGGATATTATTCAACGGCTGATCGGTGTACGTCCTACTGACGGTACATGAAACCTTAGATCCTGTCTATTGTGATTTCTCCTATAGGCGGTTGAAATGTGTATTTGGTAACAATGTAATAAGTATCGCAGCTGTAATCATTTCATTATTTCCTTTTTTTCCAGACACATGCAGCTGAATTCACACACTTATGGGGAAGAAGAGTTCCCCTGAGCAGCCGTCTCAGTCGATGACAGACTGTTGTGACACATCACTTTTAAGCGTTAAGCTTATAACCCCTTCCTCCTCGGATTGTAGATAATTTTGTGGCGATCTCAGGCGGTTTCTTTCTTAAGTGTGGTCTGAGGAAATGTTGCCGTCATAACTGTCATAACTCTAGAGCTTATTAAATGTCTCAGCATCTAATTATTTTTGGCAACTGTATTACTCGTTGAAACGCTTATAAGGTAAAGAAAAAGCGTTTCACGGCTTTTAATGTTTATTTTAAGAGATTTGAGACTGAAATTTTATATCATAAGACGCGTTTAAGCTTTTACTAATCTCAGTGAACAGACGTTTAATTTTTATGGAGTGTTTATTATTCATGTTTTCTCCACATTATTCTATGAAATGAAGTCTGACGGGCTGAATAAAACACAAAGTCATGCTTGTAGAGGAGTGCCGTTCAAAACATACATCTGTAACATTTGCACACACTATTCGAAACCTCTTGAGATGTAAAACCCTCCCATGATGCATTCTGTCTCGCTGTCGTAACACTCTCAGCCCGACTCAGTCACAGATATAAACATGTGAAGAATAGAAGGAGGTACCAGTACAGCTCTTTAAGGTCACTGCGGTGTGGTTTAACTGTTGAAGGCAGTTTGCAGTCTGGGAGGGAGACGGCGGCTGATGGGGGGCTCGGAGAGAGGGGCATATCGTGACGCTGACTGACTGTTTACCAAATCAGCCGTGTCATGCAACGGGACCGGAGAGGGCCCTGGAGCTGACGTTAACTCACAACAGCACACTGACGGGCACAACAGGGTTCCAGAGCTGGCGCACTCTAAACTGGGTCTGAGTTGACTGCAGCCTAAGTGACGGGAATTATGGGAAAATCTTTTTCCTGCATGTTAGTTTGTAATAACGTTGGTTAAACTTATTTTCATGATGTTTCTGTATTTACAGCGGAAATTGTTGTAAATTGAGTTGTTTGTTCTTTATGTGTTTTTGTATTTATTTGTGTTGAAAACGGGAAGAGTCATCCTTATTCATCCTTTTTAAAACAAACGGTATACATGGCAGAAAGGAGGAGTTTTCTTTTGAGGGATGACGGCGACTGCATGAATGTTTTTATTTAATGACTCTAAAGTTACCCTGAAACAAGAAGTAATTTGAAATTTTTCTGTAGAACCCTTTTCAAGTTGGTAAACAGCGATTATGTATTTTGTGGGTGGAGCCTAACTGGTGGCAAGAAAGTGAAAACTCTGCATTATATACAACATCAGGAAGAAAAAAAAAATACCGCTATATTTTTTCCCTCTGGGTTCTGGCACCCTTCAAGGTGGCAGAACCTCATTCAGCTTTAATGTTCCTACAGCCACGGGGGGTTTTTTTTGGTTTGGGACAATAGGTTCACGTCAGTCGATGCTCAGTGAGTACAAGTTTTAGCTCTCGAAGAAATAAAAAGTTAATGGACCATTTAATTATTCACTCATAGCAGAATACAAGCTACCACAGATGTCAAATGGTGGGAAACTATGTAGAAATAGTCAGAATATATGACAGTTCTGTTCATGTCTGTATAGATGAAACAGAAACAGATAAATGGAGTCGAGTCTGATGATTATGCCAAATAACTGCAGTTAACTCAAATAGTTGCGATCAGGCGATTATGTAATCACGATCTCACTATTATATCCCTGAACTGCTTTTTGCTATCACTGCCTCCGGAGTTACAGTATCCAACCAAGAGATACAACCGGGCCATTATTTCTTTTCCCGTGGAAACTGAACAGGACAAATATAAATTAATACACATACAATGCAGTTAAAATCTATGAGAATGCATTTATGTTCCAAAACACCAGAACATCAATGTTATTTTGCAAATGTGCACTCAATTTATCTACAAGCAGGCCTGCATCCCTCTTGTCAACACGCTGTTGTAGAAAATGACATATGCTCCTCTCTGCTTGATGCAAACTGTCTCATACACACAAACACACATATACACACAAATACACGCATGCTGAAATGCATGTGTCAAGTCATTGCTGGCTGGATGGGATGCATGAAACAGAAAGATAACACTGGGCTTTCACATTCACCGTTGTTTTCAGTGACCAGATCAGCAGTCGCCTCCTCCCTCCTAGCCACCGTTTTTCTATAAAGTGTTCCAAACTGATAGATAAATGTTATTCTTACAAAAACATGTATCAGACACGTGAACTACACCCGGTTCTAACAGCTAGTCTACCAGCGGGATTCACACAGCTGGAGAGAAATGTCTGGAGAGCACATACACAACGAGAAACGTGTGATAGGAGTAAAAACGTGAGGAAGTAGATGTCACACGTTTCAGATTAAATGAAATAAATAAACAAATATATATATATACACAACATGCCTTTACAAAATAAATCCAATTCCTCCTCTCACTAACGTCTATGGAGGTATAGAATTTGAAAGTGATCCATTAAATAGTTTTTGAATTATCCTGTAGATATCTTCGTCTCTTTGGGGACGTAATTATTTGTATATTTCTTCACATATAATCGAACGATCTTTTTCCTGACCTTCCATAAAGGATTTAAGTTATTCAAATTTTAAAAAGTCATCACAGAAAGGACCCATGTCCTTGAGAAGAGCTATTTCCTATCTTGACAAGAAAAGAGATGTTGGAAGAGAAGCCTGCAGGAGAGAACAGAGGTGCTGCTTTCCCTGTTTTCTCCACTCATTAAGAATATTAAGTTCTATTAGCACAAATAATAACAAGCAGAGTAAGTCTCCGTCCGGTTATTACCATGCGCGGGGCATCTGTAAGCGGTAACCCGAGCACAGTGTTCCCTCTCCGCTGAGCATGTCTCTGTCAGTGACAGCGGGTCATCACTAATCACCCAGTGGGTGCAGAGTCATCCCAGTAAATGACGTGCTGAGAGAGGGATGGCGGCGCGGAGGGGCTGATGGAGGATGATGGGGGAAAAGTCAAAGAGGACACATGGGAGATGAAGAGGACAAGACCACAGGAGGGCACATCACATTCAGCTATTATAGCGAGTTCATAACCACTATTATCACTAGTGATTCCAAAAATAACGCAGCGGTAATGCTAACAGGGCCCCGGTGTCAGGCCACGCCTTCAGAAAGAGCATTGATGGCGCTGCTTGTCCTTGAAAGACAAATAACCAAAGCGCATTTAAGACACCAGCACTGGCAAATGTTTGCCCTTTTTTTCATCTTGATGTCCTAATTTTTTTTTTTTTAAATCTTGAATCATTAAATCATTTTTGTGGTTTTTTTCTGTGTGTGTTTTCTGTATTCTAAACCTGGTTTTATTTCTGTTATGTTTTATTGTAAAGTAATCTCTAACAGTGATTTGAAAAATGCTATAAGTTTTGGGGGTTTTTTGATCAAAAATATCGTATTTGCACTCATTCTTTTGTTTGACCAACTGATTAATACCAATCCATTATTTTTGCCAACTTTTGCCGCTCTATTTTTAAATAGCAGTTATTAAATCAAGCACTGATATGTAAAAAGTTATACTCAGAATGATTAAAATTGAGTGAAAATGATAAGAAAACGACAGTTAATATGATTCTGAAACAAATTAATCACCCCTAATAAAACCGGAACCACAAACCCAGAATCATCTTCAAAGGCCACCATAAGAGAATAACGGCATTACCCCTGGCCACAAATTGCCACTGCTGGACGGATGGAGTTTATGGGATGACCATTCCTGGAGGCTGGTCGATACAGAGCCCACTACTTTATGATTCAGCATCCTGCAACACCCTGCTCATAACAGGCGTTTCAGCTCAGGAGGAGTCATTCATCAAAAGGTACAAACTCCTGATGCCAGAGTCAGGAGCAGAAGCACAAGGTCCAGTCAGGGTTAACACATAAGCTGCCACTTCAAAGCCACAGCAGCGAACCAGATAAAATTCCACTGAGTCTGGATTAGAGAAGTGACTCAGAGAGCGAGAGAGGGAGAGCGAGAGGGAGAGCGAGAGAGATAGAACAAAAATTGTGTTAAATAAAATCCTGATCTAAAATAACTAAAGTATAAAAATGAGTAGGGGCAATACAAACACTGAGAAGTTGACACAAAATCTAAGACTGTTAAGTCAACCGTAATGCCTGGGTATTTATATTTCTCATGAAAAGTCAGAAAGACACTAAAATTACAGCAGGACAGCAAACATAAACCGTATTGGTCGGGATACACAGGCTGAGTGTGACTTCTGTTTCTACAAGTCATTCGCTATTGATGATAATCAATAATTACGCCTACGCTGTCGTCCCCGACAGCAAGGGTATACCCAGGAAAAATTTGCCAATCCCCTGCGTTGTACAAGCAATCCCACTGATTGAACTTCTCAAATAACTTCATACATAAGTTCTTCAGACATAACTTAAATATGAAGTTACATACGAAATGTTTTTAACGAAAACAGTAGTTTTCGTTAAAAACACTCCCCCTAGTGAGTGAAAAACGTACTTTTAGAGTAAAATATGATATAAACAAGATAGATCTCCTCAGGTCAAATCATTTGCACCAATGTGGTGCACAATGGCTCTGTGGTGGCGGACGGGGAAGTGGCATTGATGATACCATAATATACCCCGACTTTTCGGGGATACAATGATGTCAGGAGAGAGAGAGAGAGAGAGACTTTGAATACAACTTTGTTTAACGAACAGTCAACTCAAACGATGCCATGAAGGCCGGTGTGTTTACAAGCTCAGTGTCTGATAGGAGATTCCCTCAAGCAAAAAAAAAACAGAACCTAGATGTCATCAATCAATGACAGACTATCACTGCCTGTCCGGATGTACTTTCCTTCCAGGTCTGGAAAATAGTCCTCGACATCCACAGACTTCCCAACAGAGCCATCAAGGAACAAGAGAGACAGTGAGAGAAAGAGAGCGATAAAGAGAGAGAGAGAGAGAGAGTGAGAGAGAAAGAGAGCGATAAAGAGGAATCCATGTATGCCAAACAGAGAACGTGCCGCACAGACACTAATCAAGCTTTATCCAAAACACAAGCTGGTGAACGCACACCAACGTGAGCTGCAGCACGCCTGCAACACATGTCACATGATGTCGCCAGGACAAGTCACTCAGACATTTCCAAAGCTCCTGCTATTATAAACCTTATGCGCCAGGGAGAAGCTAAAAATATGGCCCGGACGAGCTGACACGCAGCGTCGGCAGAAAGAGGCACTTCGCTCAGAGCACAATCAATCAGGCTCTTCATTCGCTTGTCGTCGTCGTCTGTGTTGTGCAGCTGATATTTGACATCAACCCAGGCTTGTAAAGTAAATGGAACATCTAAGAAAGAAAGAAAAGGAAAAGGTAATCCAATCATGGGATAAAATGTCTGCATGCTGAGAAGGACTTTTATTTGGAAAGCTCTTCTGCAATTTTGACGACACAATCCCACTTATGAAAAGACAGAAGGGACAAACTATGTATTAGGCATGCTGTTTCTGATTAATGTTTCATGTCGAAGTGAAAGGGCCCCGCAAGCCGTGTTATGATAACCATAAGATCTGAAACACAAGGGTTTAATCTGGATGGTAGACGTAGAACAACATATTACAACAGAATAAAGGGATGTCTACCCTACATGGATTGTTATTAAAAAACTGAAAAATGCAATACTATTCTTCCTGGATCATTACAAAAGCTGATTTGAGCCAAATAAGAGCCATTAAATAATTGTGTAATTTGTTTATTTATTTGTATTATTACTTAACCTTTATTCCACAAGGAGAGGAGAATCCGTAATCCAAATAGTCTTGAGTTGCAGCAAAGTCTAAAGTTTATTTTTTTCAGACATTAAACCGGGGCATTTAAAATGTTCTATGGGGAGCGCTCAATGCCACGTGAGTAGTAAGTGTGTGAGCTATATTTATAATAGACAAGAGTTTTTACTCTTTTACCTTTTCAATAGGAGAAGCAAATTAAAGCGTTATCAATCACTTCACACCTTTTTCATGGTTAAGAGAGCGAGCTGCTATGCATACCAATGAGGGATTCCACGCATCGGCTTCTCAAGCTGTAGGATTTAAAACCTGTTTAAATATGTATGCTATGTGCATATTCAAGAGGCGATCTATTTGGGTGGGTTTGTCCTTTCACCTTGGCGTTCCCCCCCGTGAGGCCGGGCCGGTAGCCTGTCGGTCACAGCGCATTAAAACAGCTGAGTCAGGTTCTCTGCTTCATCACGAGCTCGCCATGATCCATAAATATTTGAGCTCATGTGTGTTTGTTTGACTCGCGGATGTGAAAACAAGTGTAAAAACTCAAGTGTGGTGCGTCTGTGCGATGGGGAGTATGGGAATTCAGGACGTACGTGCGATCAATCAATCCCAAGCATGATAATCGGCGATGTAGTCGGCTACTGTACCCTAGCAGTCCGAGAAGTCCGTGCTTCTCAGGAGCTGCTGTGACTGACTCATGCTGCTAGAGCAGCGAACGACTGCTTCCAGAGCGTTTCTCACTGGCTCTGCGCCAGGGACCTCTTTGGTAACGCTTACTGGACGCTTACAGACGCTTACTGGAAGTAAACAGGCAGAGAGGAGGATGATGAGCAAAAAAAAAGATGTTTGTATTATCCCTTTAAGCAGTTTGTCGTTAAAGTCCTCCTTTGGCCAGGCTGTTGTTTTGGAAAACAAGACAATTAAGGCTTCAAATGATGAAAAAAGATCTCCGGAGCTATATTTCCATCTGTTCCTTATAACTCAATATAACTAAAGTTCTGGAAATCGTGACTTTAAGCAGAAGTTAATCTGGCTCAAACTCAGACAAAATATAATTATTGTTCTATTGTACTTACTATTATAGTTGTGTTATAACTTCTAAAAGGATGAAATAGTCCCTAAAAGAGACAAGGCCTATATGCTGCCATCCCTAAAAGTAAGGGTCTATCCCCGAAAAAGCCCCAAATCTCCTGCATAGTACAAGCAATCCCCCTGACTGAAATTCGCAAATTAAATGTGAAGTTATGTCAGTAAAAAAAGTTCCCCCTAGTGTGTAAAATAGGAACTTTGAGAGTAGAATATGATATACAGTAGATAGATCTCCTCGGTACGATTCGTACACACCAAATTTGGACTAATTGGACTAACAGTTAGGAAGTTATGTCCAAAAAAGAGTAATTTCTGTTAAGCTCCCCCTAGTGAGTAAAATATGACCTATTAGAGTAAGATACGATACAAATAAGACTCGAGTCGATTCATGGGCACCAAATTCAGATTAGATCAGAAAAACTGTTGAAAATTATGGCCTGAAGACTTTAGAACATTATACTCCCCCTAGTCCCCAAAATATACAACCGACCGTCGCCCAAATCAATCCAGTTCTTCCTCTCACTAAGGTCTACGGGAGAATAAATGTTGAAAATGAGCCTTGAAATGGTTTTTGAGTTATAGCTGATACACTTTATTTTTATGTTATTATTCCATTTAGGTTGATATTCTTTTCTTTGAGTCAATGCATTTCTATTTTATGTTATCTTATCACGACCGATCTTTGACGGCGGCGATTCCATAATATCCCTTTGGGGGGGGTATAATAAATCAATACATACATATTTAGAAATGATCTGGTTTCCCTACTTGTGGAATGCTTGACCGTTTTTAACTTCTCTGCCTACTACCCAGTCTGTTTGGGCAATGTTGGTCAGTACCATCCTGGCATTGGGGATGACCAAAAGTGTAAGATAGGGGGATGAATGGATGGTTGCAGGGAGTTCCGATCATTAAAAAGATGGAAACAAGAAGGCGATGTGAGGCGGGTTTTCCCCTGAGAAATATCTCCATGTCAGTTAATGAGGCTGTATTTGCACACCAAGCAGTAAATTAGCATTGATTCTGGAGGGCTGCACAATCAAGCTACACATGCGTCCCTGACTGGTCAGTAACAGCAGAAGACTAAAGTCCCACCAGGCCCCCTTTAAGACCAATAAAAAGATGTCGGGTATTTAGGACAGTCGTGCAAACCAAACGTATCTGTTCATATTTGGATATTAGACAACAGATTTACAGACTTCTCGATCATTAGAGTTGTAGTGAGTTGCTTAACCATTTAAAAAAAACTTGTTGCTTTGTTGAATGAAGGATATTCATTCGTATTCATTTCGTGGAGTTTGAAGTGGTTCTAAATGGGAGATTTGCCCGGATGACTCATTAGTCGGCAGCGAGGTCCGACACAAGAGCAACCGCGCACTAAGTGGCGACCCCATCCAGAGTGAGTCACTGCCGCTGAGAGCAGGAGCTCAGGGTTTCCAGAGGGTGATAAGTGACTCTCCGGATATTTCTGGACCTTTGATCTACCTTGCTTGGCCTTCACCAGCAGCTTGTGAACAAATCCCTAAGAGTGGCACACGCTCCAGTCTTTTAAGCGCCCAATAATTATTCTTTTATGTTTTGTAAAAACAGGGTCTCGTTACTTATCAGCGTTAGTTGCCTGTATTATTCAGTTTGAACATGCAGCATGCAATTATCATAATAAGCACAGGGAACTTAAGATGTTATGTTTCTGCAAGGGCGGGGAGGGGCCTAATGAAAGCGAGCACAACGGCATGTCAGGCCTCTTGTGGAGAGTCAAGTGGGCGTAACCAGGGTTAGAAAGGTCTGCCCGCTCGTTCACAGGCATAGAACCGAAACCGTTACACTCCGTGTGTTTTATAGCGCCAATCAGTTAGAATCTCACAGTAACATAACTGTTCAATAAAAACATGCATTTTATACAGTTTAACACTTCAACGTCCTCACCAAGAACAAAAAATACAGAAATATATGTCTTTGCATCATGTGTACAGCATGTTTTTACAAAACTATTTGACCATTATGAGACTTTTAAGGTGGAATGAAGTTACATAATTCGGTTCAGTAAGTCCTCAAAAAGGCTTTGAAATGCTTAAAAATCCTATTTATGAAAAGACTTTCTCTATAGCCTTGGTAAATGTCTCCACCTCAGCAGTCCCTTTGACTTCTGGTGTCCCCCAGGGTTTAGTTCTTGGCCCCTTAGTCTTTAGCATATACGTGCTGCTTCTGGGTAATAATATAAACAGGTTCCGCCAACCTTTTTCAATAAGAAATAGTGACTCAAAATGTGCTCAACCAAAGAGTTCAGCAGGATATTAAAGGCTTAAGCCTTATTCGTACGGAACTTGTTTTAACTGGGAACCTCTGGTAATCTGTAATAATTACGTGTGTGATATTAATCCTTTGTGAATGCTCCGTGCCATTGACTTCTAAAGAAAAAATTCTACAGAATAAGAACTACCATAATCCGCAATACACAGAGGTCAAGCGATAATTTCAGTCCTTGGCAATCAGCATCTCGGTAATTTGTAGGCGGAATTCATTTTTATTGGTCCGTCAGCCTGCTTTTTCTGCCTCATCCCTGATCGAACTATGGCAGCTGTGGGGGATGTAATGAAATACAGTTTGAAATGTGCGTTATAAGTGTCGATGATCAATGTGTCCTGCAATTCACACTAGTTCTCGCAGCTAGCTTTGTTCTTCATCAACCAACACAAGAGCCGCACGATCAACCACGAGGAGTTATCCCAGAAGGGGTTTGGTGCGGCACCGACTCCCAGGCGCTCCCCGCCCACCGCTAAGGCAGGTAAGGGAGACACTGGAGATTATGTCAGTAAATTCAAGTAAAATACAGACTTTTCTTCATTTCCTGTGTGAACCCACAGCATGAAACACAGACGAGGGGGCGTCATATGAGGTAATACTAGTCCTCTGCGAATATGGCTCCATTTATGTCAATGAAATTAAGTAAATACTTCAATACGCCTATTACTACTACTTACCGAAGTATAATGGATGGGGCTTTAGGCAGGCATGAAATAGCACTTCCTCACAGGGGATTACACTGTTATAACTTGGAATCACGGCTAGTTAGAATGCTGGGACATTAAGAGCATCTAATATATATATAAATATTACATAGTAACACTGTAATTTATGATCATTAGTAGATAAAGAAAACATTTTAATGAAAAGTACCAAATGCTAGCTTGCGGGAAATACTAAATGTATGTCTGGTAATGCTAATAATGCTTTAGATACTGTAAATTAGTAAAGTTATGTAAGTAGTGTGGGAAAATAAAGGTATTGAAATACATTGGTAGTGTAATATTAACAATTTCTGCCTTTCCAGAAATTTTTATTTGCCATATAAAAACATTATATGTGCAAAATTGAAGCAAAGTCAAAGTGTAGCGACAATAAATTCCACCAGTCAAAACAATTTAACTCAGTTATTTTCTTCATGTGAACCGTAACATCCTAATAGTGATGGAATTTCCGCCTGGAACGACATGAGGAATGATGGTAGCTGGATTTGAATGTAAGAATTCATTCATTTCTGTCCACTGGAACACTAGAGGACCTTTAATTTGAAATTGTACAGTAAATGTTGAATTGAAATATTGATGTAATGCACTAACCTTAACAGGAACCCCTCAGATAGAAGGGGAGCAAAAATGGCTTTGTGCATAGAAATGTCGGGTGTAACAATTGTAAGACAGTATAACCAGCATCAACTCATCACTGATGGTCTTCCTTGTAGAATACCAAAATAAATCATGCAGAAGCTCCGCACTGAGTTTGACTATCCTGGGCTCCTGCTAAGTAGCGACATGCTGCACCTGAAAAGTGCTGGTTCATGTCGTTTTGCATGACACTAAACCGGTTCAAGGTCATGTGCTGATCATCCCCGCACCTGAGCAAAACCAGAAAACGACCTACACAACCTCAAGGTTTAATGACACTTTCATATTTGGCTCCTGAAGCCTCTACAGTCAAACTGTTACATCATAATGTACTTTGGATTTCATAGCATAAAGTCACATGTTACTTTAGGGCATGACAAACACCTTTTTGCTACTAAACAGCGCAGAATATGGGCAAAAAATAAAACATGATATGTGAAAGGAAAGTTTTTAGTTTCTTAATTATTCCTGATGCGTTTTTTTTCTTGTCTGACATGAATTCATCTATCAAATCATCAACCCCACTCGGTTGAAGGAGAGATTTATTTGTACCGGTAGAACCGGGCCATATCCAATCATCTGTTCCAAGCATGTGAGAAAAATCACTGATATTCAGATGATTCGGAGAGGAAAGGTGGAGCTCCGTCGGAGAATTTGGTTCGGGTCAGTTCATAAAGTCACTCCTTCTGATTAATGGCGCGTGGGATGCAGGCTGGTGAAATATTACATCATCACTGAGGAAACTTTTAATAACATTAAATTAAATAACAGCAGAAGAAACACTAAAATAGCTGTTAGAATGCGTGGTGAGGGAACGAGAATTTGGACGATGTCAGAGCATTTGAAATGAGTCCTCTGCTGTCGTCACAAACAGCATGGGTATGTGTCAGAAATATGCAACTGAAATTTGCCAAAATCAATCCAGTTCTTCCTCACACTACGGTCTGGGTGGGTATACAATTGAAACCATCCATGAAATAGTTTTTGAGTTATCACGTCACGTGACCAATCTGTGACAGCGACAGCGGTTCCATAGCATCCTTTGACTTTTCAAGGATACGCTGACAGTCGCTCATGTCTGACATAATGAGATGCGTGGACTTAATTGGGGAGGGTCACAAAAGTACTTAGCATTTTCATGTTATCTGTCATCAGTCCCAGGAGGCTGACATCATCCTTGATGACCTCTGCAGTCGATAACCTCCAGTATTACATCCCATTAAATGCCTTGGTTGTGATACGCGTTCATGCTGCAGTAGGCTGAAACCTCTTCCTGTTTAAGGCTAAGAATTGTTTTCAGATTAGGCCCAATAAAAACATGTTTAGAAAAAGGGAACACCCTCAGCCGCTAAAGTGAGATTTATCTGATGAACCTGCACTACGTATTGCATTTCAAATGATTTTTATTACATTTGTTATTACTACTATAACAAATAAAAAACCATCTGCAATCGTCGTGAGTCAAAGATGATGTGTCCCCGAGAAGATGGCTACGCCGCAACTAATAATGGACTATATTTATTATTATGTCAAGGGGATAAAATGGAGAATTCCGAAAAATGTGTGGAAAAAGGAGGAGATCTGGAGGGAAAGGGAGAAAGGGTGGAGGGAAAGAGAGATTTGCGTGTCACGTGGATGAGCAAAGAGCGATTAAGATAAATGACGAGCAAAAGTGCTGAGGAAAATAGTAAGTAAAAAAAAAAACAGTCTCTTCTCTTTCCCGTCTTCCATCTGAGAGTTCAAAATTGAATTAGCAATTAAGTATTTATGCGGACTCAGTGTGGATTTTCCAGCATATGAGCTTGGTTACAGTGGACAAGCAGAGGAGGAGGAGAGTGCCAGGAAACATCCAGAAATAGTGATTACTTTCTTTACTTTTCTTTTTATACGTACATGTCACAGTCATGGTGGCACATTCAAAGACAGAAAGAACAGATCATACAGGCGGGGAGAGGGGAGACACAGAATAGAACTGAGAGGGAAAAGGTATGGAAAGGATGAGGAGGAGAGACAACCATGAGTGTGCTTCAGGCCGTCCCGTGTCGCCAGCCAGGCTGCCATCCAAGAGTGCTGATGCATTCCTCTCGTGTGAGGACATATCGGTGAGTGAGTGGCAGCTGGTCTGAAAGCTGCTGACGTTAAACTCTGTCCCTCACAGAGGCTTCCCATACTGAAAAACAATACTGTAAATAAAAAAGTATTCCCTCTTTAACCCCGTCAAAGACTCTCTCTCTCTCTATCTCTCTTAGTGTGCATGTGAGTGTGTATGTGCATGTGTACGTGTGTGTCTGTGTGCATGTTAGTATGTGTATGCGTGTGTGAGTGTGCATGTGAGTGTGTATTTGTGTGTATGTGCGTGTGTGTGTGCATGTTAGTATGTGTATGCGTGTGTGAGTGTGCATGTGAGTGTGTTTGTGTGTATGTGCATGTGAGTGTGTATTCGTGTGTATGTGCATGTGTACGTGTGTGTGCATGTTATAATAATAATAATAATAATACATGTTATGTTAGTAAGTGTATGAGTGTGTGAGTGGGTGTGTGTGCACGTGAGTGTATGGGCATGTAGGTGTGCATGTGAGGGCGTGTATGTGTGTGTTTGTTGGTGAGAGTGTGTGTGTGTGTGTGTGTCACCAGCATGGATTAGTTATTGAGCGATGAGCCTGAATAGAGAGGAGCCATTCCATCTGCCATCAGGCAGCAATCCCAGTGACACATGACATCCTTCCTCATCATGAAGAAACACACACACACACACACACAAAAGCAATTAAACCACGTGCACATGAGAGGGTGAGTGGGTGATGTAAAGGTGTGTCCGGGAACACTTCCAGCACATCAGGAAATTTGAATTTTCCAATCATACAGTAAAGTGAAAGTATCAGACGTTCATCCCATTAAATCTAGATTTGTGTCCATCTCATAAGAAACTCCGTGTCAGATCTTCAAGCTAATTTAACATACAGCAAACACAAAAGTCCATTTTAAGAAAGAATTTTATTACCTCCGCCAAGGAGGTTATGTTCTCTCTCCTTTGCGTTTGACTGCCTGTTTGTTTGTTTGTATGTTTGTTTTGTTGACGTTACGACTCACGGGTTTTGCAGCGTTTAAAATAAAACAATAAGCAGTTTTGAGTAGAGACGTCAAAATGTGGCTATTGCTGCCTAGGATCCTTTGATTCCTTTGATGTTGACTTGGGGGTGGAGCTGGGGGCTAGGTGAGCTGAACAGAGACGCTGAAGTAGAAGGCTCGGAGACGAGCGGCTAGAAAGTATTTGAGAGATACTCAGAGAGAATTTGTTGGAGCTGTTCGTAGGTTTCACAGGCTGGTAATAACTTAGAAATTAATGGAGGAATCTGCATGAATCTCTCCTAAGCCTTGGCTACAACTGTGACTTGGCGGAGATCTGCGCTCTCGGAGTACTTTTCCCAGTTTCATAAGGTTTTCCAATTCCTAAATCACCGTTGCGATTAATTGTTCACCGAGGGTTTGGAGCATGAAGTGCACTTTTGAGACTAGGCCATTCCAAAACTTTAGATTCACTCCTTTTGAGCCATGCAGAGGACTTTCTCTTCTCTTTGGGAACCTTGATGACCTTCAGAACTTTCAAGTAGAGAGCAGAATTCATGTTTCCATCAATTATAGCGGCAACAAAGCCGCTATAATTGGAATGGAATAAGTTATATGTGTTTCCCTTTGGAGTAAACAAAAACTTTTTTCTTTTTACAGTGTAAGGCCTAGTTTTCAATTAGACTATATATCTACCAAATAAAGCACTGCTTAAGGCCTAAGCTTAATTTCAATCCAGTTTATAGTGTGACCAATTTATATATATAAATTCACTTATTCACTTATTCTTGTTACAAACGGATCAACTTTCAATTCATCAATCCATAGAATATCCCCCCCCCTAAATCATTGAAAACTCAATTGTGGCTTTTTTTCTGGGTTAGAATTGAGAATTTATTCTCTTTTCATTTTGGCATAGTGTGCTACTGGTGAGATCTGACCGCACGCCTCTGAGAATGGTCTATTTAAAAGGTTTTTTTTAGGTCAGCCAGATCAGATATTAATCAGGACTGGGTTTGTCTAGTCCAGCTACAACCGGTTATTCATGCTGGTTCGCAGCTGCTTTTTGGATTTATTTTCTAAGGGGGAAATTCCTTTTCTCATACAGTGTCCCGCTCAGAGTGGATACAATAATATATTTACATTTAGTTTCTGCTGGATTTTGTTTGAAGAGCTGACAAATTTTGGCGCGGCCTCACAAATTGATTAGTTTAACAGCTATATAATAAATAAAAATGGTACAGGAAATGGACTTCCACTCCTAGGTTTCCGATTTGTGTGCATGCAGAGCGCTCACTCCCTTCACTTATTCTACAATACAGGAAAGTGATGGCGCCTCAAAAGTGAAAACGTTTGTAAAGAGCATTGAATTTTAAAAACAACAGTTTCTTCTTCTTCTTCTTCTACTAGTTCTTTCTAGCTGCTGGTTTACGCACCCTCCACTTCCCCATCTCCGGCTAGTCCTCCCAGATCCATCAGCATCATCATTCATCAGCCACCACCACCAGTATCCAGTCTCCGAAGGGAGGATATTCCCTTTGGAGTAAACAAAAACTTTTTTCTTTTTACAGTGTAAGGCCTAGTTTTCAATTAGACTATATATCTACCAAATAAAGCACTGCTTAAGGCCTAAGCTTAATTTCAATCCAGTTTATAGTGTGACCAATTTATATATATACACATATAACATGCATATATTTATCTACTCTTGCAATGCATGAGAGGCTACTTATTCCACCACTGCAATATTTCCTATTTCGATTTTACGCATATGCTGGTAATGTTGTACTAGACAATGTCAATTAAATCATTTTGAAACTTGAATGCAGATGCACTACAATGTCAAGCACTTCTAAATTCACCTTACCAGGATAAAAAAACAGGAAATCTTTGAGGTATGTGACAGCACTCACATTATAAGAAATCCTTGATCACACCTTGCATCCATTAGACAGCACACGTAAGGTAAAAATGTGTTTAGTGCCAGTAGAGGAAAAATGATGGAGGAAGGGTGGAGCAGCTGCTTTAGTGCATTAGTGGGCTCCTGCAGGCCACATGATCCATATAGACCTTGAGGAGCATTAATTCCATTACCTAATGCCCATCTTCAGCTCAAAGTGTGTGTGTGTTTTCGTGGTGGGCACTTCAGTGTGTGTGGCACATTGCCAGTCTGTGTCACTTTCACTTCCCCTCTAATGAATCTTAAGAAATTAACAACCCTGACATTCTGATACAGCTAATGGCCTGTGATGGGTCAGCGGCATCATTAGGACGTATAAGGAACAGTATATATTGCAAATCAAGCCGAGGTGTTTTGTAAGTATTCGAGATGGAGCTGAACCGGAGGGCCAAGTCGGATGAAGCGGGCCGAGCAGAGACGGTGGAGGCCGGTTACGTGCCGTCTGCATGCATGCAGCGTACACGCACACCGAGCATGAGCTACCACGTCTCAAAACATCTCACGAGTAAACCAGGAAGACACAAAGCCCACAATTTATAACACCAGTAAGGGCAAAATAAGCTGTTGAAGAACAACCAAGGATACGTTCGGCACAACGACCTTAATCACACATTTCACATTTAATCACCACGGGGAACATCGTAAGTTAAGAAGCTGGCGTTAGCAGAGCTGCTAAAGCTAGCAGGAGCTCAGAGCCAGCCACGAGTCCGATGTATATATCAATACTGTTGTTTATGGTTTTAGAACTTAAGGACAAAAGGTGCCCTGGCAGAACAACCCCGAAAGCGTAATCATACACACACTTCAAATTTAATTGCCTGAGGAACATAGCAAGTTAAAAGCTAACGTTAGAAGAGCTGCTAAGGCTAGCGGGAGCTCAGAGCCTGACACGAACCCTGAAGTCCCTGAACAAATCCAACATATAATTTAATGGATTGAACAAGGTTTACAAAGTTATATTTACACGTTACAAAGTTATATTTACACAAAACACAGAGCGGGGAGGACGGAGGGTACTTTAATTTCTACTGGTCAGAACACATACACAAGGCCGACCAGCCTTGTTACTTCCACTGCGATTCTTCAAAATAAGAGCACTTAAAATACAGTACTCTTTTTGACTTTTAAACTTAAAAAATTTAAAAATAAATAAAAATATTGTGATTGGCCAAAATCGGTATCAGCCGGTCAGACTATAAAAAGCTGAGAAATCAGTGCATCTCTAATTCTAGGATTTCAGTGAATCAGTCTCGGCTGATTTGGATGCAATATAGATCCTGAACGCAGTTTCGGTCTGTCTGATGTTTCCTTATTGATACGGTCTCAAGGAGACGTGAGTCGAAATCAAACTCACCGCCAACTTCAATTTAGGCCAATGCAGGAAAGTTTGGAGGGGTAGAGCAATCAACAACCTTTTTTTTTTTTTTTTTTTTTTTTAAATCAGTCAACCTGTCTAGCTGGCAAGCCTGAGCAGGAAATTAGATGTCTCATCACCAACCCGGGCATGCCCTCATCTATATCCTCACCCCTTCATCATCCCACCGCGGGGAGTTGTCACGCCTTAATCACCATGGTAACATCAGTCACTTCAGAGCTGCTCACCCAGGGTCACATTAAAGTTTGCCAAAAGATTAACAGTCCGCCCCCTCCTCGTGTCATGACTTCACATGCTGGCCTTGCTAACAATGCTGGTGGATGTTCTGATTAACGGGTTGAGGCTGGCAGGGACTCTTGGGAAACTCTACAACTGACCATTGATCCGATGTCCATGAGCGCAGTGATTAACCGTCCACACCAGTGCCAAGACTGATAAAGCAAATATATAAAAATGTTCTAATATAAAAATGGGAAATTTGTAGGGCCATAAAGAAAATTCAGACATCTTGAAAAGGCCAGTTAAAAAAATCCTGTGCTTAGGAATGTAAATATTACATTAAGGGACGGCTTGCAAAGCCTGACTTTGCCAGCAGTGAGACTGAACATTCTATAAGTCATTTTACATCTATAAACCTACATTTCTTTTACAATAATTTAATATTATTTATTAAGTTTCATTTGTTAGGGAGACTTTCTGATTCCAAGATTCAACTGACCTCTGACCTCACAAGCTGTAATCATTGGAGAGTCTTTTGCCAGTCGAACCATCCTCCTCACAGCGTGTGTTTGTCAGTGTCAGTTTGCAGACACGTCCTATTCCAGAAGGATTTATAACATCCCCAGTGACTTGAAGCACCCTAATTATTGATCCGTTCAAACTGTGATTTTGAACTGTTGTTAGATCTTTTTTTTTGCTTCTGATATTAAAAGAAGATCATAGAGATCAGAAAAAGATTGCACTTTAAAAATACAGAAAAATCAATATATGCCTTTGGACAGGTATTTGATATCACTGGAGTAGAAGTATCCAAATAGTTTCAAGTAGTGTAACTGTAAGTCTGAGACGACCATTTGTGATGACTTAGTTGCGCAAATTGAGCTTCTCCAGCCTAACGTTCATTAAGTACAAGTACAGGGACTGACTGAGGACCTTGGACCCGGATCTCCATGTTGGCGTCTCATCCATCACTGCCAGAATAAAGAATCCGATCTTGAGTGAAGAGACTTGAAACATTAAATTGGTACTATGAATAAAGAAAAGACTGGGAATAACTGCACTTATGACATATATTGACATACTTTCCTTATATTTATCAATCGTGTCTGGCAGGATGAGCTCATGTCAAATCTTTTAAATCTCCAGATCAAAATGTGGTGGAGTTCAGACCTTGATAAGCCCTCAGATATATGATAAACATCGACCGGCATGCATCTGTTCTGGAATCATTCTGCGGCGTGTGAGCAGGTAAGGATCCAGGGCAACATTAGATAACGTATCACAGCAGGTGTTGGTATGTATTATCTGGATTCTGTAGGGACAGATGGTTAGCTCCGGTCTCAGAGATGCAGTGTAACCCTAGGCTGGAAGGTAAATATAGCCTGTGGCTACATTGGGTTGGGCTGAGTGCTCCTTTTGCACTGTTTGACCTTGGCTCATGTGGCCCTCCCTTCCTTCAAAAGGAGAAGAAAAGGAAACCAAACCCACACTTGAACACTAGCTATCCAATATACACGAACCTGGATGCCATGTATCTAAAATATTTCAGTAATTGGTCAATGTAAAAGCTTCCAGCTTACAATTAACATTATAATAGAATTTGTTTTAAACTAAAGGCAAACGGGCTCTCACCTGAAGTTTTAAATGTTCAATCTCATGACGGACATTTTATACTTTATTTTACAAGTTGCATAAGTGAACAAAACAACTCAGAAGAGTCTACTTCAATACTCAACAGCTCCAGAAAGGTTTTCAGTGTTTCAGCTAATTGGACAGTTGAGTCTTACTTCTTCAATCAACCATCAGAGACCCACATTTTCCAAAAGTAAACACTGATAAACCAAATCTTTCCACCAAATTTCAAGCACATTTGGTACGCAGCTTTCTGGTGAAGGATATTTAGCAGAGATACGTCTCCCAGAGGTAAAGTCATATTTATGTTTGGCATAAACAAGACTCTAAATGATGCTTTATACTTTGTTTTTGATGCATCCGGTCGCATTGACAAATGTTTAGCTACATCAACTAATGATTATGATTTTGTCATCTTGTTTTGATGCTTTAGTGTTCACTGGTGACAAAATTTTTTTTAAATAAATACCCCAAATAGATCCCCTACGAAAGACAAATCACAAAAAATGTATCCGTTGAATTCCATATTCATGCTCTCAAGTCCTAAAGAACATACTCCACCACCTCCACCTCCCCACACAAACACACAGTGAATTACACCTTTAAGAATAATTCATATATAAACACAGATCACTCAGGCAGAGGAAATCTAAACACAGTGCAACTAAAAGCAACCATTAGTTTGACAGGAGAATTATATTCCACTAATGATACTGACAAACAGGCTCTATCTCAGTAATTTTTGAAGATTTTTGAAGAACTCAAATCTGACATCATAATACAATCTACGATCTACAAACTGATCTGAGTTGTACAAGTTGCAGTGAAGTTGATGTAAGACCTATGGAATGAAACATTCCCAGATGATCTGGATCCCCAGATCAGACTTTAATGTGAGGTAGAACTTATCTAGCAATAGTTCAATCAGAAAGACTATCCATCTGCCTCATCAGTCATCAACCACAGCAGAGTCTTCGGCCACCACCACCAGTATGCAGACTCAAAAATCTTGTAATTCCCCTTAAATAATCCTTCGTAGAAAATTGTGCACAGACATAATGGTTCATAATATTACCAAATCTAATGATTTATTCTTGGGGGATGTATCCTACCACTCCATAAATACACTTAAACCCTGATCATAAATCAGTTTCAGGTTGGGTATTTGACAACAGAAGAAGCCTGACATTTACATAATGAATGCAAAAGGGACACGGCTATATCTAGTCTTCAAACTGGCATGTTTGCATGTTAATGTGTGGAAATTCCCACCGCAGCTTCTCTGCGATTTATGTGCAACTAGCTTCTAACAGCTTTAGCGAGCTGCCTTGTGGGGTTGATTGTGCCCCCTGTTTTGTTTGGTGTGGGGATAAAACGTGAGCAGGAAGGCACAGTGAGTGAGAGAAAGAGAGAGCTACAGAGGAGATATTTAGCTAATTAGTGTGGGGTAGCCATAAGGATACATAAAAGTGGAATGAGATACCCTAAAGCCCTGCTAGCCCACTCACACAAACTGTTTGCAAGTGTGCACACATTCAGCTCCTTTAACAATGGGAGCAAGCACACACTCACACAAAGAAGCGAACAAGCTGCTAGCCATTAGCTTATAACATTAATTGCACTTTCATGTGTACCTTCATCTGTTACATATTCTACATTCATAGTAGATGTCTATTCTTTCCTTTTTTCTTTCCTTTTTTCTTTATGCTTCGATTTTTGTGACTGCATGTTTTGCACTGAGATGCCAGTTCAAATTCCTTTTAAGTGTGCTTGCTTTGGAAATATAATGTTTCTTTCTGTTGAGGTTTTACAATAATGTTTTATTTGCACAAATTACATGTGAACCTATACAATTTTCTTGGCCGATCACCGAAAAAACGATTTTTATTAAGTCAGACCGGCCGATACCGATTTGGCCGATTTCGATTTTTCATTTTAAGTCTTACTCATTAAAGTTTTTCATGTAAACTATAATGAGTAGTGTACTTTAGGTGCTCTTGTTTTGAACGGTTAGAGTTGAAGTAAGGTTGGTTGGCATTGTGTATGTGTATTGACCAGTTGAAACAAATTTACCCTCCGTCCTCCTCGAGGTGCGATTCTTAAGCCAACTGTATGACATTTCGAAGTGAAAATAAGTTGCTTTAGCCACTCTGCCAGCATTAGCTTCTTAAAACTTGCTATGTTCCTCGTAGCGAGTGTCTGATTAAGTCTGTTGTGTCGAACGTTTTCGGGGCTGTTCCGCTGCAGCTTATTTTGTCCTTACAAATGGCAAGCTTTGTGTTTTCTTCATTTGTGAAAGGTTTCCAAACGGGTGAGATGCTTGTAGCCACTGTAGCTCATGCTTGGTGTGCGTGTACGGCGCATGCGTGTAGCTGGTATGGAATCAGCCTCAGTGAGGTTGCTCAGCCGATCACCGATGACATCCAACTAGGCCTCCCGGGCCAATCGATTGGTCTACCCCTAGTACAAAAATGTTTGTTTGCATACTAACATACTATCCGCAATACCAATGAGATAGTCTGGAAATGTTGTAAATATCCGTATATATATATAAGCTTCTGATCTCGGGATCAGGACCAGATAAACTTGATTGCAAGAAACCAGCCAGAAATCTATATGAGTTATTGGAATGTTGTGACTAGTAAACGGACAGAAGCAATCAATGATGCTAGACTTAATGGGAATAGAATGTAGTAACTCCTTACAGCCAGTGAGGAAAGTTCTGAACTCTACATGCAGTTATTTCCATATACTTAATGACAAAATCAATTTTAACATAATTATATTTGCGGTTATCTTCCGGTCATGCTTCTAAAAACTAACATTTAGCAGATAGAAGTATTTTTATTTGTATATTCTGAGTATACTACCCTTACTCCTCTCTTGATGATTGCTTTTTGTCAGTGAGGAAGTGACAAGACTGTTCAGGAGAGACAGAAGTAGATCACAAGGGCCGCGTATCAATTCAACGCCCGGCCCTACGGCATGCATCTGAGCCGGCGGAGCGACCCGAATGCCCCTGGAAGATTCTTTGCTGACTCCCTAACTCCATTACTGTCCGTATTCATCCAGACTGGTGATAGGGTCTGATGTTGGAGCTGTACTGGAAAACCTTTGTATAAAGGCAGGAATAGGGACGAGAGACGCTACGCTGCCGAGTTTGATTCACATCTAATGGATCTAATTAACATTCTGAGAACATTATGACCAGCCTGCGTCTCCTCTCTCCCTCTCTGTTTCTTTGACTAGTTTGCTCAATCCTTCTTGGGCGCATAGCAACAATCCAGTGAAGAAGAAAGACTCAAAAGGGAGATGCACAGGTACAGCAGAGAGGAAACAGCAGGGCGGACGATTGAGGTGACAGAGGTAGTGAACCACATTTCATTTTTTTTCCCCGCATAAAATCTGCAGCAGTGACATTCCAAGGACAATATCACGTCAAGTTATTTGTGTTGATTTATGCCTTTGTTCTTTAGAATCAACAAGAGTACAATTGAAATAAGAACAATTGATCATTTCTGAAGTTACAACTTTGCGGATTTCAACTTCAGCTATTAGTTATTGTTAAATGATCTGAGAAACTGCGTTTGCATCCTTTAGTGTATTAAACCAAAGGCAAATCAGATGTCATTCATA
Source organism: Lophius piscatorius (assembly GCA_009660295.1). Lineage (NCBI taxonomy): Eukaryota > Metazoa > Chordata > Actinopteri > Lophiiformes > Lophiidae > Lophius > Lophius piscatorius. The sequence continues at coordinate 182,649 of VRLP01000507.1, forward strand.
TAAGTCTCTTATTCAAAAAAGAATAATTATTGGGATGAATACAGGTAATCAAACAACCATAATGAAATCTAAACTGGATAATTGAATTTCGTAAAGGCAAATAAGCAAAAGTAGCAAAAGTTAACACTATAAGACATTCAAATTGTCATTTATATCTTACATGGTATCTACTGTTGGGTAAAACAGCATTAAAATAAAGGATTTTATTTGGGTTGCGGGGAAGGTTGGCTATGTCATTGCGTATAAAACTTCAATCAGTATTATTGATTAAAAAAATCTTATATATTAAATTATCAATTTACATCATAAATCAGTAAGCCTGTTATTAATATAATTTTATAATTAGAGGCTTCCTTATCCATTTGAAAGAAAAATAAGCGCCATGGGGTGGGCAAGAAGTTGATACAACATAATATCATAATCATTTTTGTGACAATATTATATTGATGCACAGACATTTCAATATCAATTGAAATGTTATGGACTAGAATGATAAAACCAATGGCTTTTATTTTTTATTTTTTTTAAACCTGTTTAGGAGATTCTATCAAGGAAGGGACAGATGAGATGGATATGACACATGGGAGGTGTGTCACATGACAGTAAATATAGTAGGAGCCAACATCAACAGCAAGGCTAGCGCTCAATCAGTGCTACTGAAAAGCCAACCAACACTGGGCAAACTTTGAAAGACAAGCTTACTCTAAATTCAGAGAAAGCTGCTAGAACAACAGGCCTTCGACTGTACAACAAGTTCGGGAAAGTTTCAGAGGTGCGGAAAGAGTCGCATTAACATCCTGGGCAGTGGATTCATATGTGACCGTAGCAGCTCTTTATCTGGATGATGAATGTTGACCGCCATCTCACATTCTTGAGACTAAAACCTTGCTTTCCTATTTCTCATTTGCTGAAGGGTCTGAATAATTTTTCGCACAAGTTGAGTTCTTCAAAATACCTATAATAGTACAGCAGTCTATAAATGTTTGCATTCAGTGAAACCTAGCATCTCACTGGCATCATCCTCAACCCTAACCCTACATGTTATTGAGCTCGGGTGTCATGTGCAGCAACATTTATGTCATGACAGAGTGTGGGTTAAAAAACGAGGTTTTCGTTAAAAAAATATTGCCCCCTAGTGAGTAAGAAAGGAACTATTAGAGGGAAATACAACATACACAAGATTGATCTCTCATATGCACTAAATCTGGACTAAAATCGTCTAAATAGTGGCCCCAAAATCTTTTGAAGATAAAGCTCGCTAGAGTCAAAAATATAGAGTCAACCTTTCCCAAAGTCAATCCAGTTCTTCCTCGTAGTACGTGCTATGTTGGTATAAAGTCTGAAAATGATCCATGAAATTGTTTTTGAATTATGGCGTTGAGTTATCCGGGATGTAATACAGTTGAAAAGCAGGATAAATATATCTATTGAGATGAAACAGATGTTGAAATAGTTTAAAATAGAATATAAACTGCAAAGTATCACAACCCCCTTATAGAGCAAACCCATATATCAAATTAATCACGATGAGAGCTAAAGGCATGTAAAACAAAGCCTGTCAGATCTGTTTAGTCTGGTCCGTGCCCTACATCTCCCTTACATATATGCTAATCTGTAACTGATTAATTTATGTAACATTTTAAATATATAAGCGGCTCTACCAATTCCACAGAAGTGGAAGAATGGTTTATAGATTTAATAAATGAATAAATATTATTGTCTGCCCCTACAGTACTTGTTCCTCCTCAGGTAAACTGAGTACCTAAAAAGCACTGATGTGAAAATCCTGAACCCAATCCAGTATTTACATCAAGCCGTCAACAATGGTCCAACACCACCAGAGGCTAAAGAGGGGTTTGAAAATGTTCCAAGAAACACTGACCCCGCCACCACCACACTTTACAGCCCGTGTGGTCACTGTGTGGCTCAGACTGGAAATGTATCCGGTTAAATCTTCATCAGTTATCGGTACACTGAGTTCAGAGTATTTCCTGTAAGAACAATTTCCAAAACCTCATAAAACCTTATAAAATAGTCTTTACTGCCCTGTGTATCACAGTCACACATTTCAACCAACACAAACATCCCAAGTTCTTGATTAGAATTGTTACTATACTCTTAGAAAACTAAACATAAATGTCATTTGCATTACATGACTTTTTAATTCTGAAATCTTTGAAGAGTTTCATTGAATTGATGAAATATTTAAGGATTTTGCAACTAGATAATTGTGTAAAATATCCATCATAAGTGTTTTTAGTACATTGAACCTACAGTTATTTAGATAATTACATGATCCATGAATATAATTTGCATTGCATGACTTTTTTTTCTTTCTGTTGCACGTCTGACAACTAAAACGAGGAAGTTCTTCAACATTGATGAAATACAGTTGCAGGTTCGTTGATTGCATGCATTATGTTTAGTAAATTCAACCTGACTGTGTTTAGCACATGGAACATAATTGAGTTCATTAAATGATATATAACTTTGTTTATTCAATCCATCATGATTGGACGATGTAGCACTTAATTTAGACCTTCTGGTGAATTTGCTCGAAATAATTTAATCCTAGTTACTTTCCTAATCCTTTTACCTTTAAATCAACGTGCTTTTTTGCAAGAGTGTAGTAAAGTAAAGTACATGTGATGTTTCATTTCTTAGGATGTGATCAATGAGGGGTAAGCAAGAAAGATTCTAGCCATGTGGGTGTGACGCAATCCAATCTTATAATGGAGTTCCGTAATCCAATTTGATCGTTTGGATTGGTCTGTTGTTTTAAAAAGCCTTTTTACGTTAAGTTTCCATGATGTCCACTAACATCAGAACACGGCTCTATGAAGCAGAACCGAGGCTGATACGTTAAAATCCTTTGAATTCAGCTAGGCAGCTAGACCGGAATGAGTCGTAAAGAATATTACAGAGGACATATTTTGCCAAAAACTTAATATCCAAAACTTTTACTTCCAAAGTAAACAGTAAAATAAGCTGAACGTAAAGCTGAAACCTTTAAAGTAATAGAAAACCTTTTCAAATTGCTTGGCTGGTCTGGCCTAACTAAGTCTTATGTTAAAATCGCACTGAAGGAGCATCCCTGATTAGCATATTATGGTCTTTCTGGCAAACAGTAATTATCGCTATTTCCCATGCTCACACACACACACACACAAATCAAGCAGAGTAAATCCAAGAAGATCTCTCCATCCTCCCTTGCCACCAACTCTATATCGACTAAAGCCCAGAGAGACGTTGCAGGAGCTGCATGAAACATCCGAGAGAAGCCCTGGGGCATTTCAAGAAAGAAATTCCACCAATCTATATTTTTTTCACCCATTTAACAATAGAGTATTTGTCGCCATGAGTAATTTCAGTGCTGCCAAGCATGAGTCCGAGGCGGCACCACCAATATAATCGGCACCTAAAGGCAGAGCCAGAGTGCGAGAGTGCAGGGGAGAAGTGAGAGGAGGTGTAAATGATAGCTTCTGTGCCTACAGTATGATATCATCCATGCCTCATTTGTGACAATATGTATAAATGGTGCAAGCACCGAGAAATAACACAACAATGAGCATCAAATTGTGAAATGAACACATATGGCATGTCCCAGAAATATACACTGATCGGTTAAAATCGCATCTATTAATCTACTATTTGAGGTGAACCTCCATCTTCCCCCTCCATTTTATATATCGCAACCAGTGGGGGAAAAAATAAAATCTATCATATTGGGGATGACATCAAATCTGAGATCAATACTACTTGGTGGGAAAGATGAGTGAATGCACAGCATGTAAAAAGTGATGCCATTGAATGCATGATAATGCACGTATGTGCAGAGCACTGAACTTGCATTGGCATTACTATAAATGAGCTGCATCCGTGCACGCCTGAAATCCCCCCAAAAATCCTTGTCCTGCACAAGAAAAACAACAAGACATCCTGTTATTTGACCAACAAGCTATATTTCTGGCAAATTAAACCACCATTATCAGCCAGCTGTAGCTAAATATCTGACTGGGCAAACACAACCTGTGCAAGAACATTTGTGCTTGACTGGGTAGCCTTCGCGCGCACACACATATACACACACACACACACACATGCACACACACCAGCTGAGGCCACAGGACCAACTGTGTAATTATACATGTGAAATTGCATCCTCACTAATCCTGCACAATAGATGCAGAGACAGGGAGAGAGAGACAGAGAGAAAGACACCGCATGAGAGATGGAGAGTGGCAGGTGGAGGCAGAAAGATGGATGCAAGCACCACAATCACCTCCCCTGTCCCCTGAGACAGCTCAGCCATACCTTGCGCCTGCGGTCCCTGGATCGATTCCTCTTTTTTATCTTTTCCTCCTCCTTCTCCCTCTGCTCCTGGGCGGCGGCCTCCGCAAGGTCCTTGGTCTTGCGGAGCTGCTTGGCGGCTTGCGCCATGGTGCCGCTGCTACTGCTGCTGCTGCTCCTGCTGCTGCTTCTCCAGTCACCGTCGCTCCAGCCCTCCTCTCGATCGCACTACCACCAGTTGTCCCTGCTTCCTCCTCCCCTCTGTGTCCCCCGAGCCCCGTTACTGACTAACTCTTCTCTGGTGGCCACCGCGACATGTGTGTCTAAGGCAAGCGGCGGGAACGTCTGAGTCCAGATATTTGCCTGTGTGTGTGCAGGGATGAGGATGATGATGATGATGATGCTACAGAAGCCACCAGACAGCCTCCAGCAGCCACAAAGAAAAGATGCTACAGCTAGTGGTGCTGATGCTGCTCGCCTGTGCCGCGACTGCTACTCATCCAGTCTGCTTGCACTGCGCTGAAATGCATCCCCTCCCCCTTCTCTCTTTCCTTCCTCCCTTCTCTCCTCTCTCCCTCTGCTTGCACAGACCGGTCACGCAGTCGTGTGAGCAGCCCAGTGAGAACTCTGCTGCAGAGCTCCCTCTTTTTTCTGTCAAATGACACAGAGCTTTTTTTCACACCATCTGTTGTTTCGTCCTGCGTGAAGTGAGTTGCAAAAGATGAGGGCGCCAGAGTCGTGGAATGCCTTCAGATGATGTTTTCTTTTCTCCCACACATCTTGCCTCCATGGCACCTTCACTCCTGCAAAGAGAGGGGAGAGAAAGAAGACCAGTGGGATATGTGAGATGAAGGGAGCTCATTAAAAGGAAATGGATATGATCTTTTCTCTAATAAACACTATCTGATTGAATGTTGTTCCGCAGCACAGCTTGATCGCCTTTTCACTCTCGCAAGCTGATGTTAGTTGGAAGTGCAACATGGTGCCTCACACTAACATCCCCACTAGCCCACTTTCCCTCATGTCTTAGTACCAGAGGCAGACAGGAAGAAAAACATCAGCATCATGAAGTCCGTACAGAGAAGTGCATGTGCTCTCCCTCCCCTTTCATTCCACCACTCTTCCTCCCTCCATCACATCAGGAGAGTCTGCATGGTTGACTGAGCCTGCAGTTCAGTAGTAGCTGAGTTAAGAACAGCAGGAACCAGAGCGCATGATTTTAAGATGATAAAGGTAGGAAGTGGTGACGTGTCATTGTCCATAAAAAAAAACAGGCTCGCAAATGTTAATAATGATTCTGTTTATCTGAATTGAAATTAAAGGATGTGTGTGAAACCAAATCTATCGATGAATATGTTTTTAATGCATATAGATTGAATTATCTTGGATCTAATTATTATGGATTCAATAATTTTTTTGCATAATATTCTTTTTTTTTGCCATTATTTTAATGTAAATATTAACAGATATCTGCAGTCATATGATGTATTTTCTCTCTACTCAACACTCAACTACAGAGGAAATACACTAACATCAAACTCAAAAGAGTTGAGTTCCTCCTTCCTAACAGATAACATCATCTTTTTGAAAAATGATCCTGCAATACAACATGCAGCATATCCTTTCATTTCAATCCCATCTGCCAACGGATCTTTGTCAGGACAATCAATCATCAATCAAGCCACAAAGCAAGGACATCACAATCGATACAGCGTTTAAGAATGTTCAGAATCTTGACCGCCAGAAGGATCAGAGTCCAAATATCACAATGAAATGACGCCGAAGAATGATTATATGTGTGTTCAAGGCTTTGTGAGAAAAAAAAAGTATTGTTCCTGCTATTTTTTTTATTTGCTGAACAACGTTTGCAAACTGCAATAAATGGAACGGTCTAGTGGAAAGTGAGAATAAGTACATTTTCAGGATATTTATTCCCTCTGCTAATATCCTTTTACAATGATTTTAACAGTGCTGCTATCACAGCCACTGGTATTCGTTTGAATCTACTCGTGAAAAACAAAGTGCAGGCTTGTATCTATTTACTGGGATAATTTAGTGCTCTGGCATTTAGCCATACTTAATGTCTTTTCTGTAAAATTCTACTTAACAGCACAATGTCTCTCATACACGCGAACAGGGCTTAGGGTTAGTTATTGTTAGGGAGCTAGTAGCTCATAGCTAGTAGCTATGTCTTCAAATACACAAACCCTACACAACAGTAGACCAGAGAACAAAATACAACAACATTTTACTAAAAAAATAAAATAAATCCATATATAATAATATTACAAAATAATAAAAAAATAAAATAAGACAAAATAAAATAGGAAAATACAAAATCACAGCGGTTGAATAACCTTAAACTGTTTTAAATAGAGAGTATAATTTTTGGGCATTACTGTTTTTCTTACACTTTAAAGATTTGGAAAATGTTACCAATATATTTTTAACAGCTGCTAAACAAAGTTTCATTTTTTAATATTTACATTTGTGTATTTAATATTTAATATTATATATACTACTATTCATTAAAAATGTTATCTTTCTATCTTCTTAAAATATACCAAATGTAACATTTTCTAGTAGAAATGGTGTTAAAGCACCAATGCTGGATTTCATCCAAGCATTCAAATTAAGCCAAACATTTTGAGTGATATTACAGTGAAAAATTAATAATCCAGTGTTTCTATATCTGTCTCACAAAACTGACAAGAGATAGTCTATATTAAATTTTAGGGAACTACAATAACTGTAGTAGCTAGACGCTCAAATCTAGTAGCTACAATAGCAATAGTAGCTAGAAGCTAATAGCTGGGAGCTAAAATAATAAGAAGCTCATAGCTAGTGGCTACAGTGGTAATAGTAGCCTTATGCTTATTTGTTTTTGTCTAGTATGTTCTTATCGATTCAGAAATGTATCACCTTTGACCTGTTGTAATTAATAATCAAACTGTTCAATAAAGTATTCCCAAAAAAAAGTAGTTATACTTTACTCCGGCTAGTTATAGTAGCTAGAAGCTAATGGCTAGAGCAGCTATATTGAAAAAAAAAAAATCTCTATAAAAGGATATATCTTATCTTATCTGATCTTATAGCTTACAGTTAACAGTTAACAGCTCATAGCTACAAGCTAAAGTAGATACAGCAGTTAGCAGCTCATAGCTAGTATGCTACAATATTTAGTAGCTCTGCGCTAGTGGCTACAGTAGCTAGCAGCTAGACAACTAGTAGCTGCACTTCTACCCAGAGTTCACCTTTGCTGATGAGAGGTGAAGGACCTCGTACACCTGTTACCAACTAAAAAACCTCAAACCCAAAGTGCAACTTTTACAGGGCTAACTATCTACCTTTCAGCTCAAGAAGCAGACTACCAACACAAGACATAGATTCATACGACTTAAAAATGTTATGTAGCTAGCGAGCTGCTAGCTCGTTTTAAGCTAGTAGTTTCAGTAGATACAGTAGATCGCAACTACTGGCTACAACAGGTAGCGTGCGCTGTTAGAATTTACCTTTGATTAGGGCTGGAGGACATCTTACTTCTACTTCCTTAAAAGGGAAGTCTTATGTTGAGTTTTTATAGAGGGCCAACTAAATATCTTTCAGGTTAACAATGCTCAAGAAACAAGCTAAGGATACAATATAATCCCATGCATAGCTAGCTACTGAGTTCAATTAGAGCTAACAGCAAAGTCACAAACATGGACTTGATGATTGTGGGCTGGATGTGATTTAAGCTTTTATTTTTGAGGGTTTTATTAAGAATGTGTAAGTAAACTGAATACGCAGAGGCAATACACCTTTTACATCCCAAAAAAATGTGTTGTTATTATTATTAACTGATGGGGAGTAAGAGGGGATGGTACATGTTTTGATGACATTTACTTAAAGTGAAGATAAATAGAAGAGTTTTATTGAATTAACAATAAAGGTCAATATACTACCTGAGGAAAACAACCGGTGGATGCATTTTTGATTTAATATGTGGACATGGCTCACATGCACACACAACTCCCATCCCCTCTACCACCATCTCTGACCTTTGCAAACATCCGCCACCTTCACAGTATCAGAATATCTCACGGCCATAATTAAAGAGAGGACCAATGTAGAAAAAGTAAACATCCCCACAGTCAATAGTTTAGAGTTTAAATCTATTTTTGAATGATCGGTAACAAATATCCCCATTAAAAACCGTGATTACTCACTGGATAGTCAAACTGGTAAAATATGATAATAATAATAATAATAAATTTAATTTATAACGCACTCTACATTTGGATCAAATCTCAAAGTGCTACAAGGTAAAAGCAGACAAAAGCATCAATAAAAACTATAATAATAATTAAAAAATATAACCAAAATGCAGCAATGTTAATTAAAAGTTATAGATTCTGCAAAAAAGGAAAGTTTTAAGTCCTTTTTTAAATGTCTCAGTCGTCTGTGGAGCCCTCAGATGGTCAGGGAGGGCATTCCATAGACGAGGGGCAGCAGAACAATCAGAGAGTGATGACAGAAAGATTGAAAACGAGCGAAACTGTTACTGTTACAATTAGAAGAATAGAAAAATACACTCTTATACCTGCACTTTTGCTTCCTGTTCTGCAGCAGAGACTGGGGTGACTTTGAGATCTGACCAGAAGAAGAAGAACAAGAATAAAGCTTTTATTTTGACTCCTACAGATATTACAGTAGACCCCACAACATAGAGAGAGCATGGGGCTGGGATCAAAACCTCTTACCTTCAGGTTAGGATACGACCACTTAACCCACTTCTCATTAAGTATTCAACCCTCCAGTTAAATCAATCATTTAATGGCATGAAAATTAAAAATGTATTATTATTCAATACATGATGCTTCAATTCACCATAACTCTTCTAATGAATAACTGGGAAATGACATGAGTTTTACGTCTCAAAGCTCTTTGTAGGTCCTCACATGCTTTAATATAAAAAAATAAAATAAATTACTTATCGAATGGAACTTTCTTAATAGCCATTGTTATTGCCTCGCCTGGCGCTTTTGACCCATGGTGTAAATGACACATCATAGTAATGTCAACGTTTGTATCTTCTTCTGGCATTGACCTTGCATGTATGTAATTACGCCCATGGGTTTAGTTCTGATTTGCTTTTGCTGCGAACACACCATAATGTGGAACTTTACGTTATAAACACTATAAATCTTCTGGAAATAGTGATAAACAAATTAGTGATGACATCATGTACAGAAAAAAAACTTTACAAAAAAACCCAACAACAACTGAAAGAGAACCGAAGAGCATAGATGAGTTCCTGGAGCAGATGGTGCTGGAACTTTTAATGAATGAAAGCAATGACGGTACTGGTGCTGGGTCAGATCTCATTCCACCAGTTCCTCAGCCAAACTGTGGCGTGCTATAAATGGAAATTGATGATGCAGCAAAAATGTTCATTTTCTGTTACCTGAGGAGGTTGTGCAGAGATTGAGCTCAGTGATTTGACAATTACTGAGCGTGTAGGTTGGAGAAAATGGAACCAGATAACGTTTGATGAAGACCTGTTTTTATGATGAAGACCTGTTTTTATGATGAAGACCTGTTTTTAATTTGAGCCAGTGGCAGCGCGTATATTACTAAAGAGTAAGGGGCCAAGGACGGAGCCCTGAGGGGGACGCCACAGGTCAAAGGGTCGACCGGGGAGGAATCATTAATTATGGCTTTTGAGAAAGTCCTATTTGATAAGTAGGTGTTTTTTTTGATAAATAAAAGCATGTGAGGACTTAAGGAACTGAATTATATAACTCAATACAACCATAAAAAAACGTCTAATAAGGATCAAATCGTTTTCTAAAAACATGTTTTATGAAAACGGTTAAGAGATTTCACTTTAAAATCAAAACCTTTCCATGAAAGACCTTTTTTTTTTTACTGTTATAAAACCTGCTTGACCAAACGTATTGCCATTCAATGGTAAGTCTAGAGTGTCTTGAATATTAAAATGATAAATGAAATAAAATATACCAGCAAAAGTCATTTTTCCTTTGGTTTTTCTCGTGTTGAGGACATTAAAGGGTTAATAGATGTGCTGAATAAATAAAATATGAAATAGAAAAAAAATTCCACTTTTTTTTTTTTTCTTGCAGAGGACATTTCTCGGTGGGACTATATTTATCGTTTTAAATATAGCAACAGTTATAAATTATACCTCAGTGACCTCTACCAGGGACATGAACCGGCCTTCCTCCCCGTCATCTGACTCTGCCTCCACTATAGAGGACGTTGTATCCAGCTTAAAATATAAAATCCTTAATTAAGAATATAAGAGACTTGACTGCTGAAAGAAATCTAAAACTCACTTTTGAGTTAAGCTTTGAATCAGCTGGTTCTATAAATTAAATGTATTATTATTATTACAGTCATTTCGTTACCAAACTCATATTTGAATTAATTTGGATGTGATTCGGTTTATGTTTACATTAGAACCCTATCAGAACTGGATTGCCATTACAAATGTCCAGGGCTGGAGGATTTGACAGAAGTATTTTTCTAATATCTGCTTTCTCTTCCACTACAATAACTTAGGTGAGGGTGTTAAATAATTTATTGGTAAAAAAATATATATATATAAAAGGCAGTTCCAATATTCTCCTGAATCCTCTTCGGAATATTAAGCATGCTTTTCAGGATTTCGAAGGTTGCCTTGATAAAAATTCATTCTGAAAGGAATCGGGGCTGCAGGAGTGAAATATGCATCACCTTGATTTTGAGTAAAGCGTCAGTGAAGTCTTGTCTCATCAATCTCCCTAGTGTGTGTCACGGATGTGTGATATTTATCACCAGCACATCAAGCTCTACATTTCTGAGTAGATTAAACTCTTTCCCGTATATGGTAAACCAGGATTCCACAGTGCTGAGATTTACAAGTACATCACTGCTACTGCCAGATCCACAACATGTTTAATCAACTCGATACATTCTATTGAGTTGTGTTACACCGCCATCAAGTGGTGACAAGCTGTAATTGCTACTAATCATTATTTTTCCAATATATTGCTTATAATAACAGCTAAAATTTTTTTTTTTTTTGCGGTTTAACCTCCCTGTTAGACTCATTACATCTTAAATTGTTCCCAGTAGAGTTGGTGCTCAGGGTTGTTAGAATTTTGTTTTAATTACCACAATTACAAGCAGGTAACTTCCTGGTGTTTCATTTTGTACAAAATAAATTCAACCATTTTTTTGTCATTATAGAAACTGAATTATTTATCATATAGCCACATAAAAAAACAAAAACAAACATGAAATTAAAATAATACATATATATATATATATATGGCTTTTTGGTTGTCATATTGTTGCCCATATAGTAAAAACATGTGTAACCGATATGTTTGATTATCTGTAAAAGGCCCTACAGTCTTGTAGTTTTGACATGTTCCATTTGGTCTAAAGCCACCGTGAGATATGTACCTACTGGTCTTTGCCCTTGACAGTGACATACGCTTCCCTCAGCAAAGTAAATAAATAAATAAATCTGGAGCTCAGCCAGTGCTGCTGTGTCCTTTCTGAATTCTAAGCCTCTCAACTCTGAAGTAATAAGAGAGGTTGTCGGCACCGGACCAGAGGACAGGACTTTTGACCTTGATGTGTTTTTTTTTTGCTTCTGTGTTTTCGTTCTCCACATCACCTCCTCTTTCCACTCGGACCACCACCCTCTCACCCCTGGTAATACTCTCCATCGCTTCATTCAACCCACTCCGTAAACTCCCCTTCTCTTCCAGCTCGCAACCAATCGTTGGGCCACAAGCGCTGACAACGTTCATCATCACACCTTTAATTTATATCTTCATCCTCATGGCTTCACGACCCTCTCTTCACCTCAAGAACACTCTTCACAGACTCCCCCTTCAGAATGACCCCTTCCCCATTTCTCCTCCCGTCCAAACCGTGATAGAACAGTTTGTACCCTCCTCCGGTGCCTCTAGCCTGGCTGACTTTCCACCCGGTCTCTTGGACTTACAACATATCTACCACACTTCTCTTACCTCTTCTTTACCTGTCATCTACCAACATTTAAAGTTCCTACTCTCACCCCCACACTGCTTCCTTTCCTCATCCCTCGCTTTCTCTGGCGATGTTTGCCCCCCTCAATCATCTTTTAGTACTTGAAAGTCCAATTTTTTTCAGTTTCAAAATGTAATATAATCAGTCTCATATTGTCTCCTTTTTTCACCCACAAAGAATTATTCTGACATTTTCCTTTCATTTTCCGTAACACTTTTGATGTGCAGGGTCACCAGGGGGGCTGGAGCCTGTCCCAGCTTCCAGAGGGCAAGAAGCACAGCGGGCCCTGGACAAATACCCGGCTCCATACCGTTTATATTTGTGTAAAAGAATATAGAATGTTGAAGGTGTGGTATCCACCTCTAGGGGTCTCTCAACACAACAAAAAATGTAAGTGAGGGATCATGGGAGTTGGTGTCTTTATTGTTAAATGAACTGCAAACAGCAATGAAAATCCAGTTGAGCCCGCATGTTCAGACAAATGCCGCAATTTCCCCCCGCCTGATCACTCCTGTGATAGACACAGCATGTTTGAGTGGGCTGTCAGTGTTCCGTCTGTGGGCCGTAAAGGGTGAGGCACTAGTTTAGTTGTCCAGAGAGAAAATAAGGTGATGAAGTGCCCCCTGGGTGCCATATCCCATTTACTGCACATGCCCCTCAAGGGCGTTAGGAGAATATGGTAAAGGCCTCCCAGGGTTCACCCCGTCGACCACACGAGGTGAAACACTAATGGAAAATGTGCCGAGTCATGTAGGCTGACCGACATGTTGAATAAATTATAAATTAGTCGGGCTCCATGTGGGCCTGAAAGTTTAAATATGCAACAGGACTATTGATTGAAAGCCTTAATCAATAAGGAAAAACATTTATCCAGTAAATGAAAAAGTTTAATAATTTATTAAGCATATTAATGTATGTGAGGACTTAGTAAACGGACCTAAAGAAGTCGAATGAGGGTCAAATATTTTTCTAAAAAAATCCTCTTTCCTAAAATGTTGAGCTAATCTGAATAAAATGGATTATTTTCCGTGAAATGCGACATTTCATTATGAAATCAATTTGGTAAAACGGATTTTGTTTTTAAATTGATTTAAAAACATGCTTCACCAACAAATTGTCCTTTTTTATGTAAATTTAAGAGTATCTATAACATTATATTAATAAATGCCGCAAAGATATAAAGAATGCAAAAAAATATTTTTTCCTATATTATTGTTTTTTATACTGCTTTAGAGCATTAAATAAATTTTTTTGACTGGTAGCAAATCAAAATGTATCGTTTCACCAAAATCATAAATCCAATTTAAGAGAAACTGATAAATTCAGGTGAAACAAACAAAACAAAAAAAAAAAGTGTATTTTTTATAAGTGTGTGAGTCATCCAGCCTGTACATAAATGAATTAATACAATCGCCATTTAAAACTTGTCTTTTGTGTTTCTTGTCTCATGTTGAACTTTATTTGAAGATCAGACACTGTCCAGTTTAAGACACAGACATAAATAAAAGAAAGGTCAGACAGTAATTCTCAGCGCTTTAATTTTTGAAAATATATTCACGGGGTACCCGCTTGATAAGATTGTAAAAAAAGAAAAAAGAAAAAAAAGAATTATATATTTATATATTTATATATTTCGTGGGCTGATAATCCACAAATCCTTTTTGAACCCAAAGCAGCCGATGACCGCTCCTCCATTAAGACCCATTGATCATCAGAACCATGCCAGACTCTGTGGAATCAAAGTGCTTGGGGGGTAAAAAAGCCTTTGGCAGACTCTCAAAAATTATCTCAGCGTCAAACCCCTGCGAAAGCGAAGAAGCCGCATCACTGCAGACCAGCTTCCTGTCAGGCAGAAGAAAGATGCAAACTTTCCCTCTTTCCACCTGAAATGCTGATGAGGAAGACTACAGCGATGCTGTACTGCACATGACACACTCTCCTCTTTCATTGTCGAAGCTCTTTGGGTAATCCGCTCATATTTATATCAGCCATTAAAACAAAATCGCCGGGTTCGCTTTTTGTGGCTTTTTAACGTATATCTGCAGAAAAATTCTTACACCACTAGAACCGGCGGCTCCTTGGCTCTGCAGTCCTACCGCCGTCTCGCTGCCGGGAAAAATCCGCTGACCTCTGAGGCTTGGATTACCTGGCGGGGTCTGAGCGAGCGTTTCTAGAGCACTTGAGGGCAAGACTGGTTGTGCGGGCGATCAATGCTCATCGACTGCGCCTTCTCTCTTTCTTACAAGAGTTGCATTACAGTAAATGCATTTGCTTTGCAGTGGTTCTGCTCCCTGCGTGGGCCCGACGCGTTGTTCCGTAGATTAGGGGGAGATGTATCGGGGTCCGGTCCTCTACAGAGGGCCGGCGGAAGCGTGACGAAGCGAGACCCTTTCTTTATTGCGGCTATAATCGTTAGCTTATGTCGTGCTGCAGCACGGCATGATGGGATATCACATAATATGATGGGATGGGTCATGGCGTGTGATGGAAAGCAATGGGACATAATGGGACACGATGGATTTGACAGAGTAAGACATGGTTCGCCTTCATCTAATGGGAAGTCACATGACAGGACTTCATAACTTAGCCGTCCAAGCGGCAAAAGATGAATGGATCCTCTGGAGGGCGTTAGCGTAGCGATGCTAGTCCAGCGTGCTTCACCCTCATATTATAGTCTGTGACAGGAAGAAGCTATGCATCATGGGGACATGAGGAGGTACTGCTTTTGAGGAAATACTGAAACGGGCAAAATAAGTTGTTAACAAACATTTATTAGCTTTATTATGTCAGTGAAAAGTTATATTAGTTATATTATTATGGATTCGTCATCGCTGCCGGCGTAGATCCCTTGCCATAACTCAAAAGCTATCACACGGATGTCTTTGACATTTTATACCCAAATAGACTTTAGCGAGAGGAAGAACTGTGTTTTGAGTTTGGGAAAGGTCAGTTGTATAATGAAGACACTAGGGGGAGCTTTATCTCTAAAAGTTTTTGCACCATAATTTCTCAACTGTTGGTCCGATTAAGTCCAAATTTCCCCGATTTTTCAGCGAAATTATGATTTTTTTATTAACATCGTATATCTTGATACAACCAAAAAGTCTAATAAAGGTCAAATTGTGTTTCAAAAACATGCTTAATCAAAAATGTTTAGCTAATCTAATTAAAATCAACTATTTCACATGAAATACAAATTTTCATCATGAAAAATTTGCAATGCAGATTTACAGGAACAAAAATAAAAGCACAGTGAATAAAATATAAATTCACTAAAAAAGCCTTTTTTGTTTTACCTAAAAATAATTATCTGATACATACTTACTGTAATTTTAGCATCTTGTTACTGTAGAAACAACAGTATGCTCTCTCTAAATGGTTAAAGTCCCTTTTTTTTTGTAAATGTAAAATGTTTTTGTACAATAATTAATTTACATACCAGAAAATTTTGTCACGTAAGACAGAATAATACTTTTATGGCAATTATTTGTGCATTAAATTCCGGTTATTTTCTGTTGATTCTATCTAAAGTTTGTAATTTCACAGTAAATGTTCTAATTTCCACTTATTCTTACAGTAAACTATAAAGTTATTTTCAGTTCCTTCATTTAAGACAATTCTCTGTATTTACCACAATGATACGCTGTTTTTAATTTTAAAATCTCTTACACAGTTTATAGGCGTAATTTCTACGGAAAATTTTACAGTGTTCATAATACTGTTTTCTTTAAAAATATTCAGACAGTTTTTTTCTGTCATTGCATTTCCTAATTACTATAAATATGCTCCAAAATCCCTCAAAAAAATTGATTTGAAAACCCGACTTGGCATAAACCCGACTATAATTTGATGCAAATGTTTTACAGTAAAATTGGGACTTCCATTGTTTCCTCTGAGAAAATGTTTCTGACTAACTCTATGCGACTGAAGCCTCACGTCTGCTCACATTTTTAATTACTCCCAGCTCTTCCTTACATAATCCCCTTCCTTCTTCTGGGATAACAGAATGTTATCTTCGAAAAAGGCAACAAACAGTTTCATGCCGAACATTTGAGACAATCTGTTGATTTTGTCTTCTGTGATCAGCAGAGAGGTGGACAGCGGCACAAAAAAACTCTCTTTGCTGTCCTTTTGCCCCGTCTCGGCTTCTCCTCCTCCTCCTCCTCCTCCTCCTCCCCCTCCTTTTCCTCTTCCTCCTCCTCCTCTGCCTTGTCACTGCAGGGACGTAGGGAGGCAGGAGTGTTCAACAGGAGAGGGAGGGGGCAGAGTTTTTGGAAACGGTGAAAGTGAGCTGCACTGCAGCAACTGGGCGTTGGCTCATCCCGAGGAGAGAGGCAAAAAAAAAAGAGAAGAGGATGGAGAAAAAACCCAGTGTGAGGCAAGAGAGAAGTCTAGTAAATCTGTGGGAGTAAAAACAAGTCATCACAAAGTGTACGGAAACACGAAAGGGAGAACTCGGTAGGTTTCCTCCCAAGCGTCACGTTTTTCTCTTGAAAGACTTCAGTATATCTAAAGTTTTAGTTACAGGTAGATTAAGTGATAGGGCTGGCATTTAGGTTTAAAGTTAGGCTTGCACTAAGGTTTAGAGTTCGGGCTGTCACTAAGGCTTAGAGTTAAGGCGGATTCTTAAGTTTAGATTTAGGGCTGGCCCTAAGGCTTAGAGTTAAGGCTGATTCTTAAGTTTAGAGTTAGGGCTGGCACTGAGGTTTAGAGTTAAGGCTGGTTCTTAAGTTTAGATTTAGGGCTATCACTAAGGTTTAAAGTTAGTGCTGGCACTAAGGCTTAGAGTTAGGGCTGGCACTGAGGTTTAGACTTAAGGCTGGTTATTAAGTTTAGATTTAGGGCTGGCACTAAGGTTTTGAGTTTGGACTTGCTGTCAAGGATAGACTTAAGGCTGGCAATAATGTTTCAAGTTAGGTCTAGTTCTAAATTGTAAATATAGGCCTGGCATCTTCATTTAGAGTTTAGCCTGGTACTAAGATTTAGAGAGAAGTCAGACAATAGTGGTTCCAGTTAGGTCTAGCTCTAAGGTTTACATTTAGGGATTACACTAAGGTTTAAAGTTCAGGCTTGCTTGGAAGCTTAGATTTAGAGCTGACATTAAAGGTTGGATTTAGGTCTGGCAAGAAGATTTGGAGTTGAAGCTGGTACCAGCGGTTTGAGTTAGGTCCAGTTATAAGGTTTACATTCTAGGGCTGGGACAAAGGTTTAGATTTAGGGCTGGCACTACGATTTAAAGTTAGGGGTGGCACTAAGGTTTTGAGTTAGGCTTGTTCCAAAGGTTAAAGTTAAGGATGGCACTGATGTATCGAGTTAGATTGAGCTCAAATAATTAGATTTAGGGCTGGCACCTAAATTTAGAGGTAAGGTTGGTATTATGGTTTTGAATTAGGGTTGATACTAAGGTTTTGACCCTGAGAGATTCTTGGCTGGGACTAAGGTTTAGGTTTAGGGTTGGCACCAATGTTTTGAGTTTGGGCTGGGCCTAAGCTTTAGGTTTAGATCTGACACAAAGATTTAGAGTTAAGTCTGGCACTAGTGGTTCAAGTTAGGTCTAGCTCTGAGGTTTACCTTCAGGCCTGGCAATAATGTTTAGAATTAGGGCTGACGCTAAGGTTAGATTTTGGGGCTAACTAAGGTTAGAGTTAAGACTGGCACTGATGTTTGGGTCGAGCTCAGAGATTTAGATTTAGGGCTAGCACCTAGATTTAGAGATAAGGCTGGTAGCAAGGTTTCGAGTTAGGATAAGCTCCAGGGTTTTGAATTTGGCCCGACACTGAAGTTTATATTTGGGGTTGACACTAGGGTTTAAATCTGTAAGGTTTGAAGTTATGGATGGCACTAAGGTTTTACAGTTAGGGTTACATTTGAAGTTTTTCTAATGGTAGTTATGATATAATTTATAAACATCTAAACAACCTTTCATTGTACACTTCGAAACATATATATAGTATAGTTGAGGTTGTCATTTTGATTACACTGAAATCTTAACTAATTCGTTTTCAGATTCTCCATGGTAACCGCATGAATAAGCCAGTTAAGTACGATATATTATTCAGGAGGATTGCTTGTACAATGCAGGGGGATTGGGGCTTTTCAGGAACACAACCCTGCTGTTGAGGAGGGGGTCGGCCTGGACTTAGTAGGACTCTTAATCATGGACTGCTGTGTCATAGTTGTCCATGTTGCAAAAGCTCGCCTGTATCGGCTCTATTCCTGTATCCGATACGATACCAGTGGTCCGGACTTAAGATAATGGATATTAGTTCTTTATATGCCCACCTTAACGGTGACGCCTCAGTGAAGACCACCACTCTAACAAGCCATGAAACCACAAGTTCTAAAGGACATGTCCAGAGTTCACAGGGGGAAATGTCGGTCCAGTCCTGTTGTCATATTATAATATACTACAAAGCTCTAATGTGTAATCTCTCTCTCTCTCTCTCTCTCTCTTTCTCTTTTCGGCTCTCTCCCTTTATCTCTGTGCTTCGTTACTTCTTTCCAGGCCAGGAGAAGTTGCTGAGTCTGCAGGGGGGTATTTGGCGCAGGAGAAAAGGAGTAATTGATAATGTTGCTGCTTTTGCGAGCAGGAGAGCTGTGTTTGCTTTTAGAAGAAAAGAGACGGAAACAGAGGGATTGAGAGTTCGAGGATGAAGGATGACAAGAAACATTCAATGAAAGCCAGCGCAGCAACTGTTTTACATTCTTTCTGTTTTGTCATTTGTTTGCGTTAGGAGTTTCTTTTCATTCTTCTTCTTCTTTATTTACTCCATTTCATAATTTCTATAATCCCCCATTGAAGGTGGATTTTACTACACTTTCCCTCAGTTTGTGTTACTGAGCTTTCTTTAAATGCTTAATTCAATTATGTAAATAATTAGAAAATCAACACATTTATATCCACCAATATACATCAAACATGCAAACAGTTTAATGCAATAATACAATCATAACTACTCAAACTATATAAATAAACTGTAAATAAACCCAAATAAACTGTGAGGTAGTTTCTCAGACTTTTTTCGCAGAGAGATGTTGCATTGGGTTCGTGTCAGGGTTCTGACTGGGCCGCTCAAAGACATTCACAAACTTGTCCCCGAGTCGACTCTGCATTGTCTTGCCTGTGTGTTTAGTGTCATTGTCTTGTTTGGAGCTGAACCTTAAGCCCAGTCCGGAATCCTGAGCGCTCTGGACCGGGTTTTCAATAACTCTTTAGTGTCCTGCTCAGCTTTTTGTTTGAGCACGTTTTGAGTCGCTAATTCTCATTCAAAAATGTGACTGAACCTGTTCATAATATGATACACGGCGGCATGTACATGCTAAAGAGTGCAGGGCCGAGGATAGGGCCCTGAGGGACACCACAGGTCAAAGGAGCAACTAAGGAGGAGGCACTAACCATTGCTATTGAAAAAAGTCCGATTTGATAAGTAGGATGAATTTTAGCATATTAGAAGATTTGAGGACTTACGTAACAGAATGATGTTACTCGATACAACCAAAAAAAGTTTAATAAGGGTCAAATAGTTGCCTAAAAACATGCTTTAACAAAAGGTTGTGCTGATCGAATGAAAATAGTTTCACGTTTCAGATTTTTTAAAACATACATAGCATTTATATAACCCAGCCACCAAGAGGGCACAAGCCAGTGTTCCAGTTATGCCAAATCCATATTCTGAACATGAAACTGACTTCCATGGAAACAGTTGATCCGCTGTAGGGAAAAGAAAATGAAGAAGATTCTAGTATTTTATATCTACTAACTAAGGGGAATCTTTAAAAAAAAAAAAAAAAACAGTTTTCTGAACCTATCTCAAAAAACTCTTCATGGATCATTTTCAAATTTTATACATAAATAGACCTTAGTGCAAGGAAGAACTGGGGTGATTTTGGATTAGGGTGATTTCTTTTGGTGCATACGACTCCTGTTAACGTCATATTTTACTCCAGAAGCTCGCATTTTACTCAATAGGTGCGTCTTTTTACGAAAAACATTGTTTTTCGGGCACAACTTCTGTATCGTTGGTCGGATTTCAGACACATATGAATTGATTCGAGGAGATCTATCTGTTATACATCGTGTTTTACTCTAATAGTACATATTTTACTCACTAGGGGGAGCCTTTTACAAACAAATGCATAACTTTACATTTAATATAAGGAGTGCGATCAGGGAGATTGTTCGTACAACACAGTAGGGATATTTTTTTTCCGGGGATAGACCCTTAAAATTGGTGAAAACGGATTGGGCTTTGTTGCAAAATCACCGCTAATGTGGTTTCTGTGTATTTTATGTCATTGAATGGAAAGAACAAAGTAAATCCTGAAGATCCTTCCTCTTTTAACTTCATCAACTCTAAATTTACACAGCAGAATTTATGACAGCATGAAACGGCTGAAAGAAAAAAAAACTCATGAGGATTGTGGTCATATGTGTAAGTTCAATAAAGTACAAGATATCATAAAAGTTATGTACAGTATATCACTGGAGATGTGATACGAAGTGAGTTATGGGATGTTCTTGCATTCCATTTGAAAAACAAACCAAAAAAACTCCAGCTTGGATAAAAGCAAAGTTTTATCCCTCCAAGGAACAATGTATTTTTACATTCAGCGAAAACTAAATCATGGGGGGGGAGAAAGGACTTTTGTTTCTGTCTTATTGATGCATTCATTTACATTTCAATGTTTCCTGCATTGGAGGATGGCTGCGTCAAAACTGCTCCATCACTAGAATATTGATGAGCTCTCCCAGGCTAAACTCCGACTCCCTGTGGCCTCAGGGTAGAACTATAATTAGAATGCTAGACCCAATATAGAGGCGGATACTACTTCCTGTAAACATAAACTCAAAGACATCCCATCATGCATTTCTCTTCAATCAGAGGGAGTTTCGTTCTGAGAGGACGCCGGAAAATCTGAGGGACAAAAAAGATCAAAGCTGCGCTAAAGGAGGAAAAGTTTTAAGGAAAAAAAAATGTATTCTCAGTGGACGCGCTGAAACTTGCAAGAAACGCGACAGAACGCAAACCCCTGGTACTCATCCCTCCCTGCAGACAAAACGAGATATGTTAATGAAAGACGAAACATTTTGGCACCTCTGAGCCGTCAGAGTGAGTCAGGCAATCTCACTCTGGTCCTCAGGGTTTGCTTTAAGAAACGTGTCACGTGTCTCTGTTAAGGTTATCTAAGTTTACTTCTGACACCGAATCTCAATGTTAGTTTCGGTGGCCAACATTGACCTACTTTGGTGTTTATTACAAAGGTGTACAACCAGGTCTTCGCTGTCTTCCCCAACAGTATTGGTTTATCGCTGAAAAGTCTTCGATCCCCTGTGTTGTACAAGCAATGCCCCTGATTGAACACCCAAAATTAAGTGCGAGGTTATTTCTACAGTATTTTTTTTTTTGTGAAAGAAATAAAAGTTCATTGAAGAGAGTAAAATCTGAACTATTTCATATATAGCCTACATTATAGATCCCTTCTAGTCCATTCATATGCACCAAATTTAGACGGATTTGGTTCAATGATGAGAAATTACGGCTCCAAAACTTTTTGGAATAAAGTGTTAAAGATTTTGCCCAAAAGCAACCCAGTTCTTCCTCGCACTAACATCTATGGGGGTATAAAGTTGGGAAATGTTCCATGAAATAGTTTTTGAGTTATGTCCAGAAAACAGTGTTTTTCATAAAAAGGCTCCCCCCTGTGATTAAAATATGAACTATTACAGTAAAATATTATATAAACAAGATTTATCGCGTTAACACGAAGGATCTGCGGCGGCGGACGCCCCGACTTTTCGGGGGATATGATACGTTTTTTTTCTGATGTGGAAGTTTGATGGCAAACTTTGGCAACTAACTCTTATCTGAACTTATCTTATGGACTGCAGACATTAAAGCTATTCAGTTATTCCAGTTATTTCAAGACTCCACTGCTGTCTGCCAAAACTTGAGACTCAATAAACGCCATTGAATTTGGGTGGCGGGGAGTCAATAACAAAATGGACCTCAAAGGGATCAAAGAACTTCAATAGAACACAATAAAGGAGATTTTTCCGAACAAATTCTTTCATGCATATATTACTGAAAATTCAATCTGTTTCTATTATTTGTCTATATAGGTCCCGTCGTCTCACCAAAAAAAAAGACGGATGACTGTGAAAATATTTTCTGAATGCTCTCTACACGCATATTTTGCCAGTGTAGCAATTTTTTTGCCGGCTCTGTCAGTCTCATGAAATATTCAGCGTTGAGCTCCGTCGCCGCCTCCGCTGGTCGGTTGGGGTTGCGTGACTTTTACTTCCTTGACCCAAACCAAAACAGATGGCCTACTCAACCGCGACAATGCATTCACTCTGTTCAGTCTGGCTGCATCACTGTACCTGTTTTTTTTCATAGCAGGAAAAATTCATTTTTACTGAAGTATAGAGAGAAAAAACAACATTGTCATGCTTTCTTTAAAAGCAAATAATGAACTAGTACTACGCTGTCGTCGCCAGCAAAGGTATGTCCATGAAAAGCCCCCAGCAATCCCAAACGATTGTCAGTCAGTCATTCAAACCTGGACGTCCTGAGTCAGCCGGGAAGACACTTATAAAATATTACATCCTCTCTAATCATATTAAGATTTTCTTAATACCTCTAATATCCGGCTCAAGTGTTTGATTTAGCACATTTTAAGTCATTATTTCTTATCTGAAAATGAGACTGAACCTTTTTATAATATTACCCAGTGGTAGCATGTATATGCTAAAGAGTAAGGGGCCAATGATGGAGCCCTGCGGGACACCACTGTTTAGAAACATGCTTGACCAAACATTTTGTCATTTCATGATTCTCTCTAAGATATTGAATTAACAATATGTCCCAAAGAAATGACATATGCAACAAAAAAAATTCTTCATAGTTTATCTTGGTTTGGACATTAAAGGGTTATTACGTCAAAACAAAAAAACAAAAAAAAGCATAGATTGGTATAAACTCTCATCGAAAACCATAATTCGTATAAACATTGTAATCGTGTAATTCACATTCTGATAGTGCACGATGGAAAGTGTCCGTGTAATCACTTTAGGGGAGTGTGTGTGTGTGTGTGTGTGTGTGTGTGGGGGGGCTGCATGAGTCGACACTGAATAAAAAATTACGAGATCCAGCCTAAAGGTTTTTTACATCGCAGCAAAGATGCTGAGGCACATAGTCGATGTAAAGCTGCCGCTCCCTCCATCCCTCCCTCCCTCCTCCATCCATCCATCCACCACCCCTCCTTTCTCTTAATGCATCTCCACTCATGGTAGTTCATCTCGACCGAGACGTGACTCCACAGCTAGTTTGTAATGTCTACGTTTACAGCGCGGTGATATACCTCATGTGTGATAACGGGCGTGACCGAGGAGTTCAGCAGAACTGCAGATTCATCACTAGGTTTTTTTGAAAAAGGTAATATATTTATGTGTGTGTGAGGCTGTAATAGTAAAGTATACATCCTTATAATTAGATCGCACATTTGTCACCATACGAATGTGGTTTGAATTCTGGTTGAGCGGGGCGCCGCTCAGGTATAGATTTAAACACATTTAGTTCATGAAAGTGGACTTTTTTATTCAAATTAAATGATCTCAACAACGAAAAATTAGCGGGCATGACTTTCATTGTTGGAATTCTTAATATGTCAAATTTTTTAAAAATCCATTTTTTTTAAAGAAAATTTGACTCAGAATGTTCTGAAACAAACGGTTGAACAGGATATTAAAGGATTTATATGACATGAGAAACATTTTGAGTTTTTTTTTTTAATGTGAATACATTCCAGAATCTGTACTGAACCTTTTTTTTCCCCACCTGATTCCTACAGGTGAAAATAAACTGCACTGAGTCCTTTTCTTTTCTTTTTTTTTAACTTAAGTAACTGTAACTCTACTTGAGAAAAAGATTGTACGAGTCTAATACTCATTTCCTGTCGGGGAAGCGGTCCCAGGAGTACTGAAGAGTCGTCTGGCATAACACTATAAAGTTAAAGATTGACAAAAAGCTTCTGAATCCCATTACTAGAAAGAGAAGCGTTAGCAAATGTCTTAATGTTTTGTTTCTGTTTTAATACAGTCGGACCGGCGGTGGAGTCTGGAAAAGAACCCTGATGAGTTCTGTTTACACCAATTTATTTTGAAAGAGCAGCAGCCAATAAGATTACTCGGGGAAAATTACATTTACGAGGCATTCCTGCATTCCAACCCAAAGACATGGCCGAAAATGTCTTCACCCTCAAGCCGAAACCTTCAGAGCGGTCGTTCACAAAAATAGACATACACACGACTGTTTAGCTATTCTGATTTAATGCTTTCCCAGACCTCTACCCCAGCTTTTAACCACTACCACCACGTGGTTAACCCCATATCCGAAGCATTAAAAACCCTTAATAGGGAGAGAAAACTGGGATGTTATATTAATGGTGGTATCACCCAAGCTGGTCATTCATAGTAGAAGGAGAATATTGCTCGATTCATAAACTCTTACAATCTATGTATCATATGAAAGGGGCGACTTTGGCTCAGCTGGTAGAGCGGTTGTCCACTTATCTGAAGGTTTGTGGTTCAATCCCTGGCCAATGCGGTCCACATGTCAAAGTGTCCTTGAGCAAGATACTGAACCCCAAGTTGCTACCAATGGCTTTTCCATTGGTGCGTGAATGATGGCGAAAATGGTTACTGCCCCTGATGAGCATATGGCGCCTTGCATGGCAGCTTCTATCATCACTGTATGAATGTTTGTTTGAATGCTGACTCGTTTTTGTTAAAGCGCTTTGGGTCGAGTAGACTAGAAAAACGCTTAATAAATACAGTCTATTTACCATTTAAGGACATTGATGGCGCTTCAATCACACATAGACACACACACACACACACACACACACATATATGTCGGTCTGGAGGCAGTCACTGTGACAAGGGGATTATCCTGTTTGGGAATACTAAGTGGCACTTAGTAGGATTGCCTACAGGCGCCCGATGCTGGAGCCGTGCTGCTGAACCTATTACTGTCTGGAAACAAATGGGCCTTCATTCATCTCCAGCCATTCTCCCAATAACAATTTAATTAAAACCTTAGGTCTAAAGTTAGAAAAATGAGCGGCGAAGAGACATACTGACCACCCAAATGTTGTCGCAAGGATGAGGAATAAACACCCACGGAGTCACCACACCATTTATATCGCTGAGAAGGAGGGCATGTGATGGAATGGTCATCACCGCCGGGTCATGTCTGCCGCCGCAGATCTGTCGTGTTTGACATGATAACTCAAAAACTTTTTCATGGACCATTTTCACATTTTATACCCTCGAAGACCTTAGTATGAGGAAGAAGAGGATTAATTTTGGGAAAGATTGGTTGTATATTTCCGACACAAAGACCCCTATCCCCTGAGTTGTACAGGCATCCCCCTTAAATTAAACGTGAAGTTATGTAAAAAAAAACAGTGTTTTTCGTTTCGTCTTATGTTTTGTTCCCTTCCCCTACCCCACCTTCATCGTCTTCAACGTTCGGCTGCACAAAGTTTATCACTCTGACGCCAGGAGCTGCTGCTCCCGTGACCAACGGACTGAAACCCTTTCTTCACATTACGACCACGACCTATCCCTCATAACCATGCAGGCAGTGAAGCAGGGAAACATTTCAGGAGTCGTTTCGTAAATCATAAATGATTTTGGCATCGAGGACATTCGACTGTTTAGACCCAGTGACTCCGCAGCAACAGTTACAGCCTGAATTTGAATGTATAGTTTATATGCTGGCAACACCAACCTTTAGAAATCTGTATGCATCTGCCCCTTTCTCTCATCTCTCTCTCTCTCTCTCTCTCGCCCTCTCGGCTCTCTCATTCAGCTGTATCATGATTTTGCAGTTTAGCGTCTGCAGTATGACTCAACTTTCCTGTGAGCACCTCAGTCCGTCTCTCCAGCTGCTCATTAGGACATTGGACAAAACGGAATGGCTTAAAATAACTGCATTGTCGACATCGCACTCTCCCTCCTTCACTTTTTATTACTACACATATGGGGTTTTATGTTTTTACAAACAACACTTTAGCACTAATGGCTACGTCTCCTTCTTCAGAGTGGGAC
Organism: Lophius piscatorius; assembly: GCA_009660295.1. Taxonomy (NCBI): domain Eukaryota; kingdom Metazoa; phylum Chordata; class Actinopteri; order Lophiiformes; family Lophiidae; genus Lophius; species Lophius piscatorius. The sequence continues at coordinate 209,098 of VRLP01000507.1, forward strand.
ACGGCAAGTCATCGCTAGCCTCCCTTTATCACGCCCAGCACCCGTGCTGTGCAAGAGGAGATTGTACTTGCCTCCATTTATGTGCTGTGCTCAAGGGCATGATGGTCTCAATGGGTGTGGTCATTGTTGGCGTATTGCGATTATGAGGCAGCAGGATAAGATTACGTCACTGAATAGCTATAAACTCAATGGCAAAAAGTGATTTCCTGGTATTTTAAAGGTACGTTCACAAAATAAAACACACGCCTGTGATCAACTCTCACGTCCTTCAGAATTCTGTCATTTAGAAACTACCACAAAGATGGACCTGCAGTTCACTCCAGCTCTCCAAACGGCACAGAAATGTAAAAGGACTGCTGCGTCACTGTATGAACATGGACTTTGTGTCTGACCTTTTTTTTATTGTTAGCAAGAATACATAAAAACTAATGGAAGGATTTGCATAAAATGTTACCCAAAGGTAGGTTTTGGTATATCCTAGGTTTGACTATCTTTTGGTGACGTTACATCGTCACCTCATGACGTGACGTCATAAAAATGAATTGGCGGATTTGCATGACTTTTCCAACAGTCTGGTCAACTAAACACTAGAAATAATGTGGAATAGGTTTTATGGGATGCCCATTCATTTATGGATTTACCGGATTTCATGTTCTCTATGAAATTTCAATACATTTCTTAAGGAAAGGCTAATTACGGTCCAGCAACAGATCTTCTGCTTCGTCTAGTGCCAACAACCATCAAATCCAGGTGTGATTCTGTTCCATAACTTTTACCTTTATGCGACTTTAAAGGCGATTTGCAATATTTTGCATTGCAGGTGAACGTCTGGTGATGCCGACATGTATGAGCTCAAAATGCAGGGGGTTGGGGGCTTTTTTGGGGATATACCCTTGCTGTAGGCCTATTTTTTCTTCACACACACACACACACTCACACACACACACGCACACACACACACACGAAGGGCAAGGACTGTACAAAGAGTAAAGCTGATGATTCATATCATTTATATTCGGGGGATTCAGAAGAGATTACTTCCTGACAAATCAAACCAATAATATACTTTTAAGACTCAACTTTTGCATTTATTAGATTTTAAAGGTATATTAATATAATTCTAACAATCTCCTTGCTTTTTTTTTTTTTTTTTTGTTGCAGTTATTCTTATCTCCGATCTAATTTTTGCCTTCGGAGTTTGATTAGAGGCTACAGCATTAAACACTTGTGAAAAACGATAGAGGATGAAGATGTGAGATGAGACACGTTACTCCTGTGTAGGTGGAGACAGTAGGAGAGGGAGGAGGGTTGCAGAGGAGGAGGGAGACGAGAGACTCCGCAGATTAAAACGCAGCATCAGACCACTGACTGTCAAGGCTGGAACAGAAAGATGGATCTATAAAGCTCTGGTGATGATCCAATTTAGCTTTTTTCCTTCTAGGTATATATATTTTTTAAATAAATTTCCATCTTTTTGTTTCGTTGACTACCTCGAATAATGAAAAAAGGAAAGATGGAAGCAAGGATGACTGGACTATTCATTTTTTATAGCTTAAAAGCTGAAAAAGAGTGATAGAAAATGAACAATTCCCTCATCTGTGGAGCTGACATGTCTGTAGCCTCTATCTGATGACAGAATCCAAAAACTAACTCTTATTATTGGCACATTAGGTCATAGGACTGAGAGAGCTAAACTTAACCCCTTTAAAGTCCTGCTCAACTGTTTGGTTGAGCACATTCTGAGTCTCTATTTCTTATTAAAAACTGTGACTGAACCTGTTTATGCTGTGACCCAGTGGGAGCATCCATACGCTAAAGAGTAAGGGGCCGAGGATGGAGCCTTGGGGCACACCACAGATCAAAGGGGCCACCAAAGAGGAGGCATTAATGAAAGTTATTGAGAAAGTCCTATTCCATAAGTCAGATTTATTTAGTGTATTAACGCCAGTGAGGCCTTACAAAAGAGAATAATGTAACTTCTTACAACCTTTTTTTTTTTTTAGATGCTAAAAATACAATAATGTTGATTTTAAGGTAAGATCAAATGTCTGAATTAATTGAAATTCAATGTCAGTTTATGTAGCTTCACTGTAAACCATAACCAGGATGACATAATATCTGTTTTCATGTAAATTTACCTTAATTTGAGGAACATTATCACTATAAGTAAAAATTCTGACTGCTGCTATTTTACTGTAAATGAGACATATTTTTTTTATAGTGTACATTGAGATTCCTGTGATGTCATTAGTCTGGAGGACAACCGGATTTCGATAAAGACATGGAGGTCAGGTTTATTGTGGCTGCTTGCGGACGGAGATGGGATGTCCTTGTACCTCGTAGTGACACGCCAGCAGCCGAGCGGGAGGGTGTCAAATCGCAGGGATTGATGAAAAGCTGAGTTTGCCATAATCCCACCATCCCTTCTTCCCCCACATCCCCCTACATCTATCACCTAGAGACAGTGCGATCCGCTTCTTTGTTCTGATTGACCCCTAAGAACAACGCCCACCTCAGCAGGAGCAGTAACACGCAGGACCGTCCTCTTAGATCACATGATTCGTTCGGTACGACACGAGTAAACGAACATGAATCGATGACTTTGGTGCAGGGACGTATTGAGCAGTTAAACGGACACACAGCACATGCCGACACGAGGCGTTCAGGGACAACAGAGGCTCATATGATGAGGACTGGAAAAAAAATTTAATATGTGAGAAAAAAGCTCTCAGAGGGCCCAAACCTTCGCCTAAGAGCCAAATGCTACCTCTAAACAGACATGGTTCCCTCATTTCCTGTTGGTTAAGAACATCAAAGGATTCAAAGAAATGAACAATAAGGGACGCTACTGAAAACACAAAAATAACATTTCTGTTTTATTATTTTTGGAATGCTGATCAGCCTCCACAGAGTCATCAGCCACCACCACCAACTCCAATGTCTGGGCTCAATGGAGGGATTCATCTTGATGCTGCTCAGAGCTCAGAGCAACAAATTTGTTTATTAATCCTTTAATGTCCTCACCGAGAAAAATTAAAAATAAAACAGAAATAGAAAAATGACTTCTTTGCACATTTTATTTCTTTCGGGCATTTATTAATATCTCACACACTCTAAATTAACCATAAAATGAAAAATCGTTTGGCCCAGCAGGTTTTCAAATCGTAAAATAATCATGATGATTAATATGAGGAAATTTTTTGTTTCATGGAAACTAGCCAATTTAAATTATATTAACTCAAGATTTTGGTCAAGCTAGTTTTTTAAAAAACTATTTGACCTTTTTCGTTATATTAATTTTACATAATTCTGTTTAATAAGTCCTCACATGCTTAAATATGCACTAGATGCTAGTAATCGAATATGACTTACTCAGTAGCCATGTATAATGCCTCCTCCTCGATGGCTCCTTTGACCTTCGGTGTCCCCCATGGCTCTATCCTTGGCCCCTTACCATTTACCATATACACGCTACGACTGGGTCATACCATGTTTCCATCCATAGCTACCGCTGCCGGCTAACCGTACCAGTCCCAACTGAGGCTTTATTGTCGAAACGCCACTCATGTTGCGGCGGTTACTTTTTTGCATAAAAAGAAGCAGAAATAATCATGACGGTTGGAGTGGAAACAAACGAAGGCATTATCCTAATAAATAACATTAAGTAAAGAACATCATAGGAAGGCTCTGAAACATTTAACTGTAGCAACAAATGCTACATTAAGAGCCAAAAAAAGCGTAAACCACTGCTTACGCAACACGAAATGAGGATTTTCTATCAAGACTGTGACAGAGGACGGAGAGTTTAATGGAATATAAAAACGAGTGTGGGCTTGTGTGTGTGCTTTTAGATCGATTTGGCATTAACTCAGCGAGACAGCAGATTTACGCCATTCTCCTAACTATGTTTGCAATATATTCTGCTGCAGAACAACATTAGAAGGTGACAGATTTAAAGTAATGTTGACACCTCATCGAGAGCTTGTCGTCTTCCTGCTGAGCTAGAAGCTGGTGAAAGGTATATATTTTGATTTTATCGGGTTAAGTTTTAAATGTTTGCAGAGGAACTCCTGATCTGTGTGTATGTGCATTTTTTGGTCTCGATCTTGCTTCACTTTTGTGTGTTTGTAAAGGAATTATTCTTTGGGATTTTGCCAGTTCACTTGCCGGTCTGTGGAGAATGTGGATCAGTTTATTTCTGTGGCCTCTTAGACTTCCACAGAGAATCACCTCTGTGAAAACATGCAGCATCCGCCTGAGAGAGAGAGAGAGAGAGAGAAAGAGAGAGAGAGAGAGAGAGAGAGAAAGAGAGAGAGAGAGAGAGCTACTGATGCATTGCAGATAAACTGCAGTTCTTGGTCCAACCCCTCCCTTCTTCTCCTCCTATAACCCCCCCACCTCTAGTCTTGTTTCTCTTATTTTGCCCTGTGAATATGATGTGACATCATCACCCTCGTCCCGCACCGCTCCCTGTACAGCCGCCACAGTTACTGTATGAGTTTTTATTCATAAATGTGACAACCCCATTCTGTCCGTCCACCTCAATCGGCTTTCTCCATTTGTACAGATGTAGATTTGCAGCTTTGAGCTCAGAGGCGGAGCAACATTGGCTCCTCATTACGCCTTTGTAATGTTCACACAGAACGGTGAGGCTAAATTAAGCCTTCAAGGTCCCGCTCAAATCTTTGGTTTAGCGCAGTTAAAGCAACTACGTCTTATTGAAAAATGTGTGCTACTAGACTGAAAAATGTTTATAATATGACTCAGCGCCAGCATGTATATGTTAAAGAGTAAGGGGCCGAGGATGAAGCCCTGGGGGACACCACAGGTCAAAGGAGCATTAAGAATGGCTGTTAAGAAAGTCCTTTTCCATCAGATTTCTCATTTCATGGTAAAGATGAAAATTAGATAAAGACATTCGATTATAAATGCCTCAATGAAGTAAAATGTGCAAAGAAATAATTTGACTGTAATTTAAAGGAAAAAAGGTTTTGGTGAGGATTTAACAGGCTTCATCTTTAATTGAGCAGGCTGAGCAAAAGGGGGCCTGAAAAAAGACCCACTAAATTCATCCTTTGGTCCTGTTTGATTCAAATTGACTAAAAACGGCGCCCAGATTTCACATAATCCTCTAAAGACAGCCACTTATAATGGCTAACAGTGAAATCTCAACATTAATTCATGGAATTTCACGTGAGCGGAGTGAATAATGATTGCACTATATAGACTCCATCATTTCCACACTCGTGTTTTCTCACAGAAGATAAAAGAGTCACTAATGATTTTTCTTTCAGCCTAAAAGACGACCCACGCATGGATTTCCTCCGTGTATACGTACATGGATGCGCATCAGCGGAGCTGTCCAACCCCTGGGGTGCTGAATGGTCAAAGTGGAGCTGAACGTGCAATAATCTGAATCCTGGAGGTGTTCAAGGATACACACTAACACACGTATGATCATTTACATTACCCATAAAAAAACAAAAACTAAAATTGAATCATCCCGGCTTTAAAACTTTTGTGATTTGTGTCGGACGTTTGCCGTCGTTTCTGTAATGTGACATGGCAGCTCAGGTTTAATGGTGCATCAGGAGGTTGTTGTGACCTTGGTAGCACGCATGTAGACGTACCGCATCCTGAGAAGGACAACTGCTCGTGGTTAACTGACAGGAAATGATGCCAGATGTAACAAATGGGTGATCGTGCTGCAAATGGACAGAGAAGTGAGAGTCTTAACAGGGTGAGCGAGAGGAATCAACCGTTACTGTACTTTGGGGCGGGCGCTAGCCGACACTGATGGACAGAGAGACAGAGAGGAGGCGGGAGGATGGGAGACGATAGATAGATGGAGGAAACACATTAGAGGGGGGGATTATTGAATAGTAGAAGTGTGATAGATGAAGAAATACACAGAAGAATGGACGAAGGTAGGACGAGACATGCGGAGAAAGAAAAAGGTGATCCAGCAAAATCTGTTGACACTGTTGTTACGTCGATCCTGAGGAGCTCAGTATTGATGTCTGTGTTCTGTTTGTGTCGAGTCATTCTGTCTGGCAACCTGTGTTCACACAAAACTGTCTTCTACGTCTGTGCTGCTTCCTGTCTGTTTGACATACACACGTACACTCACACACATACAGACACAGACACAGACACAGACACACACACACACACACACACACACACACACACACACACACACACACACACACACACACACACACACACACACACACACACACACACACACACACA
>VRLP01000508.1:0-215042 GCA_009660295.1 Lophius piscatorius
TGATGAGAGTTCGTAAACACGAACACATCACCCCCGTTCTTCATTCCCTTCATTGGCTTCCCATCTCCACCAGGATTGATTATAAGATCTCTCTCCTCACTAATGCGTCCATGGCAACGCACCCCCCTACCTAAAAAAACTACTCACCCCACTGACATCAACACGATCCCTCCGTTCTACCCACTCATACCGCCTCCTCCTTCCCCGGACTAAGCTCAGCACCATGGGTGATCGGGCCTTCTGTTCTGCTGCCCCTCATCTGTGGAATGCCCTCCCTGAGCGTCTGAGGGCTCCACAGACGACTGACACATTTAAAAAAGGACTTAAAACTTTCCTTTTTAGCAGAACCTATAACTTTAATTAACATTGCTGCTTTTTGCTCAGGCTTTTATATAGTTATTATTTTATTTTTTATTGATGCTTTTATCTGCTTTTACTTTGTAGCACTTTAAGATTTGATCCAAATGTAAAGTGCATCATAAATTAAATGTATTATTATTATTATTATTATTATTATATAAGGACAGAATCAGCCTTGTAACCATGGAAACTGATTAAATAAAGATGACAAAAATCATTACATAGGAAAAGGCTATGCTTTATTCCTTAGTTGTTGTGGCTAGAAAGTTTTTTGACAAAAATACTAACAATTTCATCAATGAATTATTAAAATCCATGACAATATTTTCTGACATACTATGTTTTACTTCTAAGGACATCAAAAACTTCAATTCGAATCTCTCTTTCGTTTGACTTCAGCTTAGTTTATTGTCATTCAGCTACACAAAGAGTGTACAGACGAATGAAATAGTGTTTCTCAAGAACAATATCACATGGAAATAATCAGTGACAAATGAATCCCAAGAAGACACAACCGAAACGTAAACAAACATTATCAACAGCAGAATGCCAACCATCTTGGATTGGAGGAGTCTCAAGGAGGGGTGGTAGGAGTTATTCATGATTGAAGAGGCTCTGCATAGATAGCGTCCCTGGTGATACAGCTGTAAAGAACAGTCTACGAGGTACCTCTGTAGAAAGTGATGAGAATGGGCGGTGGAAGGCCGGATTCAGTCTCCACAGGAAGTGAAGAAAGCCTGCTGAGAGAGACACGCTGAGATTGTTGAAGAGATGTCCCTTGAGAAACTTATCATCCATGACCCTTTCCACCATGGAGCCACTGATGAACACCGGCTGAGAGTGGTCAGCCGGTGACCACCTGAGGTCCACTACCAGCTCATTAGTTACTGTATGCCCATATTCAGAGTTAGGTTGTTGTCTCGGCACCATCCTACCAGTTGTTTCACCTCCACTAAACACTTGTGCATATATGCAGTTGTAACTGGTGGTAGTGTTCGGTAAAGATGAGTGTATTCAAAATGTATATTTACACTAGTGGGTGTGTACACAACAAATAGGTGGGTTTGAATCATGAAACAGTAAACTCTGCATTTGTTTGATCAAACACTGTTCATCCTTAAATTAGAGAAGAATTCTGTTCCTGTATTCAAATCCTTGCAATACCCGCTCATGTACTCATATCTTTAGGACGTTAAAAAAAAAACAACAGTAATACACACCTTACACAACATGCACATGCCCGTGAGTGGGCATCCATGTAGCTGGTGTACAGCACGTTCTAACATGTTCATGATCTCACCAATTTACAAAAGCTGGATTACCAATACCTTCTCCGGTTGTCTCTTACTCACACATGCACAGACCCCTCCTGCCCTCTCACAGCTACATGAGCATTGATTGTGTGGGATTTCAGGTAATACGTATCAGGAAAGCTGGCACCAGAGTCACTTCCCTTGCGTCATGTGGGGAGGCTATTTCCGGCAAGGACCACTTAAGAGCGACAGGAGCCCCCAGAGGGAATGCTAACACTTCTGCTGACGCTGTGATACCCTGGCTCTGCTATTACTCCGTATTGGTACCCAACGCAATTTATGCACCTCTCAAGTATAATGAAAAGAAAAACAGATATTGAATGTGAAATTCTCAGATGTCAAGATGGCCTCTTACTGGAAGTCATGTGGTTAATGGTTGTTCATGGTGGTATTGAATCAAAACTATTTCGGTGTAGTGACGCATATCAAATTTCCTTCTTGTAAATTTATTTGAGGTTAAATAACAATGGATCATGTTCAATATTAAGAAACTAATGACTCATTAAATAAGAAACCTCATGGCTATATTGTAAATAATACATAAGTCTGCAGTATTTGTGAAAGAAACCTATTTCAAAGCATTTAATTTCCAGATATTACCTGAACGTTGTCGTACACCAAGTGCCCACCTTCATGTAAAATATGTTCTTTAATGGCAGTGACTTCATTCAGCAGGATAATGCATGTTCCCACACTGTAAAAAAAAAGGTTCTGGAATCATTTGACCCTTCAAATTCCCCAAAACTCAATCCAATCCAGCATCTGTGGGTTATACTGGACAAATAAATTCCAATCATGGACGCCCCACCTCGCAACTTACTTCTTGGTGCAAGATACCACAGTAATCTTCAGAGGTTCATGATTCAATCATCCAAACTGTTTTGATGGCAAAAGGAACCTCCAAAATACTGGGCAGTTACATATAATGGTTTGGGTGATCTATGAATGCCCCCCTATCTAAAACAAAGATAACAAAATAAAAGCCATACCAAAAGCCTGACCTAATATACACTTTTTGTCTCTAAGTGGTGGTGGTCACCTATACCCCACTGTTTTTTCTAACACTCTACCGAGTGTTTTGTTCATCCATGCCAGCGCTATAAAACTAGATGCAGTCAAATCTTTATTTATTTTATTTTCCTGCTAGTTTACTATGCTTGCTATAGATGGGTGGGGTGTTGCTTAGGCAGAGTTCTTGGCCAAAGAAAAATGTCTTCAATATCAGTTCGGTGACTGCAAGATGAAGCAACGGGTAGTGTGTGATTACATTCACATATCCTATGGGAATGAAAAGACTCAGGATCTGTCCTTAATCTCCTACAGGTGCAGGGAATACATTATAACACAAAGGCAGGAAATTACTCCAGTTAGATCAGAAGCTGCGGGTAGGACATGACAAAAATAATGTGGTAATCCATTGTGTATGGTGGAAATTAAAACAGCAGCTTAAATAGGCCAGAGTATAGGCTAGGTAACTGCAAAGGGCACTACTAAAACATCCATACTAGGAAGAGGCAAGATATTCTTGAATTGAAATCAAATTGTCTTGAAATTAGAGGAAAGAAATCTGCCAATGGGGTAAGAGAAATGGGCTTTGACTAGAATGTTTATAATATGCATGAAGCTATTGATACTCTGATACTCTGATTATCTTTTGAGACAGAAAAATAAGAAAACTTTCCAAATCTTTTTTTATGTGTGAGAAATAAGGATTTTCAGAGTTTGTTTTTGAAAAAGACTTGCCTTCCAGGGTGTTTAACTTGAAACTTGTTTACAAAGACAAATAAATCACTCTGGACAGCACACCTTTTGAAATACTGGGTAGAGCACCCACTGTAGTTGTCTCAGCTGAAATTGAGTTGCCAAGTCTTTCCAGGTTTGCCAATTAATGCAATACAAATATTTCAATCAGGGACACACATAATTGACTAAACCTTCGATTATTATTTTGTAATAACAACAGATGATATGTGATGATTATGCTGGTGGAATGTCTTTAAAAGTTTAGACTCTTCAGGGAGTTTGCCCTGAGCAAAAGCAAACTATAGGGGTGGTGGTGGCTGATGGCTCTTCTGAGACAGATGGAGTGATGAAGTTGATGAATCTGCAAATGAATGCATTCACTTAACCAACTAGATTAAACCTTAAATTCGGACTTTGAGGGTTGAACTCCAGGATGAACCACAGGTTGGTGTACATGACAGACTGAGAGAAGGTATCTTTGGCTCTGTAAGAATTTGCTAGTTTACAATTTCTTAAACACAGACATTTAGTTTAAGTGATTCATACGTAAGGAAAAGGAAATATGTACAACTCTTTACATCCTAGAGATATTAAATTGTAGGCAAAATTGATTGGCACACCTTCACTACTTGAAAGTGGACGGACTGACAAGATGTGAAAGTTAATAAAAATTCGATGGGGCTTAGACGATCAGGGGACCAACAGCAGCCATTCTTCATGTTTGTGGCTCTGTGGAAATATTTCTTTGCTTGACTGCAGCGTCACAATACCCAAGAGGAGTTGTTAACTCTTTGTAGTGACAATGAGCTCCCGTAGCCTTAGGGGTATGAAGAAATAAAGAAATGCTGCTGGAGGCGGAAACGTTCGGGGACAGAAAACACAGTGAAGGAATGAAACAATCTTTTTGTGTGTGTGTACAAATTATTTGAATATTCAAGAATGAAGACAAGCAGGAGGAGAGCGGAATTGTGCGAGAGAATGTAAAGTTTTGGGACATTTAGCGGAATGGGGTACCGTAAAGCTTGTGGCCGAAACCGCGAGTCACCTTCCTTCGACCCTTTCTAAGCCAACCCAAAGCTGGTCGCGTTGCACAGCCGCAGAGGAGACATGACCAGCAGGGAAGCGAGATGGTTGTCACCAACTGCCCTGAAAAACAGATTCAACCTAACCAGTTACTTCTAAACCGTTTAATTTGTCTGGCTCCCCCTATCAACCATATGCCAGGAATCTCTGCACCACATTAGTCTCTCAATTCAATCACCATGTCAACCAGGCCCAGATAGATCTACTCAAGTCAATTCATATGCACCAAATTTGGAATAAATCGAACCAACACTAGAAAAATTATGGCCCTAATACTGTGAGATAAAGCTACCCCTAGTGATGGAAATATGCAACCGACCCTTCTCAATATCAATCCAGTTCTTTCTCGCACTAAGGTCTATCAGGGTATAAAATTTGAAAATGATCCATGTAATAGCTTTTGGAGTAATCATGAAAATAAGAAAGATTGGCGGTTGTGGCGACAACGATTCAATAATATCCCGTTTTCAGAAATAAACTAGACCCTTACTGTCCCCGAAAAGTCACCAATCCCCTGCGTTGTACAAACAATCGCCGGATTGTACCCTTCAAATTAAATGTAAAATTATGTGCAGATAATTCTAGGTGTGAAAATGCTCCCCTAGGGACTGAAATATGAACTATTAGAGTGAAATATAATATATACGAGACAGATCTCTTCAAGTTGATTCATATGCACCAAACCTGGAGTAAATTGGACCAACACTATGGTAGTTTGAAAAACAGTTTTTATAAAACAAGCTCTGCCTAGTGAGTAAATTATGAAATTTTAGAGTAAATTATAAAAACGATAGAGCTCGATAGAGCTCCTTAAGTCGAATCATATGTATAAAATTAACTAATGGTTAGGAAATACTGTCCTAAAAACAAAATTATTGCGAAAAAGCTCCCCTAAGTGAGTAAAATATAACTTGTTAGGGTAATATATGACATATTTGTGATTGATCTCGACAACTTAATTCATATCGAATTTGGACTAAATTGGAAAAATGAAAAATAATGTTCCAAAAACTTGTGGAGATAAAGCTGCCCCCTAGTAAAATCAATCCAGTTCTTCTTCGCACTAAGGTATATGCAATTGTAAAATTTAAATGATCCCTCAAATATTTTTGAATTCCAAAGTTAACACGAAGGATCTCCGGCGGATGTGGAGGCCGCAATGATGATTCAATAATATCCCTCATTTTTCGGGATATAATAAACTGGTTCAATTAAGAAATATTTCAAAAATGTAATCATTACTTGAGTGCCTAGCATACATCTTGAGTTGAATTCCTGGTGTTGCTCGTTGTTCGTTGTTGTTGACAGCAATGGAGATTTTGTCGAAAACCATTTTCTGTCAGGTTTGAGATGCATCAAAGTCTTTTGAAGGCTCCCATGTTTCAGATGCCTCAGCTATAAATTGGGGGTCTCATGATATTACCTCTGCAAGGACAATGCATTTTGATAATAGTGCACAAGTGTGTTTTCCGCACCATGGCCTTTCTGTTTCATCCTCCACTCTTTGTCCGATCTTTGTGGCGGCTGTGGGCGGGTCATCCACTGAACAAACAGTGGGCTTAAAACTCTTTTTATGAGGTGGTTTGTTGTGAACACACCCACCCTTAAATGGAGAAAATCGTCAAAGTATGTGCATGTTTTGCTTGGAGGACATTTGATTTACCATGTACCTTTTATGGAGTAACAACGGAGTCCATATAAGTTTTCTCCTGAGAAAGAGTTAGAGTTAGAAGATAAATTGGATTCAGGCAGCTCTATTTTAGAGGGACTGAATGATAAACACAGTCTCACAGACACACAATCACGCACACTTACAGCGCGTACATTATCTTGTGGCATTAGTTTGATCTCTGGAGCTATCCTCCCTAAAGGGGCTGTCGTGGGTATTTAATCCAGGCTGGGAAGCTCTTGGCTGGCATGTGCTGAGTCGACGTGGCTAGCTGGTGATGGGTATTGGTGGCAGTTATTGCAAGCGTGGCAGTGCTGCAGCACACACATTTCACACACCTACACAGCCATGCAGCCTTAATGTGGTCCTGTAGGATGCTGTAATCAGTGGTAGCGCGGTGGAGTGTGTCAAAACATGGAGAATTGAGATATCAATCGCGCAATTGGATTTAACAGTGCAGAGAAAATGGGAGAGAGGTGATTCTCTGGAATAAAGCAGGGCATGGGATTCCAATGTTACCCCTGGATGAGGGGTCATTCGTTATTGAACAAGGGCAAATCTTCCTTGCAGCACTCCTGGGATGTTGCTGCAGAAACAAATCAAAGAGGCAAGTAATTCTTTCTGCCGATACAAAAGGGACAATAAAGCAACATGACTCATGGATGGTAAAAATATCTATTATTTACTCTCTCCTGCTTAAGGTCAATAGCAGGATTTAGTATCAGAGACGTGGTCCATTATCCCGCTAGTGCAATGCCATATGTAGCCCATCTCCTCCTATTTCATCTCCTGCCACGCACACACCTGTGGGACAGTGTGTAGCAGCTTCTACCATCCTGTGGCTATAGTGTGTTCTATTTGACCTGTATTGTTAGTCTCATACGCCACTTAGCTGAAATCAACCTTTCTTTGTAGTTGATATCAACGTCTCCATGCTGTACGTATCTATAATGATGCAGTTTGATTGGTTAAGGAGAAATTGATCAGTGCATTTGATGTGAACAGATACGAATGTAATTCACACTGAATACTACAGCGTACAAGTCATATCATTATGTTTCCCCTTTCATGTCAGAGCTCAGTCTGTGATCTGCCTCTTCACCTGCTCTGAGAAAAGTGACATTTTCACACACACACACACACACACACACACACACACACACACACACACAGTATTGGACTGTAGTCCCACCATGGGGTCTCAATTCAGGTCCAGACTGTGACCATACCACTCCAGAACTTTAATTGTATCCCTTTACAGCCATTCCGAGTTGGACCTACCAAGTATCTTGTATAACCCACTTGTCTTGAGCTTCAACTCACAGACTGATCACCAAACATTCTCCTTCAGAAATGCCTGGTAGAGAGCAGAATTCACATTTTGCTCATTTAAAGTGGGTTGTCTGGATCCTAAAGCAGCAAGATCTCTGTGTTTGGTTTGCATCAGATGCTATGGAACCCCTTTCTCCAGTGCAACATTCCACTGATCAGCTCATAAATCAACAATATCGTCAGGATATGCCTGATCAGTTGCAGATAAACTGATCTTTTGCTGCCTAATATAGCCCACACACTTATAGTTGCCTTGGCAAGTCATTTTGACTTCACAAAATTGAAAATGTCAAACCAAGCAGCAGTTTCGAAGAAATTAAAGACTCTCGACAACTAAAATTTATTTATAGCCAGCAATTGGTGAAGACTATTACTATTTGCTTGAAAAGTCTATGGAACCGATATTGCGCAAGTCTGCTGTTTCCTGGTTTACTCTGTAGGTTTTTGCCTAGCATTTATTTTTTGTTTTTTTTATGCTGACGATGACTTCTGTACTCATGTGCTCCCTGTGTATTCATGTGTATTCTTGTCTTGTCTTCTGGGATGTCGTCTCAGGTCTCCATCTTGGATTATTTGTTTGGACTCACTTGGGTACTGGAACAGTTTGCTGTCATTTGAACTCTTTTTTTGGCTTTAATATTTTAATTTGTACTTTGGAGTATCCCATTACTGAACCTGTCTTACAGTTTGTATGTTTTTTTGCTATTTTGTTGTGACTCGTTTAAGAACTTTCCTTTTGCAGTTTGCTCCCTAGCTTGAATTATTTTCAGGATGTCAGACTAAATTCCAGCACTGATCTGACTCTTTTTGTGTGGGTTCTCCATTCCTGAAATGCTGAGGTATAACACACGTGTTGATGAAGTGTGTAAAAGTGTCAGAGTAAGACTTCCGCCTACAACTGTATATTAAAATTTGAATTTCAACAGATGGTTTTAAACAGCTTTTGGATGTCGTTGGAGGTGTGCCCAAATTTTCAAGTAGCAAAATTACAATTCTGATACCATTCTCTGAAATGTTTATGTGAACTGAGCTTTTGGAGCTTAACTTACAACAAGAACCAGACAGAGGGCTGTAGATAATGAGTTCTGTGTCCACCCATCTGTGCTCCGGTTTTCCATGGGTAGTCACATTTAAGTCCATGTCTCGATAACCACATAATGTGTACGTGAGTGATGGCTGCAGATATTTAAATAAATTTTGTGAGTTTTTAGAAGAAAGAAGAAACCTTTATTAGTCACACACAGTACAACCTAGTGAAATTATTTCTCTGCATTTGACCCATGCCTGAGGGAGCAGTGGGCAGCCCCTCGTGGAGCACCCGGGGAGGTTTCAGGGGTCTTACTCAAGGACCCTACGACAAGTAGACCTTGGTGAGATTTGAACCGGCTACCTTCCGATCTTCTGATTGGGAGTAGGCCGCTCTACCCACTGAGCCACAGCCACCCCGAGTTTGCTGAGTGTGCTGGTTTAGGGCTTGTGTGTGTTCCTCCAGAACCTTAGAAAGAATCTTGCTTAATTTTATTTGGCAGAAGCAGACTTCTGCTGGGCATATTGGGAGCATTTTCCTCCACCTTGCTACACTGTGACCTGTTTTTTCTGCTCCACAGCTCTGTCATCAAATGCACCTGAACCAGTGTCTCATCACACAGGACATCACACATGAAATCACGGTTGAGCAGCAAGGCATTATAGAATTTATCTCATTCCACTGTTTGAACAGTTAACATTGGTGAATTGTCTTCAGATTATCAGTAAAGTCTCCATTTGTTCCCCGAATAGTATTATTTCAAAGGTGGAAAGTATTGATAGATACCATTAAGAGAATTGTGAGACATTAACATAAGTAAAAACAAAATATAATATTCATAAAGTTTAATTAATATTAGTAATAATATTATTTATATCTCAGAAAGGTTGGGGTTGGCGTGGGGAATCTCCAATGATGATGGCTTTTGAATGTCCTTGTGCAAGATTTTGACTCAGAGTTAACAAAGTCAGAGTTGATTGAACTGGTATCTGATACATCTTATTAAGCCATTATTCTGTAAGCAAAAAAATATGTGGTCTGTTGAGTGTTCTCCTTTGTGTGCAGATGTGCAAAGTAGCCTCACATGGAGGACATTTGTCCAGTCTGCCCAGCCTGTGGCTCGAAACATCACTGTATTATCACACAGCCTGCCTTTGAATTCTTCCAAACTCATTGTGTCTGGCGACAGTCCTCCCACCAGCTCCGTCTCCTCAACTTCCTAATCAGTGATTCTGACCAAGGCCTGGTCGGAGCAGGGCCACCACTTCCACCTACCACTTCCTGTTGTTATGAGGCCACAAAGTTCTCAAAGCGTGCTCACGGCAGACAATCCAGGACAGAGTCGGTGGTCTTTGGGATTATGGGAGGCAGACAGAGGAAGCAGAGGGGCAGGTGGGAGACATGAGGAAGCTCAGTGTATTTACAGGACATTTTGACAGGATGTGTTCACCTTTGCCAACTTCTTATGAGATTGCGTGTCGACATTTAGCAAACTGTGAGAATGTTCAGAGGTGCAAATCAAGTGGACCAACCAATCCACTCTGGCTGTCATTTTTCATGCACCATGTCTGGTAGTTATCTGGATTTAATCTCTGGAGGGAAAAAAAAGGTTATTAGTAGATATAGGTTATTAGTAGATATATTAAAATGATTATTATGCGTATTTTGTTTCTACACTGTTCTATGGTAAAAGGGGTTTGAATTCTCTGAAGATTACAATCTTTTTCACAACAATGTATATAAAAATATTTTTTTTGTTTTTTAAACAATCCGTATTAATCTGTTCAATACTTTCAACACAAAAATACTAAACTATTTTAAATTTCTTTAATTTCATTTCAAAATAAATGAATAGAAAGGCAGTTCGAACCACTTTTTTAATCCCTGCAGGCAATTGTTTTGAAGAAGCCCATCCACAAACACAGACAGACAATACAAGATACAGATAATAAAAGATACAGATAATAAAAGATACAGATAATAAATACAAATTCAAAATGTACAGGGTAGCCTAATAAATCGAAAGATGAGATGGATAAAGATAAAGATAGAGAGGGATGAAATTATCAGAAATTAAAAATGATCTATGTGTCATTTAAGAGACAGATTGCAGAGGGGATGAATGAATTAGAGTAGGGGTTAGTTTTACGACGGCAACAAGTGAAATTCACCTGAAAAAGCATAATCAGAAGACTAGAAAGAATTTGCTTTCCAGAGGATTTGTTTTTCAAAAAAGTACGCAGATCTCTCTGCTTCACTCTGATGATTTTAAAGCAGATGTTGACTGTTATTCTGGTTGTTCCTGTCTTTGAAAGTGAGGTTTTAAAACCAACAGATAAAAGAAAAAAGAAAACGTATTTCTATGAGGACACTATCTCCACACTTCGATCATATATGATGCTCCCCTTGATTGCATCTTTGCTGCATCTAAACTCCATTATCATGCCCTTTGTTTAAGACACATTTAAACCACCATCACACCTACATCCACTCCATTACCTTCAGATTGACATCTGACCTTTCTTTATGTGGGAGTTAGGTACTGCAGATAAACTGGCTACTTAACACACAGCCTGAGCTGATTGTCTGAGAAGTGAGGTAGCAGGAGAATCTCATGATCAACATTCCATTCTCAGTGGGATTGCCCTGCTGCTGGGAATTGAAGGTAACCACATAGATCTTTAATGCAGTAGTAGAGTAAGAGTGGAAGTTTCTTTTTCTGACTGGATATGAATTTCTCATTTATTCACAACAAAACTTTTCACCAAAATTTCCATGACTATCCAAACTGCTATGGTAATGGAAATGTTTGGCCTACAAACTGAAGGATAACAAATGAGATATTTTTAGATCACCCTTGATATTTGTTCGAAACTTTCAGGGGTCATTTTTTTTTATGAAAAGCTAACAGGGAATCAAATAACACAAACACTTAGCACTATCCATGCAGCCTCTTACTGGCTGCTTCGGTTAGGTAGATTTCTAAAGAAATAAATCAAGCTTTCATGTGCTCTGTTGTAAGTGCTGGTGGCGGATTTGGCCACCTTGATAAAACATTGTAAATTAATGCTGTAATGTTATATAATAACTTTATTAACCGTGCTCTATGGAGGACAGCTCTATAAGTTTACACCGACAGATCCTGAGTAATACCCAACAAATTCCTGAAATTGAACAAAAGACCAAAGTATAACTGTACCGTAAACTCCTGTCTGCTGGCCTCCTCCAGCAACCTGCCCAGGCTCACACACCCATTGTATCTGGCAACTTTGTCTCAGGACACACAGGAGTCATCCCAGCCACTGTCTTGGAAGATCCTGCCTCATCATCAACTACCTCCTGTCCCAAGTCAAGAAGGTCCTTTGGGTCCAGCCATTATGCTTTAATCGCAACAAAATATAGTGCATATGAATCGACTCAAGGATATCTATCTTGTATTATCTTTATATCCTCAAAAAGTCAGAGATATTGTAGAACAATCATCGCGTCCGCTACGACTGAAGTGTTACTGTGCCGTTACCCTGACCCCCCTGACACACACAGACACACACAAAATAGCAGCAACATTCCGTTAACAGGTGTATGCTTGCTCCATTGACAGAAAAAGTGATGACGGAGCTTACCCTCTGAATATTAACCCTGATCGTTTTACGCAGACAGACGAAGAGAAAAGTGAATCATCATACCAACACCGCACTCTCTTGCCGCATTGCTGAAGAAAGGAAAATGATTGGTGTGTTCAAGGGTAATCTGCCTCGGTAGGCATGGGCCAAACTTAGTGAATTAATTTCACAGTGTTGTTCTGTATGTATATGACTTGTATAAAAATGTGATGATAAACTTTATTGATTTCAAAACTAATAGTTTCTTTGTCTTATTTCTCATGAGAACTAGGCCTACACTATCGTCCCTGACAGCAAAGGTATAGTCCTGAAAGCCCCCAATCCCATGCGTTGTACAAGTAATTTCCTTGATTGAACTCCTAAAATTAAATATGACTGATTAACAGTCCATTTTGACTCAAGCCAATAATTTCTATAAAATCAGAAATTTGTTTTTAGATATGATGCCACGGTGAATTAATTAATAATAATTAATTAAGACAGATTTCTTGTGTCATATTAGTTCAATTTTGACACAATTGGACTGGTTAGGAAGTAACAGTTAAAAATATGATATGGATGAACTCATAATTGATATGGATGAACTCAGAATTATTAAATGACAGAAAGCCATATTTATGGGAAACTACAGAAAAAGGGGATTGTTTTTATGAATGATATATTGGATAGTTCGGGTATTCTTTCATACAGTCACTTCTGCCAAAATTATGGCCAGATTTGCAATAATTTGCAATACAATCAATTGATCTCAGTGATCCATCTCACTTGGAAAAGGAAATTAAAAAACAGTGGAAACAGACAGCTGGTACGCATGTGCACCTGTAAGAAGATGTCATAAATGGCTGTGTAGAACAAAGATAAATAAAATTGTATATCTTTTTTTTTTTACATAACAGAGGGCATGCCACATTCCCACATGCTGTCTGCTCCTTCTTGAAATATCAATTAGCTTTTTTGATAACTTGGAAACAATTCTTTAGGACTATTTACAAAACAGCAATTGACACATATTCTAAAATGTTCCCACCAAAGATTTTTTTTAAATAAAATTACTGCTTCTACAAAACAGCTATACATATATAACATCGCACTCACAGTACGAACGTCATATAAATAATTTTAAATTAAATGGACAAGGCAATAAACAGGTATACACGCTATAAACAAATGGAGATGTTCTTGTGTACAGGCTATATACATTTAAATATATATATATGTATATTTATATATACATATATATAACGGTGCAAAGATGTCAGAGTAATGACAGTTGGAGGTAGTTATTATGTAATGGGGTGAACAACACTGACACTGGTTTGATTAGAAAAAACGTCATTATGGAGATTCTGCAATGAGGAAGAGGAAGACCAGATGCACTTGTTTTTTTACTGACCGTATGTTATGTTTGTGGGCTGATATTCAAAACTGGCTGACACCAGCCAAAATCATTTGAATTCCAACCTATGAATATTTTGTTGGAAGTTCTGGATGAAAACTGGCCCCAGTTAATTAATATAATTAATAATTATTAGATAATTCCATAACTGTGATTTTGGAGATCAATATCCCCATAGTGAAGGATATAAATGCAACTGACTTGCACAATTCTTCCTTGCACTAAGGTATATGGAACTATAAAACATAAATGATCGACAAAATAGTTTTTGAGTTATCAAATTGACGTGAATATTCTGCGATGATGATGTTATCATAAAATCCTCTATTCAGGGATATAATTATCTGATCAGTATCTGAGATGAAAAAGCAGACATCTAGTAAAATGAATGATAACCTTAAGGGGGGGAACACTTTTGCAAAGCATGTCAGGCAGGCGGGTTAAGAATGTCACATTGCCATTATAATAATAATAATAATAATACTATCAGCTCAGACCTCTAGAGGGGATCCTAGAATCACACAGTCTCAGGTAAAACTGTACGTCTTTGAACTCCATTCTGGGGGAAGCTTCGTAGGGAACCAACTGCTACATGGTTCCTGCAATCCTAACCCCAATACCCAGGTAGGAACACCGTTCAGCATGTCACTAGACTTTCTTCAGATTTCACCCTGTTCAGCAATGGTGCTATCCTTCACGCACCATCTGCCCAATGGAGAAAGTACATGGGCCAGTGTTGCAATCGACCCTGAGGGACCGGGATTCCAGCCCAGCTGATGCAGTGCTTGAAAGCAAAGAAATGCCATAAAAAAAAAAGAAGAGATTTTTGTCAAGTTTTTATGATATCCCTGGAGAGTCTGGGATATTATGGACTCGTCATCGTCGCATCTGCCGCCGCAGAGCCTTTGTGTTAACGAAATAACTCAAAAGCTGTTTCATGGATCTTTTTCAAATTTTAAAACCACATAGATCTCAGAGCAAGGAAGAACTGGAGTGATTTTGGGAAAGGTCAGTGATACATCAACAACACTTTGGAGAGCTTTATCTTCAAAAGTTTTGAGGCCAAAATTTCCCAGTTGCTGGTTCCGATTTAGTCCAAATTTGGCTCATATGAATTTGCATGAGGACAGCTATGTTATATATACTATTTTACTGTAATACTTAATATTTTACACAGTAGAGAAATCTTTTTTGTTAGAACACTGTTTTCCGTAAATACCTCTAAAACTATTCCACAGACTATTTTCAAACTTTTTACCCCATAAGCCTTAGTACGGAAAAGAACAGGATTGATTTTTTGGAAAATCGGTTGTATATTTCTGACACCAGGGCAAGCTTTACCCCCCAAAGTTTTTGGGTCATTGTTTTTCAACCATTGATCCGATTTAATCCAAATTTGGCACACATGAATTGACTCAAGCAGATCTATCTTATTTATATCATAATTATGTTACTGTAATTGTTCGTAATTTACTCAATTTGGGCAGATTTTTTAAGAAAAATACTGTTGACATAATTTCACATTTAATTGGCGGAGTTCAATCAGGGGATCGCTTGTAAAACACAGGGGATTGGGGACTTTTGGGGGATATACCCTTGCTGTAAGGGACTAATTGTCTAATTATAACTACATCGTCCTTTCATTTCTTTTTGTCAACCATATGATGCCGTTTTTGCCTTGTCTTATTTTTCATAGTTTTGTTAATGATAGACTATTAGACAGAACTTTGAGATCCTGCTGATTCCAATGTCAACAACGTCACACTATGCTGCAAGTATTTCAGTGATACTAAGGTTGTGGTCTGAAAAAGCAAAAAATCCCACCATCTACAAACAGCAGGGATGCAATTCTGAGGTTTGCCCATTATGTGAATGCGTTTATTATATCTATTCAAATCACCAACCTACAGACTGAGCCGTATATCTCACAAACAACTTCTTCATGATATTTATGTGTAGCTATCCTACTGGCTTTCATTTTGATGAAAAGCATGAGATCATCATGAGATATCATAATGTAGGTCACCGAGCCTTTCCTCTGTGAGCATAAATCTGTCAGTATAGCAACAATGAAATATGCTACAATCCAATATTGGATCCTAGCCTTTTTACACCAGTAAGAAATTATAAATCTCCCCCAACCACTTAACATTTTCAAGGTGAGAGGATCGCTCATAGCTATCTCTAAAGTATGACAAAATCAACATGCCTGGTGTTAGATTAAAATGTTTATAAGGCTCTTATCCATGGTCCCGTCTGTTGAGACAGACCGGCACCAGTATGCAAATGTGAGTCACACTCCGCTCCCTCTCCTTGGCAGTAAAGTTGATTAAAGTTCTTTTCTGTTCCTCTACTGAGGGATTGTCCCAGTTCAACGCAATTTCACATGGCAGCAGATGAACGATCTCACTCACTGCTAGAGTTACACAGCTCTGGCAAATTCATCACAGTTGCTGAATATAGACATTCATACCTAAAAGAGGGAGAGGCAAGGTTACGGACGCCGGCGCACTCAATCATATGGAGGTAAAACACCCATGTCGCTATTTTTCTTCATCACTCAGATCCAAATAAAAGAGATCCGTCAAGTGGGTGACAGCCCTCAGCAGATAACTAACTACTAGCACACTCATTTTCTTGTAAAGTTCCCACTGACTGTGGACTGTTACCACTGCTGGTTAGTCGGCTGCCATCGCTGGCATGCAAACCCGCAGCTTTTGTATGTCCACCTTTTGCACTTATTGATGTGATATCAGTAAGTAGCCTTTCATGCTACAAGTTGAAAAGGAGATCATTTGGATCAATATTTGTTGGATTTTATGAAATTGAATGATAACATTCCTTTACACTTGCCTTTATTTTTCCAAAATGAGGAAAGAGAGGTGATAATTAAGAAGAAAAAACAGCTAAACAAGTTACAAAGTGTGGTAATTATCATATATGTAATTTTCTTTATATTTCAACTGTTCTGTCAACAATCCCAGAATTAAAAAAATTCTGGGATTTTTTTTTATTAGACCTTAGCTAAGTAATCTCATTTTATTAAATTTACTTATACAACAGGATATGGATACTAGGTCAATATTGAGGTATCTACTCAGGTCATGTCTTTCCGGCTAATCAAACTTGCACTAGTGATGATATCACTTGCACTGTTACAATGAGCACAGAAAATGGAGGTTGGTCTGCACAAGGAGAGGCACTGCTTTCTTACTGCTTAAATTTCACTCTTTCAACCATTCTATTAACATTAAGGCTGTTAAAAAACCCATTATTTCAATAATTACTGGAACAAAAGGGTACAGAAAAACTAGACCTACACTTTCATCCCTGACAGCAACAACAAATCCCTGAAAAGCTCCCAATCCCCTGTATTGTAAAGATAATCTCCCCCATTAACCCATCAGATTAGATCTGACTCAATCTCAAACAGCTATTTAGCTATTTCTATGAATGGGTTGACCTGGTGGCATTCTCATTGGTTGTCCCGCGTCCAACAAATTGAGACAATGTCCTGCATTTTGATTGGCTCTAGTTTTATTAAATCAATCTTACAGGAGAGACACTTTCTGGATTTTATCCAATGGAAAAGGATGGGGGGAGGGCTGTCATCAGGGGGCAGGGTCTGTGCTGTCAATCAAACGGCTTACTCGACGTAAGCAAAGGTCAACCTGTCACTGCTCTTCTTCTTTAGGCTGATGCTCCCCATTGTACTGGAATCACGAAGACAGGGTGGTCCGGCCTGCAATTGTTTAAGTGATGGGCAAAACTGATTTTTTGTTATTTTATTTTGAGTTTTTGTGCCCTTCTGACTGGTACCAAAAGTTCTTTGTTTATATTTCTTTTGTCCTAACTTTTCGGTTAGGAGCATTATGGTTTTACTATAAAAGTCTAGGTGACTTAATATTATGGTGCTTGGAAGGGTTAGGTTACTATTTACGATGAGGAAAGTTCAAATGAAATGTAGTCTTATAGGGTTAATCCTGTGACCTGCATAATTTAGCATTTCACATTTTAGCATTGGAAACGTGTGTACCCCATTGTCCCTTATAAAAATTCTCACTTTCCCACATTCGGTTCACTGGGATCTGGTCTCTCTATCTATGAAGTCATCAATAAGATAAGATCCAATAGTAATGTAGAGTAAAAGTAGTTTTAGGTAGAATTCTGAATAGCATAGCATTCTGATAGTTTAGTAGAATTCTGAATAGTATAGCATGTTCTGTTAGTTTAGCAGTAGACATAAGATGGAGTCAGATAGGTCACAAAGTGAGGAACAAAGGGAAGACGGTCCTAAACCGGATCTTTGGGCCTGGACTGGACTGTTCAGCTTCGAAGATTTGAACACGACAGTAAATCAATAATGAAGAAGCTAACTAGTTTATTTGAGCTCAGTAGATAGACTTCCTCGTATAGATTCATATGGGGCAATTTGAATGTGATCGGGCAGATGTTTGACAAGTAATGGTCAAAAACCTGTTGCTATTTTCTTTTTTCACTGACTGAAATATGAACAATTACATTGAAATATGACAAAATAAGATCTCCTTGAGGCGGTTCATATGAGGTCAAATGCAAACACTTCAGTTTATAACAGTGATGTTATTGAGGTTCTTTTTTTCCAAATAAAAATAAGCCATAATTATTCAAAACACTATATATCCAGACTAGTTGTTGTAATATAACCTGCAGGACATCGCCTTGTCTTTTTTTTCAGAATTTTCTGTCATTATAGTACAAAAGTGAAGATCCAATTTTTTTACCTTGGAAAATGGACAAATGTTCCTCTGATCACCATCCATTTTGTTTTCAGTTGCTGATCAATGTGGGCACCATGAAACGATAACATTTTAATTTACCGTACATTCATATATAATCCTGGAATATAGTAGAAGGACATCATCTCCACATATGAGCTTCTCACCACATAAGCATGAAAAATGAATTTGAAATTAATATCTGTGCATGTATAAACAAACCCTGAATCTGCTTTAGCTGCTCCTGCCTCTAGCTGCGGGCAATCTCTGATGTCTTAACATTAGTAGTGACAGAGAGTCTTCCTGAGGTCTCCATCTCCGTCAGAAATCTCTGAGGGACCAATCAACGGCTCAGTAATTCTAGCGTATAATGTTGGCTTCTATCCTTTCACAGCCATCCCATAATTCCACCTCTCCTTCAAACCATTCCAAGGCATTTAGAAAGATGGAAAGCCATTGTTTTTTCCCCCTCACATTATTCCCATGGCTTGCAATATTCATATTGTCCCATGGCGTAGTCCCTCAACATGCTTATTTCATTAACGGTTCCCTGCCCACGGATTTCTCTCAAATATATCTTTCAAAGGGGAAAAATAAAACCATTCGAAGGATGTTGTAAGCTGTAAATTTGATTAAGAAATGATTGACTGATTTGGTATAGTAAAGCAGCGAGGTTCAAGCATCGTAACTATGGTAGCTAAAAAAAATACATCATAAGCTAAAAAATGGGATACAAATTATATGAAAGGACATGTCATGATATTATGTCAGGATGTAGGTGAACTAAATCCTAGTTTGTCATTGTGTTGTATCTCTAACACCAAAATATAATAGAGGAGTTAAAATAACAATGATATTTAGCTCCTTAGCTACGGTTCGTAACATCCAAACCAGGCTGACTCCTGAAAATTATCAATTGGAATTAAACTTTCTCTTCTTTCGGTCTATTCTCTTAAGGGGTTACCATAGCAGAATTATCTGATTGCATCCTGCTCAGTAGTCTGCATCGGACACTGCTTTCTGGCCTCATCGATCATCCGTCTCATCAACATAGCAAACAAGAAGGTGCTCAGAGCAGATCTTTGGTAGTCCCACCTCCAACTTGAATCCATACGTCACTCCTACTGTACCCCTACGTACTGTCATACTGTTCTCATACATATCCTGAACCTCTCTCACAAACTTCTCTGTCACTCCTTGGAAGTAAATAATTGTCTAATTTAGAACCAAAAACAGGTAAATCATTAGTGTCCAATAGGAGTGAAGAGAGAGCTGAGTCATAAGGCAGAGCTCTCATTTTACCAGTTGAATTACAACATTCACCTGTGGTCATAAGGTCACCAATACAAGCAGCTGAAATGATTTTCCATCGAACTGTATTTTGGCTCACCCTTAAACATGAAGTGCGGAGTTTCAGACATCCAGAGGAAGCTGAGGGTAGAGCCGCTGCTCCTTCACATCAAAAGGAGCCAGTTGATGTGGTTCAAGCATCTGATAAAGATGCCTTCCTCTTGAGGTTTCCAGACACAGGAAACTGGGAGGAGACCCTGTGGTAGAACCAGAATTCAATAAAGGGATTATATGTCTCATTACCTCAGGCTCCCCCCAGGTGAGCCTGAAAGCTTTGAGTTGGTTCCCCTTTGGAACCTCATTACTAGTTGTCTGCTCTTCATGGCAAGTGGCCGGGAATCAAACCACCAACCTTCAGATAAGTGGACAACCGCTCTACCAACTGAGCCAGCAGCAGCGGATCCGGTTTGGAAATCATTGAGAAACTCTTATAACTACTGCATCAAATTTGAAAGAAACACAGTTTTTGTGGGTTAGGACCAGGAACACTCTCTTATTGGCCTGGTTGGATAGCCAATGGACTCAAAATGTTCCAAAATTTTGAACCCAGATAGGGATTTTGGCTGCAGAAAAGCACCTATGTCCACTCAGGGGAACTATATTCACGTTTAGCTGTCATACATATCCAGTGCTTTATCAAAATCTAGCATTATGCGCTGTAATATAATAGCAAAACAACTTAGATGCTTAAATAAAGGCTTCTTAAGCAGGAAGGGGATTTTAATATGTAGCACTGATTGCAACTTTATCAGACTGGTGGAAATGAAGCACCATTTTAGCCTTTGCGCAAGCAGGCCATTCTATTTCATCATCTTTTAACATCCGTATTCCTCCATTGCTGGCTGCTGATGGGCTGGTTCTGAGACTAGTCCTGCAGCTGGATACGGATGGTTTGGTCCTGTGGCTGGCTGCTGATTGGCCTGTTCTGAAACTTGTTGATGGTCAATCTCATTCTTAAACTCACAGAAATTTGGTGCATTTGAAAGGTCTCAAGGAGATCTCACTTGTATGTCATATTTCACTCATTTGGGGGGTATATTTTTGCAAAAACACAGATTGTTTTGAACCAATTTGGCTCAGAAGAATTTACACAAGGAGATCTATCCTGTATATATTTTCTTATTATTTCAACAGTTCATATTTACTCATTAGGGGGGGCTTTTTGTTAGAGTTCTTGGACTGTTACTTCCCAACCACAAGTCCAATTAGGGCTAAATTAAGCTCTAATGAATTTACTAAAGGACATCTGTATTTTTTAATTGCTGAGCTCAAAAACAAAAGTGAACTGCATTTATTTTCACTATTGAGTCACTATGGGATCCAAGCATATTGCTGACTTCATAGAAATAGTTAGGTTGAGTCAATATGGACTGTTTGTGATAATAAATAAGTCACATTTATTTTGCAGAGTTCAATATGGGGGATTTCTTGTTCAATCTAATGGATTGGGGACTTTTCAGGGATATACCCTTGCTGTCAAGGGAGACAGCATAGGCCT
Organism: Lophius piscatorius; assembly: GCA_009660295.1. Taxonomy (NCBI): domain Eukaryota; kingdom Metazoa; phylum Chordata; class Actinopteri; order Lophiiformes; family Lophiidae; genus Lophius; species Lophius piscatorius. Next base: position 21,152 of record VRLP01000508.1, read on the forward strand.
AGTTTCTAAAGCCCTCTCAGCAGATGACTTGTTATAAGGAGCCACTAAAGCCACAGCGGCAAGGATTGAATGTGAAAATATAAAATGTTTTTTTAAAGAGTAAAGGGTGCAGGAGAGTGGAAGCGGACAGAAACACTGCAAATGTAATAAGGTCTAAGGTTGAGCTTGAATAAATAATTGATTCATGATTCTTCTTTTAGCAAACATTGAAACCATGTTTCACAGAGACAGACTCATCACAAGAGGTACAAGCAGAAAATGTTTGAGTTAACCTGGTAATGTTTGAGTTAAAACTCAAACATTTCCTCAGGACTGGCTGGAATCAGGGAACGTAATAAATCAGACGCTTGTCGGCTGTGACGCTGCATTCTCAGTGTTTGCCCACCCATAACTTCCAATTACTTCAGTCACGTAAAGCCAGCTCTCTGTAACACAGCAGACAGCTGGATTACTTCATTCTTCTTTGGTTAGGGAGAAACACATGAAGTGGTTAAATAAGCGTAGCAGAGCTTCACACACAAGCAGCGAGACACAGAGACCACAGCCTGAACCCTGCAGAATGAATGTAAACAGTAAGTGAAACTTACAGGCATGCAATTGAGATGTTTGTATCCCTGCAGTAGGGCTGGCTGCCTTTGTGCATCTCATCCAGTCTATTATCCCCTGTGCGGCAAAAGGAGATGGGATGTTGCAGCTGGTGCTACAAAATGAGATTTATCTCTTTGAAATGGAAAAAGACAGCCATTTTACCACTATTTGTGCCCGTTAGTGTGGGAATGGGGTGGAGAATCACTGAATTAGCCTGTATGAAGTCGCAGGATGGAGAAGAAGTTGAAGAATATGCACACCAGGGAAATTACTCTTTCCTAATTGTGGGTTGGACAATCTAATCCTGTCAGTATAAAAGCCCTAGAGAGGCAGACGTGAGGAGAGAGTTTTTTTTCTTTTTTTAATACAGTCCTCTGATATCTGGGTAAGTTAAACTGGACAAATACGCACAAGCTGCTGCTGAAGAGATTACTGCTGATTGCTTCATACCAACAGATTGAAGTTAAATAATTGGGAACTCAAGCCTACAGGTGTTGCTGTCGGAGAGATATTCATTTTGAGGGGAGCCTTTAAGTCAAGTCATTACCTGAACATCAGCGGAGCAAATACTCCGAGATGTTTAATAATAATCTGTCAACATTTTCGCTCCATGTTGATGTTGACTGATCAATTTACGTGCTCAGCTTGCACGCCAACCTACTGGGCTTCCGATGAGATAAATCTGAATGCATGTAATCGCTATTTAGTCACTTTCTATCAATGTTTAAGGGTGCAGCTTAGCCACAGAGCAAATACAAATGATCTGCCAGGTGAAGCAATTACACGAGTGTTCTTCTTCTTATTGTTCTCACTTGAGTGACCAGAATTGCAAAGACTGGTTACTGGACGGGATTTAAAGCCTCAGGAGCCGCTTACACAACAATGCTTTTCACATCAAACATTTTACAATGTGGCTATTGTTCTTAAGTATAGGACTAATAACGGTACTTAAGAACACATTTGAGGTACTTATACTCTCCTTGATTATTTGATTTTATGCTACTCATACATCATTTTCCGATATCCTCCCTGTCCGGGAAAAATCATGTACTTCCAACTGCACTGATTTTGAATGTTTGTAATAAAAAAGTGATGAAGTGTCTCTTAATGGTTTTAGAAAATTCTCATAGTAAATTCCCAAAGTAAAATTAATCATTTCAAAATTGCCTATGATTAACTCAGGAGAAGTTGACTTGTTATGTGGTTCATACATAAGGGTGATGGTATAAAATAGCTATGATTATCTTGTAGATACAACTACTTAACATTTTTAGCCAAATGTGGTTTTCAATGCTTGAGTTTTAAATGTAGTAGAGTATTTTGACAGTGTGGTATTAGTACTTTAACTCAAGTAAAGGGTCTGAATACTTCATTCATCACTGGTCCATAAAAAGAAAAATGTTGAGGATTTGCTGCATCTAAATATTACCGACAGATTTCAGAAACTACGGGAGTTGACGACTCTTCATTTCTCACAGCAGTTTATGTGCTGAGAAAAAAAGTGTGCTTTTCAGTGAAGATGAAAAACCTGTTTCCTCCTGCAAGAGATGCTTTTATGATTTATGAGCTAACACTTCATTCTCTGATGATTTCTGGTACACTTCCGCTGATGTGAGTAGCCTCCAGATCTTCACCTTCTACTTTGTTCTTGTGTTTATGTTTTGCTTTGGCCTCTTGAAGGTGCCAGTTAGAGGTTTTGTGTTGTTTTTTCAGTGTCACATGTGGGTGACCTGGAGCTGCTTGTAACCGCAGAGTTTATAGACAATCATTTTACCAAGATGCAAAAGCAATTATCAGAAAAGAAAGCCGCAGCCGCGGCTTTTACATATTGTAAGACAAAACACATCTCTAAAATATCCCTTGGGTGGTGTTCAGGCATGATAATGTTTAAGTGATAATGGTTCATTACTCAAATGCTGATCATATTTTTTCGTGAAACCTTCTACCCGCAACTACCAAGCACTGAAGTGAATTTTTTTCGCTATTCGGGGACGTTTTCCAGTTTTGTTTGTTTGTTTTTCTGTTCACATGGTTAAAAGTTAGACTAATGCTGGCTACACACTAGGGGATAAATTGCCCGATTTAAAGATTGATATGGCCCCCCCCGAATGGTCGTAGGTGCGTGGCGGAATTCAAGGCTTATCTCAAATGACTATTTGTCCATATAATTCTCAGGTGTTTGGTGTCTATACGATTATCTTACTGCTTCGGAGCCTCCCCGAGCTCGAATGGGAAATCTCAAACATGTATATTTAGGACTCCCGATCAAGCCGCCTCTGTCCAAAAAAATCCAATGAGAGCGAGCAGAGTGGGAAGCGTCATAAATAGATGTTGCGTACCTCAACAGCGAACAGAATCCTTTTGTCACCTCAATCATTTCAGCGTTCAGTGCTCTACTATTCCAAAGACCCTTCCAAGATGCAGACATGGCATCATGGAAGAATGGGAAGGAGAAAGCCACTGTTGATCAAGATGAGCATTGGCTTGTCTGAATTTTATCAAAACACACCACCTGATGGAAAATTTTCTATGGACTGATGAGTGGAAAGCTGAAGTGCTGTGGTTCAAATTACATCTGGTATAAACCAAACACAGCACTTCAAAACAAGAACAATGGGTCAGATTCACCAACCGCTCTTACGAAGAAATATGTTTCTTTCACCCCACTTATGCAATTTTTAAGAAAATTCTGGCATTCTGGCAATGTTTTCTTATTTAGGATTTGTTCTTAGGTAAGAACAGAATCTAGGAACACTCAAGAAGACTACACACAAAAACAGAAATCAGGAGGTATTTTCACATTACTATTTGTGATGTATGTGGCCAAATTTTTACCAGCTGTGTCTAATAATTCATCATACTTTCCTAATAATTGTCCAATTCTCATTTTGTTAGCCATTATGCACAAGCAGGGTATCCACTTTCCTTAACCGAGTTTCTGCTATACTTGATCCTCATTCACGTCAATGTGGATTGATCTATGCATTGCATGACACATCTTTATAAAGGTGACTGAGTCCGGGCCCCCTCCCCTCCAAAATCTGCATGGGTCTGCTTTTTTCTTTCCTATTGGGCTGAGGAGGGATTTCTGGGGTCAGCCTTGCCCGAGGCATGCTTTCAGGGGGTTTTGGGCTTGTGCTTTGAAGTGAGCTGGGGAGGCCTGACCACTACAGCCCTCAGGATGTGTGTTCGAATCTGAAACAGCCTGCCTGCCAGAGCTGTGGATGTGACTCTGCATGTCAATACAGACAGAAATCCCGAAATGTTTGTCAAGACAGCTCTTCTAAGATTCTTCTCTTGTGCGTACGTTCATGCCAGAGATGCGTCCCTTCTGTCCCTGTAGAGTGTTATTCAACATGCAGGGGTCTCGTATTTGTTTGTGTGATAGAAGTTGATTTTCTTCTTAGGATGGGGTAGATAATCATTTAAAGTAGTACATGTCAACAACATGTAAACACGCTTCATCCTCCAGACATTTACATTTAGGTTGCTTATCTGCATCTTGCTATGCAGCCTTATACTACAAACAGTAAACAATACTCCCCATTTGTTTTAGTCATTCCTTTGTGATTGTGACATTTATGAAATGTCTGCAGCCCCCAGCAACCTTCAAGGATAAGCCGGTACAGCAAAAGATTGGACGGATGGGCTAGGATTTTTTGCTCTCAAGGTTAGTCTGTTTTCCATCAGCTTGCAGTGTGGCAGGTATGCCTTTTGTACGTGCAATGTATATTATTCAGAAAATGAAAAAACAGTTGGGTTAGAAGGATCCCTCCCCGGCTCAATGTACTGGGCATGCTTTTAGATGAGATTATAAAGGAGCTCACAATCTGTTCTCTCCAGGAGGACATCATGTTCTGTACCAGGTGAAAAATAAAACTATCTCAGAAATGTTGCAGCTGATGATGAGCTCAAGCTGAAAAAATGAAGACATCTCTCTACTTGTGATCATAGTATGAAATCTCACCATTTTAATGGCCCAAAAGATCTAAAAGTCTCTAAAACTACAAAAAACATTTCCCTTATACTAAGCCCACAGAGGGATCCGGTTTCATTTTCCCAGAGAGATTTCACTGAAATGTTAGACTTTCCTTTGCACAGGACACAAATATTGCTGGATGTCTGAGGTTGATGGTCATTTGGCATTTTCATATTTAAAAGGCTATCCATCTTCTTTTTCCATCATATCTCCTGATCAACATCCTTCAAAAAAAAAAAAAGGTTACTGTCTTTCCTTACGGATGTAATTCAGAACTGGCTGTTCCTAATGCTTGAATGTTCAAGAGCTGGTTTTATGATGTGTTTAAAGTAGTATTAAATAAGTTGGATTCAGGTACATCTGGCTGAAGGGGGTTTGGTTGACACTTACAACCCCTACTTGATCTTTAGCTCGTATCGGTGGTGCAGTGGTTAGTACTGCAGCTCACATCAAGAAGGTCTTGGGTTTGAACCCCAGTTTGTCCCTGGTCCTTTCTGTTTAGAATTTGCATGTTCTCTCTGGGCTTGTGTGGGTCAAAAACCTGTGTGCTAGGAAGCGGGTCCGGTTGGCCCATAGTGCCGGCACGCTCAGAGGCTCAAGACTGACCTTCCATCTGAGAATTGTAATTTTGTTGTACACTGTATGATGACAAAAATAACTGTTGTTGTGTAATTGATCCCTTATACAGCAGTCACAAGTCTTTTAACTTTTTTAGAATGTTTCTGTAAACTATCCTTTCCTCCGCCCGAAAATATGTCGTCTATGTCAACAGACGTCACTAAATACGTTACATTACTAAACACGAAATGAATGGTCTCCATTAGCCATAAAACAATATGTATTCACATGTACTTCCTATTCTATGTAATGGTTTCATTATGTCTCCCTGATGTCGACAGTGACTTTGGTCAATGCAACCTAGACCACATTTAAAGCGTCTACCATGAAATTTCCCATTAAGTTTAAAGTATAAAGCTTACTTCTTATCAAAGCAATTTGAAGCAGCACCTGAATCTCCCTTTCCTTTTCCTTTTCAAATCAATCCTTTAATGGAGCTTGCGTTCACAAATGCAAGGGTAGCTCTTCCCTCATCTCCCTTACGAACCTCCTAAACAGAGAGGGAACCATAAATTGTGGCCCTGTAATGATCTGGATAACTACGGAAATCTAAAGGGTTAGCCCATACCAGACCTCGACAAACAATGTCATAAAAATCTCTCTGCTATTTTTTTAGGAATCCGGCTAAGAGAGCAAATCAAATCAACACTGGCAGAAAACTAACGTTCTTGTTGGTCTTAATAATATAGAATATAAAAAAATCAACACGACTTTGCAAATATGTAACTCACTGTTATACTCTTAATGTTTCTTTGTTGGAACCTTAAAAAGGAATGATACGGTCATGAGCTAGCTACAACATAGAGCAATGTAACCTCAATGACAGAAGCATTACTTTCCACCGTTACTGCTTTGTTTAGCTGTAACCAAGTTGCATACAGCTTCTTGATGCACACATCAAGGGCAAAGGTAGACCTGGTGATAGTTGGTATTAAATTAACCTTACCTTCATCCTTTTTTTTTACTGCACAATTACCCTTTTCAAATCTGGATCAGATGTGAAACTGATAAACACACTGATCTCTGAGTCATTTTCCATTCACTGTGGTGCATGTTCTGCGGTTGAAAACTAACGGGCTAATTAGCTGATCCCTCCTTGACACCAACTGTTTTGATGCCTGGCTTCAAAACATCACCCTTGATTTTATGTCCCAGTTATGCAAACATTCCAAAGGCTTGTCATATCACGTGTCAACCCTGACACTGTGCCGGAAACTGCATTGCCTCAAATAAGAAATATACAATTCGACAGCATCATCATTAGATAGCCCCGTATTTCACATAGCCTACTTCTGTTGAATTATTCATTTGCTGCATTATTCAACAAAGCTTTATTTATCATTTCCTTGGGTTTTTTAATCTTCGCCAGCAATGACTTTGTTCCAATATTAATGAAACCTGCCCTTTAACAAAGACATTATCTCTGGCACTAGAAATAGGCTCAGCGCTCCAACAGCCAGAATGAAGGATGACTTTGTATAACCAGTTCACTTTTGCAATGCTCACCCCCCTTTAGACACACATATACACACACATATAGACACAGACACATAGCATGCACGAACACATACAAACATGCACTCACACACACAAACATATGCACGCACACACATGCACACATACACATACACTCAGGACTCACACTTATTAGTTGACTTCTGCTGCTGTCTTTGAGTGCAAAATTACATTATCCCAAATATTGATTGTAAACAAAAATATTTATCATCCATTATGAATTTCCAAGTACTCGTTATACTTTAGACTTTACCAAAACTAGAACATTTCTCATTACCATTGCCATTGAAACCACAAGACCAGTATGGGCCATTATGGTCAAACAGGTGAACCACCAAGAATCATTTAATTTTCTATAAAATACTTGAAATTAATTATTTTCATTCAAAATAATAATAAGGAAATAGTCACAAATATAAAAACACCACTGGATTTAAGTTACATGAGGTAATCTTCATATATCTGACCTGATTTGAACTTTCTATGTCATTGTTTTTTGTTACTTTCATAGTTAACACAGATAAGGAGGAAACTGAGGGAAATGTTGATGGGTTTTTGTTTCATTTGCAAATATCGTTTTTTTTTCACACTAATGAAAATGAAAGAAAGAAGTTAAGTTATTCATGTTATTTATTTCCCACTCACTTCAACATGCTGAAGATCAGACTGGTTTCACTGGGCAGTTGTAGGTTTGACTTTGTTTAATTGCGTGTTTCAGAGAAGGAGAAGCTCATAGAACCCCACCTTAATAAATGAGGGTTAACCCATGTATATGTATGTAATAAAAACACGTATTAAGCATTGACCTACAATTTCACAGAATATCAGAGCACACTTTTGGTGCAGGCTGAGGATCCTTCCCAAGGAGGAAGCACACCCGCCCTACCCACTCTCCATACCCTCTGCAGCTGGCACGATGAGAAGGATGAGTTATGTGTTATACATATCTGATACTCCAGAGTTATGGAAGTGGGCGACCCAGTTCTTTAAAGTCTGTCTCATATCAGGGCTGAATTTGCATACTGAAACCATGAGTTACACTTACAGGACATCTCAGAGCTACCTAATTAAGGACAGGACGTGGGGATAGTCAAGAAGGGACTGCTGTTGCCACACAGTATGTCCCCTTAAGAGCGAAGGAATCCTAAACTTAGAGATGTTGTTGTGTGATTTATGTGTGCTGGCTAATGCCAGCTCAATGACTGCTTTGAATTTGGAGCCAAACATGCACAAGTTCAGGAAACTCAAGCTACTGATGTAGGAACAAAGATGAAGCACTTGTGAAAGAGAAAAGACCATCAGCGCTTTCTCCTTCACATACTTCTGTAATTTCGTTCATCCTCGTCCATTCACCGTGAACTCAAACAAATCTTGAGAAAATAGTCATTGATGAAGAATAACCTCAGCATCTAATCTCCTCCCTCCTCCCAATCTAAAAATCCATATTGCACACTTGCTATCTGCATCTGTCTTTGCTTAGGCTATCTTTCTTACTAACTCTCTCAGCTGCCATCAAGCGCACCGTCCTCCTCCCCTCCACTGCCATCGTGCAAGTCCTCAAGCTCCTCAGCCCTCCAGCTTGAAGTCTCGGGAGATCTTCAACTACCACCCCAATCCTAACCATTCCCACCAGGGTCTGCTCAGAAAACACTTATTTCCAATACCAAAACCAAGACTTCACCTTCTGCTTTCCTCAAATTGTTAAAATGAACACCTTTACATTCATGCTACATTTACTAGTCTCTCCTGATTGAACAGAAGTTCTGAATAGGAACAACAAGGACAGAGTAATTCATTTGAGAATTTGCAGACAAAAGTCGGGGGAATTTATCAGCCCCTACAAAAAAGTAATTGCACTTGTCAGGAGATTTTGAAACAAAACTATCTAGGCATTAGAAAAGTGAGAAATCTGAAACAAATGACAAATGTATTCCAATAATCTCTAAGGTAAATTAAAGACAAAACTTGCTTCAGTTGATCAATCCCTGTTTATGGCTCTTGAGATTGTAACTCCCTCCTTACATGGAGGTTGTCCGAGGTATTTTCAAGCACAGAACAATGGCCTCAGAAATGCGGAACATGTATACTTGCTACCAAGGTAGAATCCTTCATGTGGTGGCTGGGCTCAGCCTTTCGAGATAGAGGGACATCTGAGGGAGCCCCGAATAGAGCTGCTGCTCCTTCCCATTGCAAGCAGTCACTTGAAGTGGTCCACACATCTGATTTGGATTCCCCCCAGGCCAAACATACAAACATGTTAATACATGAATTCTAAATGCAAAAAAATTCAAAAACATATTTTTTGATGAATGAGTGGTTTAAGCATTGGCAGATCACTTTAAAGAGTTACATTGATCTTTTATTGAGTCCGGTTTAATTGCAATAATTTGTTGTACTAGAACCAGTGGGTGGTAAAGTCATGCAGTCGGTGGTGCTCCTGCCTAACAGCAAGAAGGTGTTGGGTTTGAAATCCACATCTGACAGCCTTTTTGTGTGGCGTTTGCATGTTTTTCCCTATGTCTTCAGCGTTTCACTTTGGTTAAATTCAGGCTTCCTCGCACAGTCCAAAAATATACAATATTGGTGAATTGGTGACTCTAAAAAGGCAAGTCAAGGCAACTGTGTTTATATAGCACAATTCAGCAACAGGGTAATTCAAACTGCTTTACACAAAAATCAAAAACATTACTACCAGGTGCAAAAGAACATTAGGACAGTTAAAAATAGTAATAAAACATTAAGAAAGATTAAAATAATAAAAAAAAGCTTAAAAAATTATATAAAAAAGAGAAGCTGGAATAGAAGAAAAATCAACCATTAAAGCTCTTTCTATCTAATCAATTTTAGTCTCTGAACTATATAGGAAAGACACAAATTACTTGTTTTAATAAAATGCAGCAGCAAATAAGAAAGTTTTAAGTTTTGATTTAAAAGAACTGAGAGTGAATGTCAGCGCAAACAGTTATATGTCTCTATGTGTCAGCCCTTTGATGAACTGGTGACTCATACACTGCCCCCTGTCGGCTGGGATAGGCTCAACCCCCACCGAACCTGAACAGGATAAACAGTTAGAGCTAATGAATGAGTGTTTTACCAAACAGCCTAGGGAAAAATGTAAAAAATTTGGCAAAAGAAATTTGGCACCAACTCAAAGTGTCTTGAGTTTAATCCATCCAATTCAAGCTAGAGCCTGTCACAGAGTGAAGATGCTCGACCCCTGCCATAATGGAGGAGGTACACTTTGCTTTGGAGGGCCAAGATCTTCGATGATTTGTTCCATTGCCTGTAGAATGACGGTAGAATTGGCTGTTATTACACAGTAACTTAAAAATAAACTCTTTCAACACAGGACTCTCAGGATTTTATAGCTCATTTCCGTTTTACTTATGATCTTTAATCTATGTTTGGCCCCATTGTATGTATTTTGTCTTTTTTATTTTACAATGTTTACTGCTTGTGTGACTACAGTTTACAAACCTAATTGCCCTTCAGGAACCATATAAACCCCTGATACTTTTCAAAGTAGGCCTGGGCTGAATTATCGTTTGTCTGGTATTGCAGCGAAGGTGGTCATAGAGACGGAACGTTCTGTTCTGATCGGTGGTTTGTTTGAAGATGTCGAAAGAAGTTGTTGGTGTAGCTGTTATTAAATGACATTGATCTTTTGAGGAACATTTGCATTTTCAAACCCAAACCACCACCATTAATGATGTCTGTTTTGATTATTGACACTGTTCAGTCATTTTTCAGTCACACAAACTTTGCTCTATGGTGCAGTATTGTTTGCAATCCTACTTACCTCTAATTGAAGGTTGGTAATTAGAGGTAGGTAGATACTGCATATCTGCACCTGGTCAGCTGGAGGGTATCTGTATGTGTTTATCTAAGTGTACGTACATATATATATATATATATATATATATATATAATAATATTAATTATTAATATTAATATATAATATGTTTATCTAAATATTCTATAAGATGTCCTATTATATAGCATGTGGTAATTTTTAGTAACCTTTAGAATAACTATCTATTGATGGATAGATAGATGTAACTTGATTATTATGGATGTGATAAAATGTTGACAGCGTTGCAAATTTTTTTACAAAGAGAAATTTGATAATTGATATTCAGTGTGATGCCCAGTGTCTGTTTAACCTGTATTGTAGGGCTATCAGGTGGTTACAGGTGATTCTTTTTTGTTATCAAACTAATTATGTGTTTTATAATTAATTAATAAAAATTAATTGCACACAATAATTTTTGTTATTAAGCCTTTAAAAAGTTTTTTATATTTGTAAACCATCAACAATGCTAAAAACCATTAGCTGTTAGTTCCCTCTGATCTCTTCACTGTGCTCCGACACACACACTGGGCACTGTCTCTGTGGCGCCATCACTTAGCTCTGCCTGCATGCGGGCTCAGCATGGCCTTACAAAGCGCAGGTGTATTCCGGCGTAAGAAGTGGAAATAAACGGGAGAACAGATGACCAACTCTAGCATCCGCCTGTCCTTGGCCTCCATCCTGTTTAAGCTGCTGTATAAATAACTTGTTTTCTTTGAAGTGAAGAAACGAAACCATGACGACAAGGGGACAAAAATGATGGACAAGACCGTAAACACAGAAGACAAGAAGTAGTTGGAGAGACACTCATGATAGCAGATCTAAAAACAAAGGGGCCAAGTCTCTTCCATGTGAATGAATAAGTGAATGAATTTGTGATAGAACATCCACTATGTAGTTTATAGACTGTATTTGCTCACACCTGTTTTCCAGACATTAACTTAATTCATAAACTTATCAGGATGTATTAACAATTACTAATTAGTGAAAACTTACTTACTTAATAAAAATGTACTCTAAATGCTCTGGCTTGGACACAGTTATCACTGATGTGTCCAAACCAGAGCATCGACATGCTGTGTCAGGCAACATGTCTTTATTCATTTGCAGATTATACTTCTATATAAAGAATGTTGTAGTGACACCAAAATGATCAAACTTCATGTTGTATTTGTGTTTGCTTGTTTTTGTAGGTCAGTACAGAATTCAAAACAATCGACTTGGAGTCAAAGTTTTTCTCCAAGTTTTCAAAAGACGCTCACTCTGTAAATCTGTTAAAGTTGTATGCAAAGAAAGGCGGAGTTCAAGGGGAGAAAGATCAAGAGCATTATGGTAACCATAACCGAGGTATGATAACTATTAATGTACTGTATTTAAGTGAAAAACTTTTCAACTGGTACAACATTAATATTTTTTCTACTTACCTGAAAACCTGTTCTTTGTGAAATTAGCTGTTCGGGAGATAAGGTACTACATACTCCGATCAATTGCAGCCACTATAGAATTAACAGGAAATGCATACCTATTTATTTAAGGGTGTGTGCTTACTTCAACAAGAAATTGTTTACTATTGTTTGTTATATTTTTAGAGTAAAAAAGAATAAGTAAAATGTAACATTTCATTTTCTATTTTTTCTGCCACTTAAACCTAAAATCATAGAAAGTTCTCCCTGGAGCCATTGTTCAGTTTGTCCATCCTGGCTACTAAACAAATATGGCAGCACAACATGGCAGCTTCCGTGGAAGAGGATCCGACCCCTTTTGTATAGGATTTTAACAGCAACTTTTTGCCACATTTAGCTTCAAATAACAATTTAAATGCAGTGCTTACTTTTTAAAGTCATCTTTTAACACATTTACAGCAACATTTACCTTCCTAAGAAATATGTAAATAAAAAGTAAGTAAGGCAAAAATAAAAGCTCGATGTAGAGAAACATTTTCAGCAAACGTGTCTACCAGAAGAACCAAAACATGTTGAAAATGATTCAGTAAATTTGGGTGGTCAGGTAGATGCAAAGTTTGCTCACATGGGCTTCTCAAACACAGCGGGGGAAAAAGTTTGATTTGCCTGCCCCCATTCTCTGACGTCGCTGCTTCCTGCTTTTAAACCAGCAAGCTTTTGGTGCCCTCACCAAAAGAACTTGCTAAATATAAATTTTTTGTGCTTAACATTTACGGTTCAACATTTATATTTAGATATAATCTTTAGATTTAACATACATTTGATTTAGATTCAATATTTACATTAACATTTAAATTAAACATTTCGATGTAACATTTATATTTATATTCAACATTTAGAAATTTTATTTAACATATTTCCTTGGAAGGTTAATATAACTAAGTTGATAAAATATTGCTGTAAATGTGATGAAAAGTGCAAAAAAATTTGTCACTACCTTTTAAGTTGTTTGGATCTAAATTTGACAAAAAGTTGCTGTTAAAAACAACATGTGCTACTTTACGAATGGCGTCCATATTTGCAAATATAAAGGACTTATTAAAAGCTAAAGATAAAAAAACAAAAACATAGATATTAAAATATTCAATTTATTCAAAATGATAACCCTAGATTTTTACTTACGGAATTTAGGAGACCAAACCTTTGTAAAAGGTACGTGACTGAACTTATGGTTGCCTGAGGGAAAAAACAAAATACTCTTTGATGGCTCTAGAGTTAATGAACAATAGGTTAAACACTGTGTTAACTGAAAACTTTTGTTTAATAGAAGGTAACATCTTAGAGTTAAGACTTTTAAGACCGATTCTTGACTACTGTTTTTGCCAAAACTACTTGGCTATCCAATATTGGGTTCAAAAAAGTCCCTATAGCATGTTTCGTAATATTTTAGTTTTTTTGCCAAATCGCCCACAACAATTTTGTGAGCACTTTCAAAGTAATTAAAGCAGTGTTCATTTTAAGTGTCCCAAAAAAAAAGAAGCTTTTTTTTTGCTCACATGCTGTCCAATTTTTATCTTGTATTTCATTTCAATTTTTTATCTGACTGTTCACTGTGAGTAGAATGTTTAAAGGGAAACATTAGTGTGGCTATGTAAACACTGGAGTTGAGATTTTTATTTTCGCAAATTGGCTCTTTTTGCCTTTACTGTTCATTAACATATAGGTCACATCCTTGGTATCTGTACCATGACCCGGTATGTAGAGCAGCCATGCTGATAGATAGACAATACTATTGCAACAGTAAGACTCATAAACGTATCTGATTTAGGGACACGTTTGAAAGTGTCTGAGAACAGATTTGAAAAGTGTTTTTTGCTTTTCAGTGTCAAAAAAAAATCAGAACTGAATTACACATGAGCATATGATCAGATTTTGGTCACATTTTTCCTTCATTGTACTTTTCAGGCTATTTGGCGCTATTCTTTCTATTCATTACAGAGTTTAATTCCGTTGGCAATGTACGGGATGTATTTAAAAAAAAACTTTATGTTTTTGTATCTTTGCAAACATTTACTGCGGTTAAACATGTTTCAGATATACGATTTTATTGCCAAATATGACACTTTGTCCTTTTTTGTTTGTCCACCCTTGATTCAAGCTGTATCGAAACTTAGATTTCTGGTACTGACCGCATCGTTTGAACTCAAAAAGTATTTCTTGGATTATCTTAATTAAATAATGGAAATAATTTCCACACGAAGATAATTGGTTTCTCGCAACAAAAAGAAATTAATTTGAGCCAACTTTGTATGTTTAAGTTTGAACTATTTAAAGAAACTAAGAAGAACCAACTTAAATAAATTAAGTTGGAACAATTCAAAGTCACTAAGTTAAATCAACTCTGATAAATTAAGCTGAATGAACTCATATATATAAATATATATTAAGTTTAAAAAACATAATGTATTCATGTAAAAAAGAATTTAATCATGTGGAAATTGTTTCCATGATTTTTTAAAAGTAAGTTGAACAAGTTATTTATTTCACGGTGGGGTCTTAAAAGTACTAATGATAATCTATATGCTTCATCAGGACTGCTTGGTCAGGTTTGTCGGAAATTTGCACCTCAAAGTCAGCAAAGAACATAAAAACTGTTAAGATGTTTAAGGTCTTTTTTAATTCTCCTCCTATTGTACATTTCGTAAAAACAACAACAACAAAAAAGCGAAAAACCAAAAAGTTAGATACATATTTTAAAATATTAGCATTCATAAGCATCATTTTAGGCCGATGTTTGACAAACCAATGTTGGCCTATAAAATGTGATTCGGATAAACTTCTGTTTGTTGGTGAAAGGTCAGTCTCTAATTTCCTTTTTTGGCAGAAGTGTTTGCTTTGTTGCCCCAGCCGGATGCAGACCTTCAGACCTTGGTACCCCGCATTGAGGTGGGATTTTCAGTGGGTGAAGCAGAGGGTTATCAGTGCAGAATGGTATGGAGAGTTGGTCAGATGGTTGACAAATGAAAGTGCTATTACAGGTCAATTATGGCTCATATGAGATTTTTCAAAGCCGCCACTGGGATTACACAGCCAATTGCACAGATGATAACAGCAATATGAAATAAGTGGCATTGAAGGAGTTGACGGTCTGTCACTGAGCCACTCAAAGAGCCAAAGGGCAGAAAGCAGCATTGAAAGGGGTAAAACATAAGGAGAAGCACTAGATGTGGTCTTACTAGCGTACAGTTTTCTCTATGTGGACATTTATCCATCTGCGCTGGATCCACACAGCTGTACATATGAAATATCACAGCTCAAATCTAGTGGGACGGTTGTGACAGTGGCATCCATCTCCCTGCGATCGAGTTGATTCTATTTAATGCCATTTTAATCAATTAGGTATGACACAGGTCATCAACTACACTTGTCCATGAGCCAGAATATTTCTAAATAGACTCTGCGAGCTTGACTTTGAAATAAAGAAAATATTTTTATTTATCAAATTGTAGCGAGGACAACTGCAAAGGTTGTCTTCATTGACGGGAATGTCTACAGATTTTTATAACTCTGGACTGAATTATTTTCCTTCTACCCTACAGAGGGACTATTAATGATATTAGTATAAAAGAAGACATTTTGGTTCATTATAATAATCAATCCATTTGCAGAACACAAAGATCTAAAGTCTAAATAGATAGATAGACCCATATTGAGCAATCTCCCAACAAATGTAGGAGTTCTCTGCATTTGACCCATTCCTGGGGATCAAACAGCTGATTTTCCAACAAGGGAACAACTTTCTACCAATATAGCTGTAACCTGCCAGTGGAATCTTCAAGAAAGAACCAAGCAACTCCTGTTGGACTCATGCAATATCATGCTTTCACAATAACTGTCTTTGGCATGACGGAGCCACTCCTCTCTGAGAGGATGTTTGTAAGGTACAGACCCTTAAAGACTGTCCACATTCTTAACCAAACTAATACTAAGCCAGCTTTAAACTTGTCCTTCAATTGTTTTGCCTACTTACTTTACCTTTTTAATTGCTTTTTTGTAATTAATTGTATATTTAATGATGTGATCAATAATGCCGTTTTCTTTTCTAATTTACTAGACTGTACTAATCAGCCATAAGAGTATAGCCACTGTCAGATGATTTCAAAATGACATTGTTAATCACGTCAAGGGCACCTCCTGGATGTATCAGGCAGCCACATTTTCTTCCAGGACTAGGGTGTTTGATACCTACCAATGGTGGTGTGCGGAAGGACATCCACTGATCCCACAACAGCATAATTGGTGCCGAAGGTCTGCCCAAGTACCACATCGTCACATCCCGTGGAGTCAATCCCATAAAAAGAGGATCTGCAGCACAAAGAAATGCTAAAAGAAATGAATGTTGGCTCTGATAGAAAGGTGTCAGAACACACAGGGATGCCACAGATTGCTTCATATGGGCCTGCATAGCCTCAGACTGGTCAGAATCCCTGTGCTGACCCCTGTCAACTGCTGAAAGGGCTTATAATAGGCTTGCCAGCATCAGAACTGAGCAACACATTCATATGAGGAGGATACCTTGTCTGATGAACCATGAGCAGTAATGAAATGTGTAGAAACATCAACAAAGAAGATGATGAGCAACACATGCAAAAAAAATACACACAAGACAAATTTAGAACAAAAAAACACAACATTCAGCTTTATCAATACTGTAATAGTGAGGGTATCCTCAGCTGGAGACAATCCTCAAACATTTTCTTTGCTGTTCTTGTTTAATCATCACCTGCTAAACCTGACTGTCCATTGAAAAATCTACTCATGCAGTAAATCAATAATCCTTCCTGCTGAAACTTCCTGCCACCCAGCATGAGAACTTCTGAGTTTGTCAACAGTTGATCACTTTTCTCTATTTTCACCATGATATCTTCATTTTACGAAAAGGCTTCTGTACTTTCACATGGGCCTATCCAGCAAGAAACTGTCAGAACCACACTATTTTGAACACAAACAGAACTCTTCATTGCCGTTGTTTGATTGCAACAAGGACAGCGAGATATAGGGCTCATTTTTGGCGGCTGCCAAAAGCATCAAATCAGCAACGCTGTTCAAGAAAATGAATTCACTTTCATCTGAGCGACACAAGTCAAGTGTTTGAATACAAATTGAGAGGGAGGGCTGAGGAGAATGCTGCTCCAGCTCTCATGATTCTACCAGGATTGGAAATACCTTATATCCATGTGAAGTGCTCGCTGCTACCGTTCCCTGCCTTTGGTGCTCCCCTTCTATCTCACTTTCCATTATTAGTTTTCTTCCTCTTTTTGCAGTGGGGACTCTTTGGAGACAAGAGGTGAGGTGACCTGATATATATCAAATCAGCCTTAACAGAGAAACAACTCACTGCCAGATTTCCTTTTGATTAGACTCTGGTAGGAGAAACCGGCATGCCTGATGACATCCAATCAGTAACAGCCTCGAGTCGGCCAGAACCACCTCTGTTGGGATAATGATGTTGGGAGATCCTTACATCGTGATCAAGACTTTAAGGAGTACTGAACAAAAAGAACCTGTGTGAATGTAGAGATAGAAATATCACGCATTTATGCTACTTTAAGATTAGATGTTCGCAGCGACACCTTTCTCATCGTTCCTAACCCTTAGCTTAGAAACGCTATCTAAACATGTGAACTTTGGTTGTGCTCCAGATTTCTTGCTTTGTGAGCTGTAATACAAATTTAACGCAGAAATCTCAAAATCCCCCTGCATATTCTCCTTATTCGTCTTCAAGCTTGGGCAGACATGGATAAATGTAATACTACATGAAGAGTTATCTAATTAAGATTAAAAAAAAGATGTTACATTATTCCTTTAAAGATTCAGTAAAACAAGTTATTTCACAACAAATGCATTTACTAAATATTGGGATTATAAGGAAAATTGCAATATTTTTTTTGATATTAACAATTCAATGTGATGCACCACCAGTCACCAGCATTTTGCTGACACTGCAGAGACATGGCACTGGCTTCACCAACAGTTTGTGCTGCACAAAATCAGTCAATAAAAAGAACACAATGTCCAAAACCAAATCTTACACAACATTGGCAATCACTTTTTGATTGTATCCTGCTGCGTGGCTGTAAAACATAATGCTGAGCTGAGCTATAATTTATTATGTCTCCAAAGAGTCGGGGATATTATAGAAACGTCATGGCCGCCACCACATCATCTTCTGTGTCTGCCACCACAGACGCTTCATTTTAATGCAGTAACTCAAAGACTGTGGCTGAGAATTATCCATGAAACAAAGACTTTAGTGCGGGGAAGAACTGGATTGATTTTGGGAATGATTGGTTGTATATTTCCGTCACTAGGGTGAGCTTTTACTCCAAATCTTTTTGGCCTTAATTTTGCAACTGTTGGTTCCTTTTTAGTCCAAATAGGGTGCATATGAATCGACTCGAGGAGATCAAACTTTTATACGTTGTTTTTTACTATCTTAATTCATATTTTACTCAATAAGGGGGAGCCTTAACAAAACCCAGTTATTCTGACAATTTCCTAACCATTGGGTCGATTTCTTTCAAATTTAGTGCAGCTGAAACAGCTCAAGAAGATCAATTTTGTAAGAAATGGGGAAATATAATTTTGTATATTATATTTAACCCAAATAGTTTCTATTTAACTCACTAGGTGGAGCTTTTTTTTCCTTTTCTTTTTCTTTTTTTAAATTTTTTTTACAAATAACACTTTTTTCAGCCATAACCTCCTTCATGTTGGTCCAACTTTGGTGCATATAAATCGACTCAGAGATCTTGTATATCCTAGTTTACCCTCAAAGTCCATATTTCATTCATAAGGGGAGCTTGCTCTTACGAAAGAAAGTAAAGGCATCAATGCATGTGCAGACTAGCAGCATCAGGGGTAGAGGGAGGCATGGGAAGTTGTCGCAGATTAAGTAGACCATCAATTAGGCACAGGTGTGCTTGATGGCCAACGAGAAAGATGAGGTATGTAATGTGTGTATGTATGAGCGTGTGTATGTGTGTCTGAGTGTGTATGCGTGGGAGTGTGTGAGTGCCTTCAGCTGCCTGAAATAGCCTAAACCTTGCTCCATTTGTGAGTAATTGCAGAGGTAATTAGGCTGCACATACACACAGAACACAAACATACTATATGCAGTAGACATGAAAACTGAAGAACAAACTTATGCAATCACACAGTTAACGATTTGCGACATTGTTTGCCTCTACTTTGACTTTCATGTAATTCTGTTTTTCATGTTTGGCTTGTCTTACAATGGCTTCAGTGTCAGTAGTACACTGTTGTTTTCTGATTTACTACCCCCATCCCACTATCCAACCCCCTTAGGGCATCGCACCAACTATGTTGAGCCCAGACAGCTCAGAAGCCAGCGGGAGAACTTGGATGATGTCCTAGCACCTTCCCCATTTCTCAATTAGGATTTTGGTTCCGACGAATGGTCTGTCACAGCTACTTACAAGATTATGGATATTTAGAATGCATAATGTAGGTCTTCAGGAGTGTTGCATTGCTAAATCAGAAATCCTATCCTGAAGGATGTTAATGTTAAAATCTGCTTAGTCACCCCTGGCTTTGTTGTCCACAGTTAAAAAGCTTATTCTTTAAAGGAATCTCTCCACGTAGCCTGATACTGGTCAGGCACTGTCAATACCTACCCCTCACACACTTTGTTGTCACTGTTCTACAGCCTGAGAAGATATTAAATAGCTGAGTTATCAATCAAACTAAGGATGATGTTCATCTCATACAGCACTGCAGAACCACTGGGTTTGTTTAAGTCTTAATTTTGCCAGCAACATTATTTTTATTACTCTTAGTCAGGGGTTCAATTAGTTTTTATTTAGTCATAATTTATATCATTTTAGCCAAGATTTTTCTAGGCATGGAAATTTTTGTTCTTACTTTAGTCAAAGAAAACTAAGTATTTTAGTCTATATTATATAATTATGCTTATGGAGGGGTCCGGTAGTTCACCATTCAACTCAGCAGGCGACCGACTGCCACACAAGGAAGGAGGCTGGCGGGTTTGGCCACAGGCTTTTAAACTCCCCATCTCTGCTCGAACATCGCCGCATCCCGGGATCATAGATCTAGAGCGCTTCTTCTCACTTCTGGGATCCAATCATTCATGTACCGGCAGCCATCTGTGGCCCACTTTGTTGATTTCCCTGTATAGTACTTAAGTGGTAAGTGGAAATGTTGAAAAGGAGAGGAAATTGTCTCATGTTGAGGCTGCAGAAAGTAAGAGTGAAGTCAAGCTCTTTGGTCATAAATGGCATCTGTGTGGAGGTCTCAAAGGAGATATCGGTGGATTGAAAGAAAAATCTAGTTGCATTGTTTTGACGATCGATAGCCGGCAAGAGAAGCATTGATCCTAATAGCTTCAGTTCATCGCTTAGGACTGAAGAGACTGACATGTCAAGAAGAAACATAATACGCCTTCTTTCTTAGCAGGTTTAGTGACAATACCAGATTTCATATGTGTTGAAGAACTTTCATTAGGATTGTCTACTAAAAGGTTCAGTCATCATCCCATACTACCAATTACCCACAACATTGTCTAACGACAGGTGAAGTCCAAATTACATTGATTTTCTTGAACAATGGCACCTGTCAGTCGGTGGGATAGATCGGGCAGCAAGCAACTATTGACACTATTCAAAAAACATTTGGAGAACTATTTATAGACATAAAAAAGGTCAGTGTGCATGTTTCTGGAGGGCAAGGAGGTAAACAATAAAACATTTTTTCCATGCATTGTTTCTTAGGCACAGGCCATTGATACATGATCTAAGTGAAAGGGGGAAAAAAAATTCTCATTGTATTTAAAGAGCCCTGAATTCAAACAAAAATGTTGTTAAACAGATACCCATTCACACGAATCTTCAAAAAGGATTGAAAATGCTGTAGAATGTATGCAAGGCCAGTCATTGGTGGCACTATTTTCCAAACTCAACATCACGGAAGTAGACTGACCAAGTACTGCAGATGGTCTCTGCTGACCACAGCAATAGTGGAGCAACTCACAGTTTGCTGGAGGACTGTAAATTTAAGTTTTATTTGAAAATTGTCGTTGTGCTAAATGCCTCTTGGAAATAATGAGAAGCAAATTCTCGCAGAAGTTTATCTATTGCTGGGTTCCCACAGAACGCTCTCGCTCTATTCTTAGCTCTGTTTGTGTCACTATTTGCGTCACTTGCGTAAGTACAGAATATTTGCAGGTAGAAGAAGCTTTTTAATGATGACACATCCAATTCTAAAATTTACAACAAAGTGTGTATATCATTTTGTTCTCTGCGTTGGACCCATCACTGAAGAGCTGTGGGTGGCCCTGTATGGGGCCCGGCGAGCGAATTGGGGTCCAATACGAAATGTATTTCTCTTTATGTAATATTTGTGTTTTTATATGATATCCTACATCATATTATACTAATTAATATTTTACCATGCCACTGGAGATCGCTGGAGCTTGTGTTGCAAGACAAATTTCCATGTGAATGGATAATAAAGTGTTCTCTTATCTTATCAAGGATACTTCAACATGTGGACCACAGAGGCCTATGATAGAACCGTTTATCATCAGATTAGTGGACAATAGCTCTACCTCCTGAGTCAGCCCAAATAAGTAAACTTTTAAATGTTTTCCTGAAGGTCTTTGTATATTCAGCCTTTATTTTGTTGCAGAACGATGAAAATGTTACATCAAACACACATTATTCATTCCAATGTCATTTACCGGCTTGATATGGACAATATTCTGGTGACATTCACAAATGAGTCATTCCATTGCACTTCTCGAGTCATCTGAGGGAAGAGAAACTAGCTGTCGGCTTGTCAACAGGGCCAAGGATGGTCCATTCTCAGTCTCTCCCAAAATCCCAGGTGATAGGAGTAGTACGGACAAACTGTGACAAGTTCAATATAATCACTGCCAAAATAGCTTAAAAGTGTTTATTATTCAGGTTTTGGTGGATCGTGTTGTTTCTTTGTGGTCCAGTAACAGCTGCCCAGTATATATGGTGTGCTGGCTGCCGGCCGGTGACAACTGCTACAAAATATAACATCATCACCGCCCATACACAGAGCTGCAATTTCATTTGTCTAGCCTACTCAATTCAACCTGACAGGACCCATAGGGAGATTCTGTTTGACTTGGGAGATTTGGCATACAATGAAGACAGATTCTTCAAGTTTAGGTATCTCTGTCAGCAGGCAGGGTGGTACTGGAGAGCAAACAGCACATTCAGCACCAGCTTTCACTCCACACACACCCTTATGAAGGCAGTTTGGAAGTAAATCAAGGCATCTGTTTGTGCTTGTGATAGAGTGTGTTTATGCATAAACATGTGAAGGAGTTTGACGAATGAGCTAGGATAAAAGTGCTGAATAGCAGAGTAACCCTGTGTTCCTGCCAGAACATCCATATATGTCATTCAGAATAAAATACTGTCTGTTGTGAAGCTGCTTCTACTCTCTTATGACATCATCTCAGTCACTCGGGCACACAAAAAAATAAAACATACAGTCATACAGTCTATTAACACCTCAACATTAATCCCCTCCACCTGCAAAACACCTCTGTGTATGAAGTGAATGCTATCTTGCTCTTCATCTATCCCCTGTGCTCTCTGATAAGAGGTAATTGCTTCTTTGCTTATCTTAGAACTCAGATTAGCAGAACAGTCGGGTCCTGAGCTCTCCCCCACCGATCAGCTGTGAAACCAGATAACTTTGCCTTAGGGACAGAGGATACTACATGAACAAACAGAAATGGATAGATCTGATCAGATAAGATATTCATGGCAAAATACATAAGGTCTTTTTGTGGTGTCGCACTCAATCAACATGTACCGAAGATTAAATCTAGATCTCATCCCATTCCATAACTTCAGGCCAATTTCAACTAGTTAAGACCTGGGATGAACTTGCTGGAAATCAATGAACAAAGGGTCAACTGTGAACTCCCAATAACTTCACACTCCTGCACTGTAACATTGGGTCTAGACTGTCTAGACTAAAGAAAACAACAGCAGTTTTGGAAAGATTTGGAAACTGAGCTGATTCTAACGGGTTTTGTGTGACTTTTCTCTGTTGTTAGGGCTACTGTAGCCATATTGAGTATCCCGCTGGTTTGACCTTCACTTTTGTGACCGCTGTTATTAATTTCCTCACTAGCTGTATCTTGAATCAACTCAAACTGCTGTGCTATGATAACTAGCTAGCTCAATCCCCTTACCTGAATGCAGTGTTGTGGAGTAACGGAATAAATGTCTCTGTGTTATGTATTTATAATACAAAATACGAAAAACTGTATTCCGTTAGAGTTACAGATTTAATTAGTGGTATTCAGATGAGTTACATTCGTGAAATGGATGGATTACTTAGAGAATAAATTTCTTATTTTGCATGTTTATCAGCTTTCAAAGAACATAACGCTAGCTCTGAGCATTTCCCAGACGCCATTGAGTTAAATCGACCAATGACATGTCTGGATGCTGCTCAACCGGTCACAGCACGACACAGGATGACTGATGGGAGTCAGCACACAGCGACAACAGTGCATTTTTGTCATGGATGTTGAAGCATTTTGCCTATAAAGATGGAAAGAGAGATCACAACATCACTGCTGCAACTGTTGCTCGCCAGCAGTGAAGTTGCACTCAGCGTCCAAAGACTCTTGAAGTAAGTTCTCTTTTCTCTGACTAGATTTGTCTGCTAATTGTCCAGTTAGCTTGGTAATCCTAACCAGATTCCTAGTCTATCTAGTTTTCTGACTTACCTGCCGGATACATTGGTCGGTATCGGTAAAATAGCTTTTACAAAATATGACGAGCTACTAAGCTAGCTACCATTAGCTTTGTCTCTTGGTGCAGAATTGCTGTTTCTGGGCTACTAATGTTAGCTATTCTTGTCGGTACTCATGTGTTCTACAGCTAAATAAGCCTTTAATTTTTTTCTTAGATTACCATCTTGTTTGGTGTGTATGCATTTCCCTATTGATAAGAGTGAAGTGATGAGGAAGATGCTAGTTGGTTGATCTACTAAATCTATGTTTGATGATGAAGCAGAACATCCACAAAAAGATCAACATCCACACATGAGCAAAGAAATGTGGCACAGCTCCAAATGTAATTCATCGTTTCATACTGATTTAGACTTAAGGTTAACGTTTTCAGGGAATGTGGAAAATCAAAACTGCAACTTAAGAAAACACATGCAAATAGACAAAACACAATAAAAAAAGGATGTTCACCAACTTGACAACACACGCATGCTGGAAAAGCTACATATAACATATTTTATATATATATATATATATAGATACACAACACAACAATCAAAAACGATCTGCAAAAGCCACAAGACAACGGAAGCGTTTTCTGAAGGACCCTTAAGAGTGATGCCCCCTGGACCCGCTTTTTGATGCTTCTTTTAGGAAGTAAAACAGATAATACACACAAGCATTTCATGATATATTGATTAGCCATATTAACTTCACTTAACATCTGGGTCATGCAGTCATGTGACTTTGAATAAAAGGTTGGTTAACATTGTGAAATCAACAAATAAACGTAATAGTGACACTAACATGCACACTACCCAAAGCTACAGTAACCAAGGTGCATTATACTTATTGTGTATTACCTATTACAAAATATATAAAAGATATATTTGATAAAATTTTGTCACAGCAGCAGATTTTCAATAATGAGTCTACTAGAAAGTCTTTGGTGGTCAGAGTGGTGGTGGCTGATGACTCTGCTGAGGCTGTTAAATGATGTGGCTGATGCATCTCCATTGATAAGGTGGAGATGGGGAGGTTTAGGGTGTATGTACCAGCAGCATGCAAGAACTAGATGGATGGAGAGAGAGTAATGTATAAAGACAGCTGCTGATGGTGTTAGGCTAAGCAAGCAGATTGGACAGTGATAGGATGGATGAGGATTCCTGAAGGTCTGCAGCTGATATCAATGTATTCCTCGGGCATAGAAGCAGGTAATTGTGACCAAGCATGTCTGAAAGGTGTGGATGATAGAGTGGTAAGAGCAGTAACTGTGGCCCTAGTGCACCAAAGGATAGACTTTCTGATTGAACCTTCGCTAGATCTCCATTTAAAAAAAATTCTGAGCTCAGTATTAACACAAGACAGAGTTCCTTATATCAATTCATAAGAGCTTAATTTATGAACAATTTGAACTGGTTGGGCTGTTTCTGACAAAAAATTGGGTTTTCCATAAAAACAGTAAAATATGACTATGAAAGCGAAATAATATATTATATAGAAAGTAGAGATAGTAGCACATATGGTAGCGAAGAAGTGGTCCAAAAATGTAGGTTTTTTTTCTTGCAAAAATGTCCGTAAGGAGGTAAATATGAGGTTCCACTAAAATCTCCTTGAGGTTCATATGAGGTAAATTTAGACTAAATCAAACCAACAGTAAGGAAGTTGTGTTCTAAAAACTGTTTTTTGTAAAAAAAAAAAAAATCTTCTCCCTAATGACTTAAATATGAACAATTAAATTAAAATATATACAAGATAGATCTCATCGAGTCAATTCATGTTAATTCAATTCAATTCATGTTAATCAAATTTGGACAAAAATCGAAACAAATGTTTAGGAAGGTATGGATTACTTTTGGAGATAAAGTTCCCCCTCTTGGCAACTAGGGGGAGCTTTTCAACTAACTTTTCAACTGGAGCTTTTCAACTGACCTATCCAGAAATCAATCCAGTTCTTCCTCACACTAAGGTCTACGGGGTTATAACATTTGAAAATGATCCATGAGATAGCTTCCTGAGATTTCGATAACACAAAAGATCTGCCGTGGCAGTGCAGTGATGATTCCATTATATTCAAAATATCTCGACTTTAAAAATAAATATACTTTTAAGGCGGATCAATTTAATAAATTGATCCCCCAGATTGCGAAGTGCGCAGTTATGACTTAGCGTGAATGAAAGGTGTGAATGACACACACATATACCCAGGTATGTCACTGTTCATATGTAATTGGGGTCATAAAAAAATTACCAAATAACTATGCGCTTATATTTTGCTTCTTTCCTGAGTGCACAGTGGGACTTTATGTGCACAGATTCCCGTCCTTCATAATGTTAGAAAGTGACGGACTTACTCCATCAGCTAATCTACACATGTTGAGTCTGCTGACTGTATGACTTTGTGGGTGGGTTATCAACTGTCATCATTGAGCGTATCAACATGTCTATCTAACTGATCACCAAGCCGCTTTCTGCTTTAAAAATAAAATTGTTCCCTCTTCCTAGCTGTCTCAAACCACCTTCATGCACATGCTCTTTCTGTCCTCCCCTGCCATCCAGCCGATCCTCAACTTCCTCAGCATTTCGCTCCATTTCGCTCCAAGTTTGTGGTCTTCTATCGCCGTCACCAGTGTCCAGACCCAGGAACTCTGTGCTGCCGCTGCTTAAAACAGATTCCTCCCCATTTCCCAAAACTCCCTGCCAATTCTAAATGCTTAAGACTTTACCTTCTTAATGATTTCCTCACATTGTTCAAGTAAAACACTTTCTGTTGTTCTCAAGTCTCTCTCTCATGCTTTAAATTGAAGCTCAGAAAAATTCACCCATGATAACCACAAAACCACCTTCCATTTTGGTGCAGCGAAACAATACATTTGAAGTGACACATGATGTCTCACTTCACTCTAAATGCAGACATCAGAAAAAAAGTCTTTGTTTTATTACAGATTTTTATTCTCCCAGTGAATTGTATCTTCCTCTATCCACCAAGCCTTGTGTGTCCTTAACTTCTCTCAAGTTAAGTTAATGCCTACATAGTTAATGTTTGCTCCTGTGAAGGCTCAATTCCTCGAATGGTGGAACTGGACCCCTGGGGCCTACTGCTGTATATAGCCGTGTCTGCAAGAAAAAAACAATTAGATCTGGAGGGGACTACTCCAGGACTTTTGTTCCCTACTTTCTTTAATATTGCAAAACAGGACTTTTATTTTTTTAATTTTCCCCTAATAACTCTTCTGTAGTCTCAATTGTATATATTTTAACCCATTAGAATCTATGGTGAAAGCTGTTTAAAGGCAAATGGCAGTAACTATACAACCTTTTTCTTGATCTTTTTTCATTATGTCCCTTTGTACTTATTGTTCCTTTTTTGACTTTCAGGAATTTCCAGTCAACAATTCTAATGCTTTAATAACCAATTCTTATAACTTGAATAAACAGATTAGATTAAAAGGAAATAATGTAGTATTTTAATATTTCATAAGCAAAATTACAATTTCAATACATGTTGCAAATGAAAATGGGATATTTAGGATTTTTGTGTTGTGTCTGCTTTTGGGAAGTTCACATTCTATGACACAGCTTTCTCTCTAGGAGAGAAAATAATCCATGCTTTCAGGATTAGGGTTTTGTTGTAGCAAAGAAAATCGTATTACATTTTGTTAGGATCCTTTAGAGGAGAGTCACTGTTAATGGACACGACTGATGCTGGTCTAAAGCGGGTCCCAGTCAGGTGCATTATGAAAGGAAGTAGGGTAGACGTCCGGACAGAGGTAGTGAGAAGGTAGACGAGTCTTCTTGTCTACCTTCTACGTGGACTTAATGATAAGTCCATGTAGAACTTATCATTAGTTCTATGTGGACTAGCCCCTCTGGAACTAATGATAAGAACCTTAAAACAGAGAGCTGGCCCAGGCGTCACCAACATCGTACACTACTCATACTATTATAATAATAATAATAATAACTTACTACTAACTATCTTATTTAGTGCCTTTTCAAGAGACCCAATGACGCCTACATAGTATGATATGGCAAAATCAATTTTAATTTAAACATGCCTTTAAATGCTTTCAACTGCAAACATTATTAAATGCTGTTATTTAATTAATTAATAATATAAATACATAGATTTTTCTTAATTGCCTATCTGCAATACATTGTGTTAACAATAATAATCTGAAATGTATTCCTTTTAACATATGCCATGTTATCTACAATAATAAACTAAACTAATACCTTCATCAATGTCTGTAGCACTCGTGCACCTCTTTGACCTATAAATGCATTCAAATACAGTTATAGATGGACATTGGCTTTTTTGTAATTATGATCCAAGTATAGTGTTTTAAAGCTTAGCTTGTTTTTTTCTACTGCAAAATCTATTGCAATTTTCAAGAGTGGAAACAACATACTTAGAATAGAGAAGGAAGAAGAATCACCAGGATGTTAGTGGGAGCATGAGAAAAGACATAACACAAACTAATATGGGCAACATATATGTCCAGGTTGCCCAACCACACAGATGTAGATTGATCTTCAACCAATCACTGTGATTCTTGTGTTGTAATAGACATACTTTGCCACAAGAAGGTCTCAAAATGCTGCATTGGTATGCAGGGACTGGTGGCCACCCAAATTAAAAAGGAATGTATTACACAGGATTTTACACTTGGCCAACCAGGCTGAAGAAAACTCATCAATCCACAGAGTAAGAAATAACTCCAAAGGGAGGGGAGGCTGGTGGGGTGTGTATGGGATGGGGTTGATGGGTCTTCCTGCTTGTTTTCCGACCTTCTGAAAACATGCAAAAACAAATCCAAATATACGCAGATAGTTTTCCTTTTTTATCACATCTTTGGTTTGACCCTGAAATGCTCACATTTGCACACCTTTTTTTTTTATATTAATCGATCCTCTATTCTGTTCTATACAATTCAAAAACGTGCACCGTAACCTTTGTCAGGTCCACACAGTTTGTGTACTGTGTTTGCCGGGACAGGATTCAGAATTTGTTGGTCATCATTTGGCCATGGATTTGGGATGCGTTGATCATGACTTGCGACGTCACTCCAGACTTCTCCGACTTAATTTAAAAATGGATTAAGGGCTTGATCTTGACTTTGGAGTAGACCTAGAAATTGTGGGTCGATCTGGAAATGGAGGCTGGTTTCAACTAAGATTGAGCTTGGATTTGTCAAACTTGACTTTGGACCTGACTCTGGACTCGTTCTTGTTTTTTTGCCCCACATTTTACAAAGGAAAAATACAACTTAAAGGTTATGTCATTAAGATTACTGCAAACTCAAACAGCTAGCATACTCAACATTCCTATCTTAAATTCTGAAAATAGTTATTTTTATTGATAAGAATATTTGTTATATCAACATAAAAACACATTAAAATAAACTTAAATGTCGAAGGTACTTGTCTACATCTCTTACTTGGAAATTAACCACAAAGACTACCGTAGATGGACCTCGACTTCAATGTTTTGGGCATGGAACGTTTCTCAGGGTCTCAAGGACTTGACACAGGGATTCCTAGTCTTGATATGGGAAGAAACTTGGGAGTACACTCAGTATGTGTTGGTCTGGACTTAAATATCCATTTATGCTTTGGAATGATCCTGGACCTGTCTGCCATGATTTTTGATTGGATTTAGGACTTGATCTTGGATTGGGATTTGATTTTTGCATTTGTTGGCCTTGATTTGGTAACAGTGGTGTAATAAAATTGAGGTGTAACTTGACTTGTGACTTTTCTGTGGTGCCGCAGGAATTTTTGGACATGCAAGACTTGGATTGTCTTGCTTTAAGATTGGAATATTGTTCTTTCTACCTCGGTACTCTTTTAAACCACCTGTCTCCAGTCTTTGCCTGCTCTCTATTCGTCTTTATTACGCTGCAAATTTAAGACTACGGTTTTCTGTCCTAAGTTGCAAGTTCGTCATCGATGTTTTCCCCTGTGGCCGCATTTTTCCCCAGTGTGTTTGTGTCTATTGTGGTTCTGTAAGTGTTCTCACTTTTGAAACGCTGCTGATGTTTTGTTTTTTTTGTTGTTTTTTTCTATTTTGATTTTGGGCTATTCAGATAAAACCTTTTTGACTTGACTTAAGGAAGTGCAACAGGTGAATTGGAGACACATTTATGGGCTCCAAAGGCTCATTGATATGGGTGTGGAGCAAAAGGCTGGTCTGTTTTTGTCTAATCCCACAGAAGAGTTACAGTATCCCAAATTGCTGAAAAAGTTAAGTAGGAAGAGCGGGCATCTCCCAATCGAAAGATTGGAAGGTAGCCGGTTTGAGCCAAAGCAAGTCCACATGTCTTAGGGTCATTGAACAAGACCCTCAAACGATTACGTTCCCAGGTACGCTTCAAATGGAGCTGCTAACTGCTCCCTCAGTGATGGGTCAAATACAGAGAAATTGAAATTCCCGTTGGATGTATAAAGTATCTGAAAAAGGTTCATGCTGGCTCTGATAGAAATGTGTCAGAACACACATGTCCAAATGATGGACTTGCACAAATTAGGCATTTGTTTTTAATGTTAGGGTTGTTTCATATTGTAAAAATTCATTAGGGTTCAATGGAGACCCATTGTCCCTGTTGCACCCCATGCTCTGAAGGATGTTTGTAAACATGCTTTAAGTGAGTATTGATCGACTAAAAGACATCATTGAAAGTTAAGCTCTGACTTATCATGGCTTTTGCGGTTAAATACCTTTTATTGCAACTGCTATAAATCAATTTCCTCGACATGCCCTTAATCTCAGCTGAATTGAATTAAAAAGCATTCATGAGAATTAATCGACACGCCTTGTAAGTCACCTTATCAACCATAAATTGCTTCTTGAAAGAAAGTAATTAAAAGGCAAACCAAAACCCTGGAGCGCAATCTGTTGCTTTAAGGACCTCTGAACCAAAGACAACAAGATAGGGGATGATCCACATTGAAAGATTTTTGATTTAATGTCGACTCAATTAAGTCGGCCTGTACAAATGGTAGAAGATCAGAGCAGACACTCCCTGTGCAGCACTGCATCAGGATTGTCTCCCAGATCCCTGATCCACACAAAGTCGCTACAATAGCAGCTTAATTAGTTGAAGGATAAACCTAGGGGGATAGATGGACCTGATCAAAGTACCACAGTAATTAAACCAGTCATTGTCATTATGAACTTGCTTGGGCTATAAAACTTTTTCTGTGATGGAAGTATTTAACACCTCCACATTCCATTGCAAAACCCTAAAATATCTTGGTTTACAAGCCTCAAACGGAATATCTAATTATCTTGTTTAATTAATATTAGAATATTTAATTTTTTCTCAGATCTTCATCTGCGATTTTATTTTATCTTCTTATTTTTCAGAGCCATATTAAAATACAGCAAGTCATTTTGTTCGACATAATGTGGGTTGGGTCAACATCCGTCTCCCCAGCAATGCTCTCCTGCTCATCATGGGTAATCCCAAAGCCGCAGGCCAGATGAGCTATATAACCTCTCCAGCGAAATTTGGGTTGACCCTGCGGTCTCCTATTTGGATGTAGCTGGAAAACGTCCAAAAAGGGCAGCCTCAGGACATCCTAATCAGATGCACAAAGCACCTCTGCTAGCTCCTACTGATAATATGGAGCAGTGGCTTCATGCCCAGACCTACACAATAATGCAGCAATGATATTAATCCAAATATAATAGTAAAACCAGAGAGGGACAATTTTACTGCTCAATATAACTTTTACTTTGATACTGTAAGTACATTTTGCAGCTAAAACTCACATAGTTTTACTTAAGTAAGGTTTCATTCCCAGATCTTTTACTTATGGGGAAGTTTTCTCTCCATGTGGCCCAGGTACTTCTAGTTGTAAAGGATCTGTATACTTCTTCCATCATTGCAGGAATCCCACTGGAGAGTTACATGGTAACCAAAAAGTTAAATCAAAAGCAACAACCAATTTACAGGATTATGACACTTTTAACAGTCCAAGGAAAATAAACAAGCTGTAAGAGTGACAGAAAGGGTCCGTGCTGTTCAGAGCAATCTGTCATTCACTTTATTTTTATCAAACAATCAATGAAAATACTTTGGTTAATTTTGGAAGATATTCACAAATTTGAACTTTCCTGGGTCAATAACTTAAATTTGGAATTTAAACGTTGCTTTACGTTTGAGTGACGTCAATGATGAACAGTATGCGCTGAGAAAATCTGGAAACAAAAGGTTTTCCAGCACTAAAAATAATATATTATAGATACATAAAAATGGGATCCAGGAGCATATTACTGACTTCATAGAAATAGTTTGTTTGAGTCAGTATGGACTGTTAGAGATTATAAATTAAATGTATTTTTATTATTATTATTATTAATGAGTCCAATTTAATTTGAAGACTTCAATCAGGAGGATTGCTTGTGCAATTCAGGGAATTGTGGGCTTTTCATGGATATACCCTTTCTGACGGAGACGACAGCAACATATTTAGTTGTATTTTGGTCTGAATATGACTTCCTCTATGAATAGAGAGGAATGTCAAAGAGAACACAACTATGGCCACTATGGAATCATTTAAAGTAACATATGTTCCTATCAGTTCTTCACTCTTTACTCAACAAGTTCTCATCACTGCACAGTAATGGTTGAAACCCCGAAGAGGGTGACAGGGAGGATATGATCTTCTGTCATAAAAGCTGCCGCGACAAATGACAGGTTTTCTCATGGGATTCGTCACTGTGATTAAATGAGTCCACCCAACCTTGATAAATTAAATACAAAGAGAGAGCAAATCAACAACATTAGTGATTAGAATAATTATAGAAAATACATTGCAGGCATTGCAGGAGTGGCATTGCAGGAGTGACTTATATTTCCTCTAGAATTCCCAAAATTTTGCACAAAAAAAACCCTCCGAGATAAAAAAAATTATATTTAAATGTCTAATAGCAGCAGGTACAAATTAATTATCTGACCTATGGGTCTTACATGATGACAGATTGTGGCGACGAGGTTCAGCAAGGACTGACTGAGCCTTCTCTGTGTTATTAATGCTCACAAATAGCTGAGAAAGTTAAAGGTGGTTCTGATGGAAAGGTGTCAGAACTCACAGCGACATCACAGCGCTGCAAAAAGGAGACCTGCCTGAAACAAGGCAAAGGTCAGAATGTTAGTCAGTGTATATTGGACCCACCTTATTAAATTTCATTGACATTCATGATATAAAGTTAGACCAAAAACAAATCTGAAATTCTATTTTATGATGATATTATTTTTTAAGTGCCCGATACGGTTATGGGATTTTGAAACTACAGGCAGAAAGCAGCAGCTGAGAGGCCTACTGGGACTGACTACCATAGACCTACATTTTACACAATAACCTTCAGGATGATTTGGTAAAATGGTGTAGATCACTACTGGAAGCATCTCTGGTGAGGTTCAGAACATCTCTATTGCCAAAGTTATTTGTCTTATTGTTTGGGATCACCTGATAGGACGTCCTTCAGACTATGAGCCCAAAATAACACTGTTGTTGGTTTACCAGTTGTCCTTCCTCAGACAACTTTGGGAGGTTCTAAACTCAACAAGACTTGCAGTTTTGGAGATTGCTCTGACCCAGTCATCTAACCATCAGTTTTTGACCAAGTTGCTCATGCTTGCCCATGTTTCATGCTTCAACATGTCAAACTAACAAGACTAAATGTTCACTTGCTGCCTAATATATCCTTACTCTGACAGGTGTCTTAAGAACAAATAATTAATGTTAACTGGTCAGACCAGTCTGACCAATTTAAAGTCCGTTCTGCAGTCCATGAGCTCTATTAACCGTGAATAAAAGCAAACTGAAATGAAATTTACCCATGATTAAATCTGACTGAAAATGTAAAAAAAAAAATAATTAATGAAGCAATTATGTGATGCTCATCTTTCAGACTTCAACAAAGCATGTTTGAACTTTCATTGTCTTCTGTCCTGTCCCAGTTACATACAGGCACATGCATGGACAAAGGTAACCCTTTATGACCCTTTTGCAATAAATATCAACATTTTTTACAAAATTCTACCCTGCGCTGAAGCTCTACTGGATATTTTGTGCATGCTGTTGTTGTAGCCTGTTCCTGTAGCACTGTAGTGCAGTCTACTCCCAATGTCACTGTGGAGTAATTCATCAGAACACAATATCATACCTTTAGCCTCACATTCTTTGCCTCAAACACAGTTTCAAACAAGTCCAGGATCTTAACATAGGTCATTGGATCAGTTTTGTAACCAGAATATAAAAATTTTGAAGGACACCTAAATAAAGAAATCATTATTGTAGAGATGTGAGGATCACTTACTTTGGCCATCAACAACACATGAGTGCAAAAAAGTGGACAGTTCTTTATTTTTTAATATTCAGTCTTTGTGGCAGTCTATTCGCCAAGAGAAACCTGAGGACATGAAGCAGAGAAAGACAGTCAGGAAACAGAAACCACACAGCTACACAATAAATGCTTACAATAATCATAAACTGTAAAATCTCAAACTCTTACCAAGAGTATTTGTCTTATATCTAGTCAAAATATCTTATTACACTTGATTTAAAATACAATCATTGAACAAGTACAATTTCACTGAGCTATAAGGACTTGTTATTAGCAAGTTGAACATCTTGTTTGGTCAAATAAACTTGAAAGTATCTCAAATATGAACATCTTTTATTTCCAAGTAACATAAAGACAAATTTAATAGTAAAATGCTTAAATATTAATATCTAATCTTATTTAAAAATTGTAATGGCCTTAAAGCTAGAAAGATCCCTGCTAAAAAGATGTAAACTTTATAATTCTCCAAACAGGGAAATGTATGTGGTGGTAAAGGATATATTATTAAAAAATAAAACTAGAAAAAAATTTCCAAAAATGTACAAATTGCATTAAGTATTACCACCTGATTCTGAGACACAAAACTTCCTGGAAAAAATGCTGTTAAACTTTGGATTTTCCCAGCTTATTTCAAGATGTCCTTTATCTAGACCTCAAGTCGTATTTTAAGACATTTTAAAAAGCTGATTTGGACTTGCTCTGTTGGCATTTTTTTTTTTTTACTTATTACTAGTTAAAAACACTTTGTATTCATAATTATTTTACTTATTTTTGAAGGGGGATTTTTTTTCCAGTGTAAAAAATTATTTCATGAGTAGAAACCAATAAAGGTGAAATATTTTGCGGCACCTAGGCTAGTAAAGAGTGATGACCTCCGATGCAGGTGTGTGTAACTGCTCTACTTCGTATTTCATGTAGAAACTTTGTTTGGTGCTTCAGAAGAATCGAAAACTGAAAGTGTTGAATGTCTATTTGAAACCAAAAATGAAATGCTAACAAACATCCAGTGCAAACACTGTATGAGGCTGGACTCCTGAACCTGTTTAGGAGAAAGTAGGGTAATGGAGGAATGGTGCTTGGACCACGGAATTAGTAAGGCCAGTGGGGCCCGGACCATATCGCCCTTTGAACAACGTACATGACCAAATAATTAAACTCAATTGCAGCCTATATCATACAGCCTATCCACTCTAATCTCAGAGAGCAATCAAGTCATAACTATAAAGGCTACGAGTTTTCAAGATCACTCAACTCAACTTTATTTAAAAGCACAATCTAAAAATGACAGAGATGTCCAAAGTACCTTACAACAATTAAAATGCAAACCTTAGAGTAAAAGAAAAAGCAAGAGACCACAAGAAATATTTGCACACTTCCCAAACTGGGTTAAAAGTCAAGGAAGAAAAATTAGATTGAAGGCAGTCTTTAAAAACATGCAGTAGCATTTTTTTGGGACCAACTGAAGATGTAAGAGGGATGCATGGCTATGCCAATCTAAATTGCACTCTGGTGTTCCAGATAAAATGATAAAAGCATATATTAATTTTCAAAAATAAATAAAATAATACAAATAACTTAGATTAAAGCTTCAACTGCTTAAAACTGAATTTAACAAACACAGTTTATCTGCTTGTTAAATGTAAAATAAGTGATAATTTGGATTCCATGGTTATCGTAGAGAGTCCAGGTTCATAAAACAGACACAGGTGGGTCCAAACAGCCGACTTAAGTTTCAGTAACATTTCAAATTTTCACTCACGTGACATGCTGTAGGCTTTGGACTAAATAGAAAAGGAAATTGGTTGAAATATTTTGCCTGCTATTTGCCATGGACAGATCTACGATGATGCTGCAAGTATGTCGGGTCAAATTAATGGACTTTCAGAAGCGAGCTTTAAAGGGGACAGTCCTGCAGACGCGTTGGGTGAAGCATTCCCCTTAACAAAACCACAAAGACTAAACGGTGCTGGTCCATAATAACCTACACACTCTGTCCAACAAGATGGGACATTTTGCACAAGTTAAGGATCTGTCTTTGACTATAGGTGGTATTGAGAATTGATATATAGGCCCGACCTCCCTTGTAGTTCATACTTGACTCCCGGGGCTCTCTGTCCCAGGAAAGCAAAAGCAAAGTATCATCTAGACCGCCATGGCTTGTCGCGGTTTCTCGTTCCCAAGTCCATTTTGTGGTCAACTGGAATGGTCGGACACCAAAATCAGCCTCAAATGTAAGGATACAACTCAAGTCCAGCAGCGATACACTGTATTTGTGTGGTATGAGAAAAAAATCATGGATGCCTTATACATAGCATGAAAGACATTCTATATTGATATATTAAACAACCTTGACTGCTTTTCTTACTTGGGTTTGCATGTGTGGGCAGTGAGACCAGAGACACCTTGAATCTATCTCGCTCCTGCAACAAGGACCCACATCCCACTCAACCTATTGTTCATATAAGCCAGCCAATGCTGTGACAGTTATGTCGGAGGCTGAAGATGTCCTTGGCTGGGGATTCTGTATGATCTTCTGTCCTGTCAGGACAAAACTTCCTTCTGTTCAACGTCTTTATGAAAAATGAGTCAATTACCGGTCATCTTTGAGAGAATTCCAATTTTAGGTGAGTGGATGGTCATCTATCATCAACGGTTTGGAGGCACGGGCTTGCTGACACTGCAAGAAATCAAAAATATAACTGATTTAAAGTTCTGGCCCTTTCCCTTTTTAGTGTGTACATCTCTTGGAGTGTGTGCGAGCCATAGCTTCCAGGTTAGTGTATGGTCCAAAGGCAATTTTCCATGAACTGAGCCCCTCCTCTATTAGCATATGAATACGTCCTGATGGCTTACCTGTTTCATCAGTCAGAGAGGATGCCGCAACAGCCTCTGTCCTCCAGCTCCATTCTCCATGCAGCACATCCTCTGCTACGATCCTCTTCACTGACCTTTTTCTCAAATTTGCATGATATCCCTTTGAGATCAAATATTATAAAAGATTGGCTCAGCGCTCAACACACTGTTTTTGGAATAATACTAGTGGCATACATAATGTCCCTTTGAAGTCCACAGCAGCACAAATGTCTTTTACTCTGCATTTTATCATAGATATATGTTTTACAAAGAACAGGACCAAATGGGAGACCAAAGAAAAGGTTCTAGCTGCACAGTGATGCTCATATAGTACATTTGAAAGATTGAATACATTTGCAATGCCTGAGAGATAAAAACATTGGAATAAGATTTAAAGAAGTGAAAAATAATGACAGAATAGAATTCTATTTTAATTTTGGCAAGGTTTGGACAGTTTCCAAAAGCTTTGACTGAAACTGTTTATATAAGGAAACTTTAAAAAGCACTCAGAGAGGGTCGACCTCCGGCAATGGCCAAAACCTACATCGGAACCTATTTTGTTTCTTCCTCGGCCATTGTCATCAAGTATCCAGCATGTTGTAATATTTCATTGGGCATTATGTGAAAGCATGTACACAATGTGTTCAATGCTGTTATTCCTGTTCCTCCCCCAAAATGATCCGTATAGAATCATAAAGATTTATGACACATGTTGCATCATTTCCTGTTCCTCTCCCAGCACAACATCAATGAAGCTTATGATTTTGAAATGCCGCAAAACATGCAAGGTCACTAAAATTGAATCACATGTAAGATATGTCAAAAATTAAACTCTGGGTAAAAGTTAATTCAAATCCATCCATTTGTTTTTCCATAATCTTGTAAACAGACAGACAACTGCCGGTGGAAAAAACTTGTCAGTATTTCGTATTGGTTTTTTTTGTTACCATTATCATTGACGTACTGACACACATCTACTGTATTTTACATTGTATTTATTTTTAATTGATTTTTAATGCACATTGGTCTTTTAATTGTAATTGCAATGCCCTTATCTGTACAGCCCTTTAAATTGCTCTGTGTCTGAACAATGCTACTGTACGTA
Source organism: Lophius piscatorius (assembly GCA_009660295.1). Lineage (NCBI taxonomy): Eukaryota > Metazoa > Chordata > Actinopteri > Lophiiformes > Lophiidae > Lophius > Lophius piscatorius. Next base: position 59,244 of record VRLP01000508.1, read on the forward strand.
AATAAGCTTGCATTAGCAACCGGGTTTCAGCAGGGTTTCATCATCTTCCAATAAATGTTGAATTTTGGCCGGACAATGTGATATCTCTAGAACAACAACGTCCAACTATTTTCTGAAATCACTTGGAGTTTTGACCCCTTCATGTCTCAATGACAATGGGCAAGAGGTAGGGTACCGGCATTGGTTTATGTCCAGACAACGTTGGGTGTTGATGACAACATTATTTTCATTTTAAACTAAAATCCAGTAGTAGAGGAGCCCAATATCTTTCTAGTATCACAGTGACGTTTTTTGCCAGCTGGGACCAGTCAACTAATGGACATGTTTACAAACGTTGTCACTGTGCATGGCCCAGGTACTGTTTTGTAAACGACTTGTGTTACTTTCATTTCCAAATGGGCTAATAGAAATTTCGTGACCCATTAATATTTACCGTAACAAAAGGAAGATGAAATGAATTAATATAATATCAAAGGTTTTCAAAAATACATTGGTATTTTTATTTTTTTTTGTATACATAAAACACTTTAAAAATTCCTGTAAAACCACCAATTATTACCATTTCCCTCACTTCCTGTCTGCATAGCGATATGTCCTTGAACAAGATGGAAAGCCAGTGCTTCATGCATGACTAGAGGTACTTCAGAAAGCTTTGGATAGTAATTCATAGTTAAAGGACTATGATGAGTATCGGCAGTGATTTAAGGAAATCTAAGGGTCAATAAAAGTAAATTGTCATCGGTCCTTAAAAACTCTCAATTATATCAGTTTTGAACCCTTATCTCCCTCACCTTCCCTGTAGTGTTCTACCTTTCCAAATAGAGGAAGTGCTGAATGGACAGGACTTATACATCCAATCCATTTAGTGTCAAATGTTGTATAGAACAAATTATATAACAGTAGAGATTTTACATATGGCCATTTAATAAAAGCTTCAACAAAGGTGGGAAACACAGGCCTGGATACCCAGGCACACAGGAAGTGATTTATTTTTCATGTCTGGTTAGTTGAGTATAAATTAAAAGAGCATCATCTCAAACAAAAATCAGAGTGTGACTTTATTTACGCTTTTGATTATTTCTCATACATCCTGAGGTCCTGAGGTCTTTGTCGTGGCCATGGGGGCTGGGTTTTGTTTACCGATAAGCTTTACAATGTGAACAACTGTCGCACGGGAAAAAAACGTAACACAACCAAGTTACTGACTGTTGATATTTGGACAAAAGAGGTTAAAATACACACCAATATTTATATTGTTGGTCCATTGGAGAGAAAGTGTTAAACAATCAAACTTGCTGCCGTATGACAAGAGGTACAGAAGCACCTGCTTACGGACCACGACACTTAAGATTCCTTAGAACAGCAGCATAACTGAGCTGTTTTGGCAGCAAAAGGGGACCAACAGTAGGAAGCTGGTTTTAATGAGGCTGACTATATGTAAAATATAGTAAGAGTCAATATATTCGGTGCCCCTGCTCAAAATGATCGATATATGGTTAATATTTAATTTTATGTGGTTATGAAAACTGATATCTGCAAGATAGATATCCCTTCTCTCCTGATCAATTAAATCATGTTTGAGTAACAAGAAGGACAATTAGAGTAAAACATGACACATATGAGTAAGATCACCTTGAGGCGGTTCATATGAGGTAAATTTGAACCAACAGTTAGGAAGTTATGTTCAAGAAACAGTATTTTTCATATAAAACCTCCCTTCTACTGAGGAAAATTTTAGCTTTTTCAGTAATATTGTAAAAATGTGATCTCCTTGATACATTTCAAATAAATTTTGTGAAACTCAGATGAAAGATTAGAAAGTTCAGAAAGTGTTTTTCATATACGCTCAACCTTCTAAGTAAATTATGAACTATTATCGTAAAATATGTATGATATATACAAACTACATCTCCTCAAATCGATTAATATGCTTCTTAATTTTGACTAGATCGGATCAATGGTTGAGAAGTTATTGCCAAAAAACGTTTGGATTTGAAGCGAACCGTAGTTGCAGAAATTTGCAACTGGCCTTTCCCAAATCAATCCTGTTCTTCCTTGCACTTACATATATGGAGGTATAACATTTTAAAATGATGCATACATTTTTTTAACAAGTTATCGCATTAACACACAAAATATTGCATTTAATCTAATATCCTATGTAATAGCAGCTACCAGAGGTAAGAAGGTATTGGGTAGCCATCATTGTTGCTCTCACACGCACTTACTCTTCCCTCTAGAACCTTAATTGCAAGCTGAAACTCAAAAGACTTTGTCATGGAAAGAATCAATGTTTTCCCAGGACATGATGAAAAGCATTGATCCTATCCGGCCTATACGCTTCAACATGTTTGTGTGCTGTATCTACTGGATGTAAGCACACATACATGAGCGCTCACTCACTCACACTCACTCACACCCACAGAGTTTAAACCTTTCTCTTGATAAAGCGGCAAGGACTCCTGCAGGGTTCTAAACCAACAGGCCTTCACTGTGGATTGTTATGATGTCTATCAAGGAAGGACTAGTTGAATGGAAGTCAATGATCCATTTAAGAGTAGGATGAGTTAGTGACGATAGAAAGGAACGTAACAACTTAGCGGATCTGTTATTTTATTCATTAACTTGTTATTCGTTCCCCGTGCATCGCATCCTATCTGCATTTTTCCAGTGTAGTTTGGCGGCCAGTACCCCAGAGGCGAACTGCATCTAGTGAATGGAGGAGTGGTAATCCACTGCTAAAGAGGGAAAAGAAGAAGCGCTTCCAAAAGCTCACTGAGATTTTTCAAACTTTGTTAATTGCACATATGATAAAACAATTTCAATTAAATAAATGATTTCTATGTGTAATGTGACTGATGGATTTGATTTATTTTACATATGACATTCATTCATCATCTGTTACCGCTTATCTTGTTCAGGGTCGCAAAGGCTGGAGCCTATCACAGCTGAAACTAGGCGAGAGGCGAGGTTACAACCTGGACAAGTCAACAGTTCATCACAAGGTTGAAACATAAAGACAGACAACCATTCACAATCACATACACTCCTATGTACTATTTAGAGTCACCAATTCACCTTTATTCAGGTTTTTGGACTGACATCTTTTATTTTTTTCAAGTAGAAGCAGTTTTATGGGTAGGGATTTTTTTGTAAAATGTGACCTGATGTCTTTGTGACATATATACATATTGTGTGTATCTGGACTGTTTCCCTGTATAAACTGTGACTCCCTGTATAAACTGTGACATGGTGTTAGCGTTGCCACGCTAACACCATGACCTGTTTCCCATGGTTTGTTATTAGATTTGAATGAATGTTTGTTTGTCTCTATATGTTGGCGCTGTGATAAATTGATGCACCCCCTCGATGTAGAATCTTAGTGAACTACACAGCTGCTAGTTCCAACCACTCGCGCTGGACTCAGTTCTACCAAATCTCAGGCCATCTCAGTCGTCCAACTCTTAGTATTGTAAATAAACTGTTTTAACCTTTATTCTGTTAATGAGCCTAGCTTTAATGTCCAGTTTTTTTAGCCATCACTTATCTCATAGAATGCAAAATAATGAATTGCTTGTTGCCTTGCTGATTGTACCATCTGTGTGTGAGACATGCAAACTATTTGACGTTCCTGCTCTGGTAATTGGTTTGACTTTATAATGCATTTTTGTCCTCCAGCTAACACAGCAAGGCCAAAGACACAGAAATACAATCATGGTTGCTTTTGTCGGAAGTTAAAGGTTCTATCTAAAATCCATCCTTCTAAAGGATGACACTGACCAAGCTCAAAACGTGAAAGCAACTTAATCCAAAAACTGTTATTGTTTGTTTGTGAGCGTAATCTCAGATTTATACTAAATAATGTAAAATGGAAGGTACAATCCGGGTATCCGGGACACATTTTAAATATGGCGACTTCAAAACAGTACCAGTCTGCATTGGAGAGTGATTTACTCAGTCTGCACCGAGCTCATCGAAACATTATCGCAAACTTATGAACGGGAATGTGGATCGTCTGCACACGTGTGAAAGAGATTCTGATTAGATGAGTTGATGCATGTAAACACCGGGTCGAAAAAGATCACAGGTCATGTAAACAGGCAACCGACACTGCAATTCGGAAAGGTTTCATTCAGAAAGGAGAAAAGTGTCCCATGTAAACCAACCTACTGTGTCATTGTGACCGACCCTAGGTATATGAATGGATAGATGATAAATGAGCATGCTAACTGCAGAGATAAAAACAATAAAACAGGAAACATGGCACTGACATGACTCTGGCAATTTTGTTGTACAATCTGAAAGACTCGTTTTGTCTTTTGTAAATGACTGTGCTCAAAGATGAGTTGTCAGATGTCCTGACTGACATCTTCAAGATGTTAAGTTTCAGATGATAGCACACTAGTGGGATTCTTTCACGGAAATGACAAGCCAATGTAAAGGGAGGAGGTAAACATCTGGTAGACCAACCGGTGTTATTTTAATATTTTCCTACCATAGCTACATCTCATGAATGTGTGTGTTGTTAATTATTAAGTTAAGTGTGTTTTAACTTTCGTTAAAGGTTTATGATAAATTCCAGCCATAACTTTTTTAATTCGGTTTGTACTACCGTTGCATGTGCAGCAAAATGACAATAACGTTTGATTAATTCCCTTGCATCAACATTAAGCTTGTTTGATAAAATTATTTTATCTTTCAACCAAGCTTAATGCTTCAAAGTCTGACATTTTCAGTTGGTTCAATTCCGACCTTATTATGGTTGGAATGGTATGGACAAACTAACTTTTTCCTGATGATAAGGTTGAAACCTCAATTGTTGCTGAACATATAAACAAATTTCATAATCTTTTTAAAATCTATTAAATAATATAGTAAAAACAAATAAATATATTCTGATAAAACTAAACATAACCTATGATGGAACAGATTATTTTCTACCTAGGTTTTGTTTGTGCATCCCCATCGCTTTAAAATAAATGCAAATGAATCATTGTCGGGGATCTTTAATGCTTCTACTTATCTTAATCATATTCCTACATAGGTATTTCTTTTTTCCTTTTTATATATCAGTACTGTGCAGGTCTGAAAACATGAGATTTATATCTCTTGTTCTTAATATGAGATAGAAAACATTTATCATGTTTATCGCTTGCATATTAGTCGATGCAAAATATAAAGTTGTATCATCTGCAAAAAAGAGTATATGGTCTTACAACTCATGACCTTCAATGTAACTGCTGTGATAAAACAATTTCCTGTAAAGGATCAATAAAATATCTATCTATCGATCGATTGATTGTACGTTCAGCTAATGAAAACAGAATGGCGGACAGTGTGGAACACAATTCCACCAGACCATGTAAGGTCAAAAAACAGAACGTGAAACATTCAAAGAGAAATTAAGAGCACAAGAATCCTAAAGATTTGAAGATATAATATGTCTACCCTTATCCCTCTTCACAGTGTATTCCATCAGAGTCTACTGTGAGTATGAGCCGTAGTCCATACTTGGCCATAACCTGAACCCCAACACAGTGTTTGAAGGAAAGGTATGACGCCGCTTCATCACCCGGGGTTCCTCCATTTCTTTAATGAGCTGAGATGAAATACTTTAATCATGAGTACACCATAGCCTTCTTCTTTATCCTATATTCTTTGAATTTTATCCATCTTTATATTTTTATCTCCATTCCTCTGCGGCATCCGTCTACCCCCTGACTCCTTTGTGCCAGCATCGAGCGACCTCTCCCGGGACCATCCTAATTAGGCCACAAAAACAATTAGAGTGAAGGAATGAAAGAAAACAACCACATCATGTCCTGTTTTAGCGCCTCATCAGGTCGGAACTGGTGATCATTATGGCATATTAATATTAATGAGGCAGAAACGTCCAAAATGTATGTATGCAGGTAGTTTTGGCTGCATTTGGCTGCCTCATATACAGGGCTGTGGAACCACAGGAGTGTGAACCACTCCTGATTCCTTTTGTTTTTGGAAGAATATTCTATGAACTGATGAGTGTTCCGTTAAATGTGGCGTCAACCACACAGCATTCTGCATATAGAGCACTGTCGCTATAGTCAAGTATGGAGTTGGCAGTGTGATGTTGTGGGGATTTTTTGCTGCTTCAGGGCCGGCACAACTCGCCTTTATTGAGGGAAAAATAAATTCTATCTGAAAATTCTAATGGATATTGTCGAGTCATCCGTCTGTAAAATGAGGCACAAGGAAAATGGGTCATGCAGCTACACAGTAATCCCAAGCAGAACACTAAATACATATACATGATGTGGAATAAAATTAAAGCTCTTGAGTGGCCAGGTCAAAATTTGGACCTCAACACCAGTGAGATGCTGTATGACCTGAGAAGGCCAGTTCATGCTCCCGAACTCTCAAATGTGGCTGCACTAAAGCAATTTCACAGAGAAGAAACCTAGTGGTGAAAACACCCTTAGAGAATAGCAGCTGCACAAAGTGGCATATTTATCAGCTAAAGAGCCAGATAAGCATCTCCGGAGTTGGTGGAGCTCAAAACACTCAAATCCTCATATGGATGGGAAGTAACTACCAAGTTGTTAATAACGTTGCCCTGAAATGGCTAGATGTGCAAATAAGCTGCTGTTTGCCAACTTCTATGTCATAATCACTTCATAGGTGACTAATATTTCTATAATGTGGCTAAAAAGTCCACTATACCAACTTTCGCTATTATTCCCACACAAATTACTTTAGATTATCTGGTAAAAGTGTTGCTTTTTTCCTGATGGACCAATGTTTTAAATTTCTTATTTGGTTGGTTAACATCTGTTAGGGCCTGCCCATTACTTTTAGCTCCACAAAAGGACTCTGCTTTTATTGTCCCTCCAGTGTCTCATTCCCCTTTTCTCTGTGTCTGGTTGTGTGCAGGTGTTTGTGGTCTCTTGCACTGTCTCACTACACATAAGAATACTAGAAATTTTTGTGGGACGTGTCTTGGGTCAAACTGTTATAAATCAATCTAGAAAAGAGGTGCCACCAACACCTCTTTATTTCTGGCCACCTGCCAGCCATACACAATGGGTAAAACCGGATAAAGTTAATCATTTCCACAGTCATTCCTCCTCTCTACATATACAAATGTTAAACTGGAAATCACCAATTAAACCTATTAAAAGCTGGTGAAAGGATCAAAGATGCGGCAGACAAATACAAAGTCTTAAAAAACAAGTAAAAACGAGGACGATTCCTAGAACAACCGGCACTAGAAGTCACATTCATAAATTAGCACAAGGACAGCAGAGCACAGATTCAATGCATTTGGAGACACGGGTTAACAAGTTGAAGATGGGACAGGACATCACAGCAGTGGGGAACCACAGGAGAAGTCGGAGCCTGAAATGACACAAATGGATGTCACAAGATGAAAACAGTGTTTTGCAAGAGAACATAAAAAACTACATATGCATGTCCAAGAGATGTAGCTATGGAAGGAAAATATAGCAAGCTTCATTAAACCCACTTCAATCTTAACTGGCCTCCGTGTCTGCTTTTGGTTCCAAATTACAACATCCTACAACAAAATCCTGCAAGTGAAGCCTCATCTTTGTAAAGATTAATTCTATTTGCCTTTTCTCAGCAGGTTTGGCTCCGTAACTGGTCAACACTGCACTAATTACTGTTATAAAATATTTATAGTATAGTCTGAATTAGTGTGTAAATTAGTTTAGGGCTTTGATGAATCGCTGCATTAACATTTTATGACCATAAATCATTATTAGTGAGTGAGAGAACGTGTTTGACTAACTCTGGCAGCACCATTTATAAATCCTTGGCCGTCCAGTTAACATGGACGTGTGCTGTATTTGTAAGAGCCCGAGAGACATGCTGGTCACTGCTCGGCTTTGAACTGCTCCAACCACTGAGCTGAAGGGTCAGCCATGTGCAGGAGTGCCCAGGGACCATGGATACTAACGCCTCTGAATCCGAATCCTGATTGAAAATGTCTGCTCTTTGTAGTTCGCAGGTGAGTTGGCTCGGGGAGGGTTGAACCTTGAAAGCAGCCTTGGAATCTGATATGACACTATGGAGGAATATTGCATCTATTGGCTGGAGGGCCGCTCTACTGTGTTGAAGGTCAAGAGTGAGGTCAGAATGGGAATGGAAAATGTCAGGCTGAGGAACAACAATAGTGTCGCCTCTGACATTTTTATAGTTACAGAACTAAAGTTGGATGCTCATGGCTAACGTTAAGGGACTTCTCTGTATATTCTGAAACTTGCTGACTGGCAGAGCTACAGACAGCCATAAGACTTAAAAAGGCTATACTCCAACTGCTTCCATCATAACTTGCTCTCTCTTTCTCACTATGTGTCATTCTGATGTTTAACCACATGTCTTTCCTATCATTTTCTTGAGAACGCCCGTAAGAAACACTTCCAAAGCCTTCCAGGGGAGATCGATATGCATCATTTAGACAATAAGTAGATCGTATCTTCCCTGTCTCTATAAAGGTCAGCTTTTCGCCGCACCTTTAAACATGGTTGTCCTGCTACAAACACCATTACTTTCAGGTCAAATGACAGGTCACTCAAGCTACTTTTTTCCCATAATGTTTGCTCAGACTAAAGAATCTTCGGGATTATTTATCCTTGTTGGCCCTACCTGACAATCAGAGGAGCAATCAAGCACGGATCCTCAACATTTTGGTCGCCAGATCTAGTCAACACCCTTCCAAACTGCTTGCAGCCAAATCCAAACCAACTTAATAATTTTTGCCTGGGTTTCCTTTGCGCCATTCTGTTCTTTGAATGACAAAAGTGATAAATGTCTTGAAGCTTAAAAACCGCCTTGTTAGATTTCTGCGTGTTTCTTTGTTTTTTTCTATACATTCTAAAAGACATTAATTTGTCACTATTGCTATCCTCCCAAACAATAAGGTAGTTTATGAATATGATCAGGCCCATTTCATGGAATACATTCTTTTTTCCTTGATCTTGGAGAGAACTTTGCCATGACCCACTTCACTGGCATCTGCCTAAATGACAAACTCTTCATGTAAGTCAGGTGAAGTCCGGTACTGAGCGCAAGGCTCCCTTTAAGTTTTAAAAAGCTACTTCTGCAGGGTCCATATCAGCATCCGAGATGGGTTCTTTGTTGTTAGTTCTGTAAGAACTCCCATGTAAGCTCCATGTTATTCTGTCCCGTTGCCCACTGGCATTCCTTAAGTAAATTTTCAGCTTCGTCTGTGGATTTTTTGCTTTATACTTTGGATGGGTTTGGAGTTATTCTGGTTTTGTCTCGGTTCTTTGAATTAACTAGTTTTTATTTTAGATCTGATACCATATTGTTTATACCGTTATATTCATTTTGCCTATTTTTGGAGAAACACATTTTTTTCATTAAACCTTATTTAAGTTCAGTATTCACTTTTGATTGTTGGCATTTGGGTCCTAAATTTATAGCTGTAACGTAACAGTGGGTGGACGTAGAACTCTTGTAGTTCTTAGTGATGTCACAATCCATTTCAATGATACTCTGCACTGATTTCCTCACGAAGAAAACCAGTGCAGACTAGGAATTGAGAGGAATTGTGTTCACCACCATCCATACTGCTCCACTCATTATCTGATGAATATGGGAAATATGGAAAAATACAAAAGCTTAATATAACCCTCTACCAGTTGTCACCATCCATTACTCTGTCCATTGAATCACAAAAAGGGGATTTGGTTCAGTCAGATCCACTTCAGTTGTTGTGGGATTTATCCTTGTAAGTGGCAGCTTCAAGTTTTTCCAGTGGTTTTTAATTTGTCTATCATGGCTTCATTCAGTCTTTCTTAAATGTGTTTGTGTAGGTCATTATTTCATACATTTGACCATCCAGACATCAAAATAATGGTACACTCTTGAATGTGTATTTAAAACAAACTCTCTGCTGGGGTCCTGCTTTGCAATTGAAGCCGCTATTTGCTTTGCAATTGAAGCCGATTTAGCATTTAAATCAAGATGCATCATAGCATCTTGATTTAAATGCTATGATGCATTTAAATCAAGATGTTGGGCGTGACCACAAAGAGCACATGCTGAATGGAGTGTCTATATGGATTCTGACTGGGCTTTTAAATGCAATATTATAGCTCATGTACACCTAAACATCGTTAGAGCAGACACAGATAGCTGCCTACTGGGTTAATTTGTTTTTCAGAGTTGCATCAAAAGTAGACAAATTCATGGTGATTCATCACACTACAATCAAATTACCCTCTAGTCTTCTATGCTGCAGTAATTGATCCATCACCGTTGGCTCTCTGACTGAAACTTTCCCTGACACTGTCTGTAACTATAATTGATGAAGCAGAAATTAAGCGGTCTCATTGCTCTGCATGGAGGCTGTTGGTTAAGTTAAACTGCAGGATTGTGGCGTATAACTTTGTATGATCGATAAAGAGTAAACTGAAAACCAAACCAGCTGTCAGTCTCACTATGTTTTTCAAATTGTGAAGAAGTTTTTCAGAAAATGATTTGGCAACCATAGACAGAACTGACCAATCCACATGTTTTTATGTATTCTTTACATACTTGTGTGCAATTCTGCAAGTCTAACATGCAGAATATTCATTATATATATTCAACTTTCTTTTGCGGGCAACACACATTTTAACAAGCATGGCTCTCATGTCCTCTGGTTTCTCTCACATCCTCACAGAAAATAAATAAAAAATTTCTGTATTTTTTCTAATAATTTTCTTCCAATTTTTTTCACCCATATATCAATATTACAAACCTTGTCTGGACTGAGACCACCACTTTCTGTAGTGGTCTCACCACAGATGGTCCTGCTGTTAATTTGGTCCTTGGTCTGGGGGAAGTTTCATACTTTAGAATTTTGGTCCTGGTCAATTTAAAAAGTCCTAAAGTCCAAACCAAACAAGGTCTGTGTGAAAACACCTTTACACATTTCAGTTGACTACTAAAGTTTCAGTTTCCAAAGAAATGTGATTGGCATTGATATTGGTTGATTTTTTTTGTTTTTTATAAAGTGCGACAGTAGAGAGGATTCATTTAAATCTTTCTAATTGTACTGAGAAATATAATATAGTACCTCTGGATTAAAACTCCTCTGTTGGTATTTTATTTTACTTATTCAACGTCAGTTTGACGCTTTTCCATGTTTAGTTTCTTTTTCACAACTCAAAACAAAATCATTGATTTTTTATCACAAGAGCCGTAACACTGACTCTTACATTTAGAGCCATTGTCTTACTGCATTTTACGGTCAGAGAACTGGATGACAAGCAGCTTAGCTGGATTTAATAACTGGTCAGCTCCTTGTGGTTTGAGCTGGATTCAAGAATTATTTACAGTAATTGAAGAAGTTACTCATAACTTTGTAACATTCAGAATAAAATGAGCAGCAGCTCCACTAAAGAGAGATGAAGAGAGGGATCAGAACCAGTTAATAATAGTCCGACAAATGCTTAGAACTATTGGCCTCATTCACCAAAATCTACCGAAGAATTTTCATAAATTTGTTCTTAACAAGATTTTTGGCAGAAAACCTCATTAAGCCTTCTTAGAATAACACATTCTTCTTACCTCTGTCCATATGTTTATGAATCCCAACGTGCTCTTAAGTAGAACGCTTGTGTCTGTGAGCCTAATATGCATAGGTAAGCGTCTCGTCTATGCCCATAAAAGGGCATTAGACTGCAGGTCAGTGTGCACCACAAACACAACCAAAGCAAATGAGGAGAAGAAAAAAAAAAGGGTAGTGCTAAAGAGAAGTTGTAGAAACAGCGTAGCAGTGGACTCCAAATGTAAAACAAAATTTCAGCAGTTCTGAGGTGGAGATTTTACTGCAGGAGGTGGACAGCGAACAGTGTTATTTAATAGTCTCAGTAGCAGATTTTTAAATAACACAAAAAAAGATAGAAGGGATACTATTACACTTGCAGTAAATGCTGTGTCTTGCACACAGAAGAGATGCGATGAATGGCGCGGGACAGGCTTCCCCCATTGGGGTGATTATTCGAGAGAGAGCAATTTCAGGTGAACCATCAAAGGAGAATTTGGACACAAACCTGCACCCTGTGTTTGAGATTTTATATCTTGGGCCATCGCCTATCTCAGATTCAGAGGGTAAGTTATGTTGACTTAGGTTTGTAAAACCTAAAGGTTGGTATTTTTGTGAAAGTGTTCTCTTCAACACGTCCATGGGTTGAAGAAGTGTTACCAGAGTTTTTGTATAATTTAAACTTTCGCTTTTGCAGCATAGACCAAGCATTGCATCGAAGAAAAAGACACAAAACGGTCACTAATATATTTATTAAATAATTTATTTAAAGATGAACCCACTGAGGAGTGACTTTTTCAGAACAAGCTTCAATACTGATCACAATTTCAGAAACAGATAAAGAAAAGAAAGAAAATATGGAGGAAAAAAAAGAAAAAAAGATTCACATTACAAAATTGTTTTTGAAGTGATAGTTATTTGATTAATTGTAACTATACAAGTGTATGTTAAATACTTTATTTAGAAGAGATCAATTATTTGCTGTCGAACTTGAACAGCAAGTCTGTTGTCCGGTCACAGGGGTGGGTGAAGACTCTCCTCCCCTTCTTGCCGTGGCTGTGGGTGGGGGAATGGTACACCACATCTCACTGGGATGTTGTGTGAGACACAGCAGGCCATGATGATCGTACAAATCTAAAATGATTAAAGATTGCCAAAGATTATGAAATGCAAAAAAACAGAGTTTGGCAGAAAGTGTAAAGGCTCTAATGTTTTTGCAAGAATAAAAACACATTACAGCTGTTGTCTTTGTACACATCTTCTCAGGTGTGTAAAGGAACCTGCCACCTGCTGTGTACAAACACCTCCACCCTCCCTTCAAGATGCCAATTGGGCGCACAATGGTGGAGCGATTACGCGGATGCCAACGATTGAAGGACACCTCCTGGTGTGTTTCAGGGTTTGTTGATGGTCCACCAGCGGGACCAAGAGTCTCCAGCGTCTCCTTGTTTAGGGCACATACCCACAGTGCTACCCTGCAAAATGTATGCATCATGGGCACTTACTGGGAACTAGGACACCACATTTAGGAGATGCTATGGGGAATTGCAGCTCAGCTGGAAGTGGTACTGCCTGCGATTTAGATATTGGAATGGGTCAGGTGCCTTAATACGCACGTGTGTGCAGGTTGTTGCGCCAATGGTGCTGGGAAGACCAACAAAGGAATCAAATCTTTTCTTAACCTGGAACTGTGCCCCAGCGGTGTATGGAAAATGTATATATTGTGACTCACGGGATAGCACTGCTGATGGTTGCCTGTGAAAGGCCCACCATGTAGTCCATCTCCCTCTGGAATGTCCGGGTGGCCAAAAAGCCCAAGGTGGAGAGTGATTGGATGTATGGTAGCACAGGGTTAGACCGCCTGTTCCTTCCTCCAAGGTGTTGCACAGCTCCATCATTACCGCTTTTTGTAGCCTATCAGCATCTGGTAAAAAGATCCACACGATCCTCCAATTTTTTCCCCTCCTGACGGCACATGCAGCAACTTCTCTTCTGTTTGGGGCGGCTGTGGCTCAGTGGGTAGAGCAGCTGTTTCCCAATCAGAAGATTGGAAGGTAGCCGGTTCAAATCCCACCAGGGTTTTCTTTTCGTAGGGTCCTTGAGCAAGACCCTGAAACCTTGGCTCCCTGGGCGCTCCACGAGGGGCTGCCCACTGCTCCCTCAGGGATGGGTCAAATGCAGAGAGATAATTTCACTATGTTGTACTATGTATTACTCTATCTGACTAATAAAGGATTCTTTCTTCTTCTCATAACAGCAGTAAATATGTATTTTAAAATACCTAATGCTTGGTGGGATGATCGACATTTTTATTTTTCATGAATTATTATAAATGGAAAAATATTATTGTAATCTAAATCTTATATTATACAACGATATAGCTGACAAAAACACAGTAAGTAATTCGTTTTCATAAACACGTCTTTGCTCAAATGTGTGTAAGAGTGTTCTTGAGTGTCCGTAAATTCTGTTCTTACCTCAGAACAAATCCATAATAAGGAAAAATTAGTGAATGCCAGAATCTTTGTTAAAGACTGCGCAATTGGGGGTTTAGAACAAATTTCTTCCTAAGAACGATTGGTGAATGAGGCCCTAAATTTCTGTTTAAAAGTGTACTGAAACCTATTTTGACAAATTTTTCTTTTAAAACTACACAGCAATTTTCAAACAGTTGGGCTATTTGTATCATTCTAAACTTCAATATCTATTTACAATCCAAAACTGTTTCTTATGCCTTTCAACCGTTCTGTGTACGAAAGAGTAATGCTGCTTTGACACAAATCGTGATGTATGGGTTTAGCCATAGACCTGCCATTCTTAAGTTACAGGCACACCCAGTCAGGGAAAACGGCTGTTCCATTCAAGTTGATGATTTGGAAAAACCGTGATACATTAATTGCAGATGGTCTCTGTCAATGTCTGATGTTATATGTCACTTGCTTTGTGTTTTGTAGAGTGGAATCATGTCCACCTGCTGCTCATCTGAAGGACATTATGGGGAAAATAAAAGTGTTAAACCCATAGCAGGTGTGTGTACTAAACACTAAAAGACTAAAAACGTAAACCCAATACTTTAAGGGCATCCCCACATGTAGTGTTAGACAGTTTGGATAGAATCGAAGCTAAGTGAGCATTATTGCACATCTGACCCTACTAATTTAACATTAGCCAAAGTAATTTTAAAAGCAGAAATTTAAACGTCACATGACTCATCCTGAAAACCCAGCTCCACATCATGTCCAACATTCACCATCTGTTGTCCTACTACGTGAAAAAAAAAAATGCTTGGTTGGAATGATCCACTTTTGTTCTTGTGGGGGCAGAGACATCAAATAAAGATGTAGGAGAAGAAAATTGAAGGACTGGTGGTTGTTTTGAATAAAAACCAGGAAATAACCTTTAACAACTTCAGATACAACATTTCATCCTATTCATAGTTTTAAGGCATTTTACTGAAGTGAACACCTTCAAAATGCCAATGAAAGTATTAAAATCATATATTACTTTGTCACAAACTGATTGGAAACGGATTCCGATAGATATCAACATGAGAGGAAGACTCAAATATGTGCTGATGTTGTGATGTCCATTAAAAATTGAGTTTATATGAGTGCGGGTTTTCCAGAAGACAGAAATTATTTAATAGTCCTCATGCTGCATTTTCAGTCTACCCCCCTTTTCACCAGAGCAACCTAGACGTCCAGGCCAATACATCTCCATCATGTACATCTCCAATGCGTAGCAGGTGAGCTAGAATCACACTGTCTCTTCTAAGCTTGACAAAAGGGTTATGACACTATTCTTTTGATTTCCTGGACTGACTTTTAACTTCATGCAGCGTAAAGTTTGAACATTCAAAGTCCAGACTCTCAGAGCTCCCCGGTCATACAGTTCAAATGCGCAGAAAATGTAATGGCAGTGAGTGTGTTACATATTTTAGTACTATGGTGTACCGCACGCCCTCCAACGGCTTTAAATATCCCTCAAATTGACCTGAGATGTATCCTACATTCTTGTGAATACTGGCGATGGAAATATTAAAGAAGGTGGCAACCCTAAAGTCAAATTAGTTTCCATCATATCATTGGAGATGCTATCTGAGTTTACAAACATGCATGAATTTAATTACCTGTGCAACATGATAAGATTGCCACTGTGTTGCCCTTGCTTTTGTCATGTGATGAACCAAGTTATTCTGTAGGTAGAAATAAATGTGAACAAAAGGTACAGCTACTAGTGATGCCGAGTGTCATATTACCATTTGAATGGATGAAAGAACTTCATGAATATTGTAAATTGCTTTTATTCCATTAAATTCTGATAAACTGCGGAGGTTGACAAAAGATTTTAAAGGCTGAGCTGTCTTCAGGCACATTACTAATCGAGTTGCGTTCGTAGGTTGGACTGCATGCATTGATTAGGGCATATATGAGTAAAAAGTCTTGAATAAAAGGGGGAAAATGGTGATAATTTTCCATCCAAACAACTGATTGAGGCAACTGGCTCTGTTCAACATTGTTGCATTATTAATCAGACATGGACATTTATTTTGTGTGTATTTTTACCTTAATTTTGCTGTTTGGGATTAGTGGAACACAATAAGTATAAAACCTAAGGAAGCAGCACTCTCTGCACCCCTGTTCCGGCCTGCTGCCATCTTGCCTTCAAACTAATCAGTGCATTTGGCCATTGATAACACCAGGTGGTAACCTAAATTGTCCAGATGTGAGAACCACAGGATAAGTTTAGAAGAAAGATGAATTAGATGCACGGGAAAAAAAAGGAGGTCTCATATGACAAATCATATGAGACCTCAGGATATTGACTTGAGCTGATCTGCGTTCAAATTAAAACACCATAGCGACTTCAATTCTTTTCTAAAATCCTCACTTTAGATAGACATTAGAAAATTAAGTCGGTTAACTGCTAGCTAGATGAGCTTTATGGCTAATATTAGAACTGACCAAGTCAGTTTAGATTGGAATACATCAGTGGTCTAATTAAAATAAAACATTAACATAGCCTAGGACTGAGTATAGAATAACCGTTAACCATTATAACCGAATAACCGTTGATAAGGTATGTACCTGGATACTTTGTGGATGGAAGTGATATTAAAATGTTTGGGGGCAACGGTGGCTAAGTTGGTAGAGCGGTCACTTACCTGAAGGTCAATGGTTTGATTCCTGGCCACTGCAGGCCACATATCGCAGTGTCCTTTAGCAAGATTCACACACCAATGGCTGTTCCATTGGTGTGTGAATGATTGTGTCAGCGGTAACTGCTCCTGATAACCAAGTGGTGCCATGCATGGCAGCCTCTATCATCACTGTATGAATGTCTGTGTTAAATGGTGAATGTTGACTAACAATGTGAAGGGCTTTAGGTAGTCAAGCAGACTAGAAAACCGCTTTATAAGTACAGTCCATTCATTTTTATCCTATAACTTTTAACATGTCTCTTCCTTAAGTCATGCAGATTGTTAAATTATAACCAAGTTTTGTTTTGGATGAGTGTAATGATTTTAGCTCATGCAATGCGGTTGTGGAGAGTTGTGTGTCTTTTCTTTTATCTCTATTAGTTGCACACTTACTTGGTCTCACAGTCCCTTAACTTCCTTAATGGGCTCTGGCTTAATGGACATTCAAAATAGAAAAGAACTGTTTCACAGTGACAGTAAAATGTTTGTTTGTATTATAAAATATAGTATAATAGTTGTGTGAAACTTCATTTTATTTTCTTTATTTAATTTAACACAGAGCGAAGAACTCAGGGCCCATCCACATACATGAGGGATAGGATGGCTACATGTGGATGATAAATTGCTCTCCAAGCTGCTTGCAACAAGACTGGAAAGGCTTTTCCCTCTACTTATATACCCTGATCCAACAGGTCTTTTCCTAAACCGATTCTCCCACACAAATTTGAGACTATTAAATATGATAAAGTACTCAAGTGAGACAAATTAAAGATCAATTACGATATCCTTAAATGCCAAAAATGGTGGCCCACCAATTGGCTCACGGACCCATTTTCAGTGGGTCACGGGCCTTTGCATGGACAAAAATGTTAAGAAAAAATCCTGGGCTTTTATGTCGAAGACGATTTTTTATGCAGCGGAGCTCCGTGTCTTCACACTCCTTAACAGTAGGAGGCGATAATGCCCTGTAATCTTTATTGACACCCTTTGTTTCACAGCATAGAAAAAGACCCGCAAAGCTGTCGTTTTCATACGCTAATTGAGCATGGCGAAACGCACGTAAGACACCGACTACATGAGATATGGATTTTCATACATTGAGGACAAAAAAGGACAAAAACCTCAGTGGGTTTTGGTATGTCAGCCTTATGATTAATGCTTGAATAAGTGAAAGAACATTTTTAATTAGATTTGAAACCTTGTGTCACTAAGATGAACTTTTGGTTTTAATTCAAATGCAGCTAATGCTGAGTGTAAAAGGGAATATTTCCCTCTCTAGTATTGTCACCTGCTGGTCGTTTTGGTTTATCATTAAACTTAAAATTAACTTTTTGTGTTGGCATAATGTGATATTTGTACTAACTCAGGTTCAAATTGCACCATCTTTTCATTAAATATATTTGAGAAGTTGAAAATTTCGATTCTCGATTTGGGTCGAGCCTTGTCATTAAGGGGTGATTGTGGGTCCCGAAGCAAGACCATTAGAGAACCAATGCTTTAGATGACACACACAGTATCTCAGAACTCAGGTCTCAGGTCAGAACTGCAGGACTTGTTGGGGGTTCCTATTTTGCAGTGGTTAGCACCTACCAAAGTCATTGAAGGAAGGACTATTAATGAACCAGCGACAGGTCATGGGCGTCAAATTATCCTGACCTGACAATTTTTTATTCACTATCAGCCTCTGGGGTTTTCTAAACTATAGAACCCAAGTGCAGTACACTGGAGTTTTATTTGTGGAGCAGAGGGAATGGCCATGAATGCAGCATGGCTTAGGATGTGGCAGATGGGCAGGTCAGTCATGGGCACAAGTAAAAGCCGATCAGAACCATAAATTAAACACACACAAAAATCAAACTGCTTACTGCAGAATCAACTGATGAAGAGGTTCAGGTGAATGTCAGGGTGGATGTGGAGTGATGAATCAAGTAACAAGGAAGCCTGACACAAAGTTGAATTGCACGCCTGGAATATTGGCACGTGATACCTACCCGTAACCATGTCCTATGATAATCCAGTATATTAAAGTAAAATAAATATCCCTGGTCCTAAAGCCCGTGCTGAAATAAGATACAAACATCGATATGTTATATCGTTGACATGATATAAAAGGGGCATAAAGGTTTGGGTTCTTTGCTGAACTGACATCAGACTCCAAATGCTTAAAAATATATAGGGTGGGCATAAATATTGCTTATTTACACAAGCGGTGGACACAGACTAACATTAAGTTTAATTAAAGTTGTGTTTTTTTTCACTTAATGAATGAAGCCTAGGTCCACAAAAATCCACAGAGAAATAGCTGGCACTTAAGCTGCTGAGCGCTCCACCATGGTCACGAACTAGTTGGGAAATGTCTTCGCTGGGTGGTGAAAAGCCTGTTTATCAGAGCTTGACTGCCAAAAACGGAGGCTTGCTAAGGCTGGAAACGATGCTGATGAGAAAACAGATTGGAAAACGAAGCAGTGGGCCGAAAAAGGACGAGAAGCTCCACAGAGCCAAGGGAAACGGCTCAATTCTTTGTAGGTTTGTGAGCAAAATTACACCGTTCATGTTTAATCCAATGTAAAAATATGAATTTTATGCAGCTCTAAAAGTAAGCACCTCCGATTTTAGTCATCAAAGTGTGGAGCCAAGGGATCCAGGAGGAGCAATACTAGAACATGAAAAAAGATGTATTAAACTAGATTTGTTTGAAGATTGAGAAATGCTTTCAAGTGATGTCAAGGGGGTCAGCATTGGTTGGGACTAAAGGCTACAATGTTGAAAATGATAAAATATACGTTTGATTTTTATTCCCCACCACGAACAAAGTAAGGGTGGGGGTGGGGGAGTGGGGGGATAAAGCGACCTGGTCCATCAGGTTTTCGGAGCATAACTCTTAAAATTGTTGAATATGTGTATATAAATGAGTGAACATGCAACATCATACCATTAGATATCTAAATATATTATTTAAAGATTTCTGTCCTTAAATCTTTTTTTTTCCAGGGGCAGAATTTGCACTTGAGCTCATTCTTGGAGTGGCTTTTTTTTTCAGATCCAATCATGGATACTTTTAAAAATACTAAAAAGTATTTTTGATCAACGCTCACTATGCACAGCAACCAATTAGTGAGATGGTATTTTTAAGTATTTTTTAGGAACTTTTTTTTTACATATATTATCATTTGCATTTTTTATGCAAATGATAATATATGTAAATATATGTTTATATATATGGGGTCAACCTTATCTGCATGACCTGTACCTTTCAATGTTACTGGAACTTGTCTCTCCGAAGCTCCTCAACATTCACTGGACAGAATTCAGTTTAATGAATTCAATATATAAGACATTTCATTTATTTTGAGACATTAAGACATTATTTATACTTGAAGGTTTTGACTAATGCCAGGTTTAGACTGATTGAAGCCCTATTTCGACACAATTAGTTAATTACTGACAAATGTCCTGCGTCTGGGCCACATTTAAGGGGACAACCTTTCTGGGACGACAGCATAGTTTGTTAAAGGTAAACTAAAGGAACATTGCAGTTGCTCTTGAACATCAGATTTCTTTACAGAGTTAGTATCAAGCTGTCCAATCTCACACAGCGGTAGGAGAAGTCACAAAAAATGTCCCAGCAGGAATGTTGCTGATATCATCAACACATGGATGGTGACCTGTTGGAATCAGTGGGAGAGGAAGTATAGAGACAATCAAATGTGAGGCGTTAAAGGTGCCCAAACCACAGATAAATGATTCCTTTTCCCTCTCTATGGTGATGGGAAGTCGGCGGCTGCTCTTGCCTTGTCATGAAGCTCCCCATATGTGCTCTTAGCACTCTAATGAAGAGAGTGACAAGAAGTTGTGCAGATGATGATGGGGCTTTGATTTTAATGAGTGAGTGTTCTTCACAGAAGATATGGGTGGGCTGTTAATCCCCTTTCCTCATCTTTAAGAGAGAGATAGGATTCTATACATTTATAGTAGACAAAACACAGTACTTTTGCCATGCGCGCAAAACATATAAATCACCCCAATCATAGCTCAGATTTAGCCCAATCGGTAATAGGAGGAAATGTTGATACATGTATCAACATTTCTACATGTTGAATCGGTTGTGCTATTATCGGAATAACTTCCTAGACTTGCATACTTCGTACTGGAAAAACAAATGGCTTAGGTATATTGGAGCTTCTGAATGAGAAGTTGTAGTTGTCCCAGAAGCTTGATGAGCACAACTACTACAAGCACAAGTCTCCACCAGCATGGTCCCGATGAACACTGATGTCTGGCAGAGAATCATAGCCGGTGAGAGGTGCTTGAAGTGAGGCAATCAATTGGGTTTCCACTCCAGGCAAAGGGCCAACCCGACCCGAACAGCACTCCTGCCACTAATATTGGGCGGTGTTCACTCCCTGGAAAATAAACGTGACTATCCAAGACTACATCTATCCACCCAGTCTCAAGCCAGGAACTGCTGTGTCCTAACTTCCACGACCTGGCTGCAGGAGAACATCCCAGATGCTATAGCTAATGCTATTCCAGGCAAACAGGGACACGGCTACTAAGACATGCATATCTATATAAACAAGAACTGGTGTGTTAACTTCATGGCATTTACCACACATTGTTTACAGCAGCTGGACTTCCTACTGCTGAATTTTCGGCCTTAGTATTTGCCAAGGGAATTCTCCATCAATATGGACGTAGCTGTTCACAGGATGCATTCAAGGCCATCCCCTGACCACACTTCGGTAACTCAGACCACATATCTGTGATGATCTCCCATACTGTCACTGTCATCAAACATATCACCAAACACAACAACAAGAAGCCGTGGTGGACAGCTGTGGTCCGTGCATGACTGAGAGCATGAGATGCAGTCTTCACATCAGATCAATAGCATTGGGAAGATTGGGAGGGGAAAATACACTTAACTTGTTTATAATTTAACTCCATTCCAGCAATTTAACCACCAGGAAATTACAGGATGGACTGCAGTAATACAGAGATAAAAGAGAAAGCAAAAAGCCTCTCCAATGGGAGGATCTTATTATCGCAAAGTAGAGTGGGAGCCCGGAGGGAGAAACGGGATCAGGGTAATGAGATTACTATAAAGGGAGAAATACGAGAATCAGCAGGGTTTATTCAGGGACAATGAAAAAGAAACAGCCCAGAGAGTAGCACAGTGTGATTATTATTTTTTCATCTCACAATAGTGGATAATCTTCCTCTTATTAAGTCTGTTCCCTTTAGGGGTCGCCACAGCGGACCATCTGTTTCGATCTTGCCCTATCCTCTACATCTTTCTCTGTCACACCAACCAACTGCAGGTGCTCTCTCACCACATCCGGAAACCTCCTCCTTGGTCTTCCCCTTTTCTTTCTAGCTGGCAGCTCCATCTCTAGCATCCTTCATCAATATATCCACTATTCCTTCTCTTCACATGTCCAAACCATCTCAAGCTGCCCTCTCTTACTTTGCGTCTTACCCTCTTTTACACACTGCACGGTGCTCTGAACACGTTAGTACATATAAGTACATTTAAGTACTTAGGGGCTGATACTCGGACCCTAAGTATTAAAATACTTACTTATTTAATCTCCTGCACCTTCTTCAACTTAACTCCCCTGGATCCTCACCATTCCATCTTCCCCCTTTCATTCACACACATGTATTCTGTCTTGTTGCAAACAACGTTCACTCCACTTCTCTCCAGCGCATACCTCCCCCTCTGCTTCTTTTCTTCTACCTGCTCTCTGCTCTCTTTACAGATCACAATGAAATCGGCAAACATCATAATCTGTCATGCAATACCACAATTCCTCCCTCGGCACACTTTCTCTAAATTAACAGACAATTCCTTATTGCCTTCTCTGTGCTTCTCCATCAGCATTCTATAGGCAAACGTTGCATTTATAGTGCCCTTTCTTGGCATGAAACCATGCTGATGCTCACAGATTGTCACCTCTTTTCTTAACCTAACTTCCACTAGGATTTCTCAGATATTCGTATGTGACTCATCAGCTTTATACCTCTGTAGTTGCTACAGCTGAGCATCACCCTTGTTCTTGAAAGTTGACAATGCACTTTCCCTCCATTCTATAGGCATTCTATCACTCTCCAAGATAGTGTTTAAAAATCTAGTGAAAAAACTTGACTGCCCTCCTAGGCACCTCCATACCTCCACCAGTATGTCATCAGGACCAACCGGCTTTCCATTCTTCATCCTTTTCTCCCTTCATCCTTACTAATCATTCAAACTTCCCGATTCACAATTCTGTGGTTCTCTATCCTTTCTTTCTTCATTCATCAGCTCTCGAAAGTACTCCTTCCATCTTTCCCTCATTCTCTCCTCATTTGTTAATATAATGCTTCATTATCCTTCCCATTTTGATTCATCTGCTTTGCCAATCGGTACAAGTCCCTTTTTCGGTAGTGTCCAGCCTCTCATACATCCTTGTGTATTTTCTTCATCTCTTGTGCTATACCAATCATTCCTCGCCGATATTTTCCTACATAGACTCTCGTGAGCCTCCCGATTTCACCACTTATTCCCCTTATGTCCTTTATTCTGTCCAGATGACACACAAAGTATTTTCCTTCCTGTCCCCTTTATGGACAGAAATTCTATACTGGACTAAAACTTCAGGAAAGTCTTCCCTTTGCTGAACCTTCTGTCTGTCCCTCACTCTTCCAGAACTCAAAGGTCAATAATTGCTCAATGAATGCAATGACAAACCAGTATGTCGGATATGATCAACTTTCTGATGAATCCTGTACCATCATATCCTGATTTCAGAAACTAAGGCTGAGGCAACAAAAACGTTTAACTTCTGGAGTAATAAAGAAGACATTTTTTGCCTTAAGGTAATCCATGCATCCTTTGCAGAGTTGTTGGGGGTTGGGGCCTATCCTCCATTGCGTTACATGGCCAATTCATGTGGAAAAAAGCACAATTTGTAGTCACTGGGTCACCTATAGTGCATTTTTAAGGACCAAAAACCTCTAAAAAATATGGAAACTTGGCCATTCAGATGGGGAAAAACATCTGAATGTTGACCCGTTCAAGTCGTAAGTTAAAAGGATGTCATTTTCTTGACACGTATAGTGGAGAATGTTTCATCACGGTGGAAACACTACATGGATCGAGTGGATTTGATTCAAAAAATCCAAACCAGCCTGCAACCAAGTTATATTTCCACAACTGTTTGGTCTGGTCTCATGAATGGTTCATCTGTTTCACACAGCTGGTTAACAGATGTTGTACTGGGAGTTGCTCTCTTGTCGCTTCCTGTTTGCATTAATGTGAATAGGCCTTATCTGCAACATGGGCTAAGCTCTATTTAATGCTAAAGCAGCCTCATTTTGGCACAACCAAATAATTTTAAAGTTGCCATATCGTTGACTCTAGCACAAACAGGACATAGTAATCAGTAACTATACATTAGTTTATACCATAAAGGGATATGAGGAACAAGAGTCAAATTTTTCAGTGTAAAAATCTTGATCAAAACTGCGATAAGCGTTTTAAGTATCATTGCTTGATGATACATAAATTGTCGATTTATGTAATCTGGTAGTCTGGTAATCAAGACCTATGCAAATTTTGTGTATAAATAAGTATGTATTTTAAAGCCTGTCTATATTGTATCAATCAGTCCCAAACTATAAACATGCAAAGAGCAGTTAAACAAATGATCCATGCAGACGAGATGATCCTTTTATAAATCTGTTTGTCACACTGCAGCCTCATTGTTGGCTCTCTGTAGTTCAAATATAGCACTGCCATAATAAGCAGGCTCATCACACTCTTATCTATGGATTAGTTTATTAGAGCTCCGAAAAGCAACCATGACGCAATGAGGGGTAACATGGCTACAGACCTCTCTAATGTAACATGTGCTCACCACAGCCTGCACGCCTAACATAGCAGATTGTAAAAGGCTTCATGAGGTAGTCCTTTTCTGTGAGTCCAATCTCAACAAGTGGAAATCAGAGTTTTCCCCTGAATAAATAGTAAAATAAAACATGCATTGGTTAAGGGTGCCATTATATTTGTCCTCAGTAAAGTTGATTGTGTATTTATAAAGATTTTATAAAGATTTTATTTCCACATCAGCATAAGAATGCACATTTTGTTTGCCTATTTTTGTGTACATATTTTCAAAATGAGGTGAATGGAGGGAGATTGCTTGACAGTTGGTTTGCTGCATCAGACATAGAACATGCAGATGCAATGGTCGGAATTACATTCAGCTGAGCAGTACCACATCCGCTCTGGTCAGCTCATCTGCTGCTCATGAGACAGAATGCGAGCGTAATGTGACACCAATTATGAACAATTTGATTTAAAAAAAGGCTCTGGATGTGATTAGAATAATTTTAGAACAGCAGTGGCGAGGAAATAGATTTTGGCCCAAGTTAAACTCACTATGTCAATTGGACTCCACAAAAACAGGGAGGGAGCTGCAAAGGAACCTCTCAGAGTAATTAATGAACCCTGCTATTTCAAACACAAACTAAAAGTCAGTATCTGCTATAATTAAAGCTGGGCAAACGCTGCCTTCATTGGTTGAAAAGAAAGGAAATGCCCACATGTCCTTTTTCTCATTTAACGACTTGACTGACAGTTTAATTCTTAAATCCATAAACTGTTTAAACAGAGAGGATATTTGGTTTTGAATGCCAACAAAGGCAAGCTGCTTGTATTGACTTTTCTTTCTTAAAGGAGTACACAGATGAAAGAGAAATGCATTACAACTTTCTTTATCAGAAAAATTGTCCAAGTATCAGTAACATTCTTGATCCATGAAAACTACTTCATGGATCATTTGTTTGCAGAGGTGTAGCTGTTTAGATAATCTTTGGGAGTGATGAGTAACAAGCTCATCAGAGGGCAGCCAAGGTCAGACTTCTGGGAGACAAAGTAAGAGAGACAAGATTAATATGGTTTGGACACGTGAAAAGGAGGGATAGTGGATATATTGGTAGAAGGATGGTGGAGATGGAGCTGCCAGGAAGGAGAAAAAAAAAGAGGAGGTTTATGGATGTTATGAGAGAGGACATGCAGTTGGTTGGTCTGACTGAGGAAGATATAAAGAACATTGCAAGATTGAAACAGTTGCTCCGCTTTTGCGAACCCTACAGGGAACGGCCCAAAGAAGTTTTTTAAATTTTATACCCCCATAGAACTAAGTGTGAGGAAGACTGGATTGATTTCGGGAATGATGGGTTGGATATTTCTGACACTAGGAGGAGCTTTATCCCAAAAAAATTTCAGGCCATGATTTCTCATCGCATCGTGGATCTAATTAAGTCCAGATTTACTGCAAATAAATCGATTAGAGGATATCTATCTTGTATATATTGTGTTTTACTTTAATAATTCATATTTTCAGGGAAACATTTCCCTTGCTCTCCTGGGACAAAAGCATAGGCCTAGTTTATGCTATACTTTGCAATCTAATGAAGGGTTATTATGAAGTTAATTTCGCAATGACATTAACATTATTGCAAGGTCATTTAGCTTACTTCAGGTAACTGGTTTACTGTGACCTAAGCAGTACCCACTATCCTTGGAACCTACCCTCCTTTTCAGAAACAACTTAGGGTACCATTGCTCATTACAATCATTGCATGCTGTATGTTTCCACTGAATAATACAATAAACTAATGTGATTCAATAATAAGACCCTGTTTTGACTAAAGACGACAGAATAATAAATGACTGCTTGAAAATCATGCTTGGAGTGTCCTCCACTCCACTCATTATATGTCTGGTAGGTTTCTAGTAACATCATATGGACATGTTCTTTAAACTATAAACTTGATTTTCACTGGAGGTCGTATTTGAAACAGGAGAAATGAATTATACACAACTTTTCTCATTTAAAGTATGTTTCACACTAGAAATAAAACTATCATGATGCATCTGTAGGAATAGCAAACTTTAAACTAGTTTCTTTGCAGAAAAATAATAAAATGCAAGTCTGAAGCCCCCGCAACAATGACTTCATCATTGGATGTGACCATATAGCAGAGGTCCTCTCAACTCAATTTCCCACTGGAGAGTGCTCCCCATGACAAACGACAACACGACCATAATAGATGGCCTCTCTGCCATCCCAGAGTTCAGTTTGAACGGAAGTGAGGCCAGCTCTACATTTAATAACAAACTCTGCATCTTCGCTTATCCTGCCACTCCCTGTGGACTATGGAGAAAATTGGATTTCACTCTTGTCTTTAAGAGGCTGATATAATCTCTTTTGGGACGGAAATCTTCTTTTAATAATTAATTTTTTTTTGAAAATGACCAATTATGCTTCCTTTCAGCTGTGAATTGACATATTTTCCCTGACTCTTGTTTTTGTTGGAGGGAGTATGCCTCCCTTGAGAGTTTTGCTCAGGAAACCCCTACCTTCTTATCTCTCTGCCAAGTCTCTGTTCAAAACACTAAGATGAAAAGATTCTTGTATCCATTTTATAGTTCATGCGGATAATGTAAAATAAGGAAAAGGTTATCCCGTTCACTGAGTTGATAAATTACTAAACCCGCTCCTGAGCATTCTTGTTGTATACAGAATTGCTGCAGAATTTGGGACACATTTTCTTGTATAATTTATTTTATTATGCAAAACACTAGTCAGACATAACATGGAAATAATTTTCAATTATTTATGTTGGTCCGGTGCCAAGCTGAGCTTCGTAGGTGAGATTCAGAATGGAGATATAACCCTTCCCAGTCATCACGTGAAATTCTCTAGCGGCGTCCCAAATGGAATTGAAAAAAAAGTCATCTTTATAAACGTAGCTGAATCTTGAAAACAAAAGCTCACAATTTGTAAAACCTGGAAGGTCAAAATAAGCAGAGGAAGAACAACAGGTTTATTCAAACACCCTTTCTGAGAAAACGGTAAAAGGGCCATGTAATCTGGTACGTTCTTAAGGGGGAAATTTCATACCCCTTGTACACAAGTCAGTTCCATTTCAAAACTATCTTAATTGAATGTCTGTGATTGTGGTTAAAATTACCCTTCTGAATGATAAAGACATATTCTGACACACCCATTCAGAGCAAGAAAATTTAATTATCCCTCTTCCTGGAGGTGTGCCCAATTTTCCCGCATCAAACGTTGCTTCCTTGTGCAAGCACACTGAGAGACACAAGGCGAAGATAAAAAAATAACGTCTGGAAATAATAACCCCTGTTCAAGATCTTGAGTCAGACCCAGAACTTCAGGAGACAGAATGTTTGAACTTTGTTAGTTTTGAGGGTTATTTCATTTTACATACAGTATCTTACTGTGTGATTGTACGACAGCTACATGCCGACATGCTAGCGCTAACTACATCAGTAGAAGGCAAGACGAGAGTCTGATCAATAGAAATATTAATTTACATTTTTAATAGATAGATAGATAGATAGATAGATAGATAGAAAGAGAGGTGGTTTCAATGTTATGGCTGACTGATCTATGCATGCGTCTTCACTGTTAATGGAACATATCCAGAAGAATACATAAAATGAATAAATATATGAATGTTTTTCTTCCTTTGACAAAAACAGTGACATTGTCTCAGATAAACACTGAACCTTTGTTTATGGAGACGGTGAGCAGAAATACGTTTTCAATTTTCATGATCTCATACAGTAATTGGACTGTCAGGCCTTGTTGGAGATATATGCTTTCCTGGGTGCCATTATGATTTAAATATAATATTCTAGTCTTGTTTTTATCTCGTAATTTGTATTATGCATTGTCCGTACCAAAAACAAATACAATGAAAAAAATGACGCATTCTATGTCATATTATTCATCATAATAACATAAAGACTTTTGCAAGGTTGATTCACATCCTTCTACATACCTTTCACATATTTTTATACACCTCTGGCTTTCCAAAAAAGGAAAGAATAAGTATTTTCATTCATAAACCCTATTTCATAATGAGAAATGTTTCGCCGGCCAAGAAAACTGCAAAACAAATAAAGGTTTTTGAATACTCTGTTGTGTATTTGCCTTAGTACATGTTAACTTGATGTTTGGTATGAAATATACTTGTACTATACCAGCGTGAATATTGTTGTTTATTAAGGTGGGGGTGATGGCGCTTTAGTGTTCCTAAAAGGGTTTAATTCACTTATTGTAAATTGTTAAGGCCACAAAGCATAGATAAATGTGTAAAATAGCAGTCTGATCCAGATAATGTTGCTTCGGTTTTAATCAATTATTGAATGTGTCTGGTTCTTAGATTTCATGGTCTCATGAGTTACTGACCTCTATTTCTCTGTCAAATGTTCTCGTTTCTTTTAGTGTCGGCCACTTCACACTTTGCAAAAGCTATTTCATTCTGCAGACTAAAACACACATAATATTTAATAGGTTTCGGCAAAATCTCAGCAGCACTGCTGCCTTCTGCCTGTTTGTCTTGAGACAATGAAAGACTAATTATAACAGTTATCAGAGCTATTCTTTAAATTATTTGAAGATATGTTGTATTCTGAAAAGTTTTATTCAAAGAGGTAGCTTCACGACAGAGGATGATGACGTTGTCACAGTGTAAAAGCTATGAGACAATAGTGAACTCCATTGTCTTTCCAGTCTGCTCGACCACTCAAAGTACTTATAAAATGTGAGCCAGCATTCACCACATCACACATGTTTCTACTGTGGTGGCAGAGTCTGTCCTGCAGGATTCCACGTGCTCATCAGCCCTATTACTCACACACCATCAGAAGCAACTTAGGTTTCAAGGGAAGTCAAGGAAACTTTGACATGAGGACAACATGAGCTGGGGATTGGACTGCCGATTTCAAATAAATGGATGACCTATCTACCTTCGGAGCTACAAAAGCAAAAATGTACCAAAAAACTGTTCAGATAGATGATGTTCACTATTCATGATACAAATCTGTGCCAGAGGGGCTTAAATTAGCTTAATCCAGGCTCAGGATAAGGCTTAACAAGCCACATGCTGAAGGAACTCAAATCAGACTTTGTTTCAAATTGGATTTGGTCAGAACCACCATTAACTTTTCTCGCAATTTATCCTGCAGCTACACCACACATTAGCTTCTCTGTGGGTTAAAAATAGACTAGAGTACACTTCTGCTCCCCACCATCAGTGAGCCTTTGACCCATATGACCCTCTCAGACTCATTCCCATATATAAATAAGAAAATAGCTAGCTGGCCCGAAGTTCGATGGGTTTGTCGCCTAAACCTTCCAGCAAATCATATTGTTTGAGTAGTCTTTCTGTTACCCTGCTACATAAGTAACAGGGGAAAACATAACTTAAGTTAAACTTGGCTAAAGAGCCTGATTGGAAACATGTAGCCTATGTAAAATCTAATCTAAATCAGTGCAATCGTACATTGAGTTGATTCGTGGTTCAAATTTAAATGAGAACCAATAGAAATCAATACTGGAGCTTCAGTGTATACTGATAAATAGACTAAACTAGATGCTAGGTTTATGCACTTCTTTGTAGACCATCCTAACCCTGGGGATATAATGAAATATGTTCCAACTGCTTTGCTGATTGGGAAGAGCTCAATTTTAACAACCTACAGTATTTAGGGGGGGACTGTTACACGTTTATTCCAGCCCACTGTTCTATATAATCTTAATGGAGGCAGGTGGAGGTAATGGAGAGTTTGAGTTGTTCCACATCTGGTTGCGTGTTAACATCTGTATAATACAAGGAGGTGGAAAGGCAGAATGGAGGGCGTCACATTTTTACAGTGAATAATGCCAACAATGAGAGGTCTTAAAAGTAGCTAGAAGCAAACTCTAATAAATATTTTGTATTTGGATATAACCCTTTTGTGATCTGAAACTTTATTAACAGTCATTTTATAGCGTTTGTATTTCATCCCTGAAGAGTTAACAGTTATGGTCTAAGGAGTTGCACTAGACAAACTATATGCTAGGCAGTGTTGTAGGTCTCAGTATATTAAAAATTACAGCAAAGAGGTGATGACTTTCTAGTCAATTCAAGTCCAAACACTGACACTAGTGATGTGATATTTGTCAGGAACATCCCTAGCTACCCCATCACTAAATAGCTTTGCCATTTATTTTCCCACCAATGGGACTGCATAAGCAACTGAAGGGAAATAGTCCTAAGCTGTTGTACCTGACCAAGGTTATATCCCCAAAAATTCCCAAATCCACTGCATTCTACAAGCCATCCCCCTAAATTTAACTCCTCGAATAAATGTAAGGTTACGTCCTCAGGATATTTGTAGAAAAAAAGGAAACTCCCGAATTGCATAAAATATGAACTATCAGATTAAAATAGGAACTTCTGGAGACAAAGCTCCCCCTATTGCAAAAAATGTATAACCAATTTCTCCCCAAATCCTGTTCTTCCTCACACTATGGTCTATGTTGGTATACAATTGACATGAAAATGATCCATGAAATAATTTTGAGTTACGGCTATATACCCCCTAGTGAATATGAACTACTAAATTAATCGAATCAATTTGTATGTACAAAATTTGGAGTAAATTGAACCAAAAGGTTAAGAAATTATGGTCCTTAAACCTTTGGAGATAAAACTCCCACTAGTGTCGGCAATATACAACTGACCTGTCCCAAAATCAATCCAGTAATCCCTCATACTGTTATCTATCTGGGTATAGAATTTGAAAATGATCCTTTATATTTTTTTAAGTTACTGTGTTGCGATGGAGGCGGCGATGACAATTCCACAATATCCTTGATTTTAAGGAAATCCAACCCAACCAATCTTTTCTATCTTCTAAAAAAATACCAAAATAGTAATGTCCTCCAAATCGGAGACATCTAAATGTTAGTCAACAAACCAATGGTCAGTATCGATGTGACTTTGTCTATTCTGGGTGGATTCCAGCTAATGGAAAGGAACCCGTCCCCTTTCACCAGTTTATCCCTTATTTGCACGGGACTAGTATTACCTGGGGAGCTGTGGTAGTAATAATTAAGGAGGATGTAATTACCATGCCTGTTATTTGTTCAGTAAAAGTTCCACTGAAAATTACCTACCATCTTTCAACAAACAAAGAGGTCAGGTGCTCATTTTATTCCTGTGGGAATGAGCCTCTCAGTGATTTTGGGGTGGAATTAATAGTTATTGTTTTCTTTGCTGCTTTGTCTGCTTCTTTCCCCAACAAATCCTGGCAGTTGCAGTGGAAATGATGACATACTGTTTTGAACGAGGCATGTTGATGATCAGCGTGTCCTGCAATTCACTTTAATTATCATAACTTTCTGCATTTTTTCATCAACACACCAGCCGTGTGTACCCCATTTGGAGTTATTATATAATGAGGTTCGGTAGGACACCAAATACAGGGTACTCTGTGTCACTGCTGAGGCAGGTAAGGGGGACACCGGAGGGTTGGGTCCCTGCGGGGTGCGCGTCAGACCCCAGGGAAATGGCCCCCTCATGCTGCTTGCTTCACCATGGAGGTTGAGAGTTCCAGGGCGTGGGCTAGCGTCCGGTTGGGGACATCTGTGCCGCTGTTAATCTTCACCTGCCTGTGTGGCTGTCCAACCTCCCGAACCCCTGGACTGCCTGTCTGTCAGTCCCAGATGAACATCCAAGCACTGACAGCTGACCTGGTTGCAGCAGCGGGTGTTACGCAGAGCCTTGACTTCATATCCGTGTGGCTAATGTCAGTAAATTCAAGTGAAACACAGACTTTGCTCATCCCGTACAAACGCACAGCATGAAACACAGACGTGGCAGTGTAATTTATAAACCAGGTCCTCAGGTATAACCAGCCCAGTGTGAATAGGATATACGGCGTTTTCCTGGTTATGAGGACGCAGAGCGAGGTACCGACATGTATATGGACATACTAAATATCAAATTTGCCCCACGATTCACTGTGCTTTGCTCCAATTCGCACCGTTGGTTTATAACTCGGTCCGCTTTGCTCTCAAACTACAAATGAACCACAACAGGGTTCACTTGGAAGTGAATTGAAACCCCCATTTTTTAGTGGACCAGACTTGCTTGTTTTGGTCGGCATCAGATTTCGAATGAGCTTTCACACAACCCCAAATGTACCGGACTATCCGAAAAAACAAACCAGGGTTTGTTAAAAGCGGACCAAACAGCTCTGGTGTGAAAGCGACCTTAGTTTAATCTCATTATACTTATTGTAAACATACATCATTGTATTGTACATAATTCTACATAATCTTTCAGTCTCAAACATTTTACAGAAGAGTATAATATCAGAGGCCGCAATAGCATATATATATTTTGGATGTGTTTGTATTTTAGAGATGTACGGGCCAACACTGACTCTGACATCATGTCCCCCCACCATGGAAGAGGCTTCACCTCCACCTCCGACTTTAGACCCCTTGCCAAGACTATTTCCTGCTATGCTCTAGTAATCTGCAATCGATAACTGGCAAAATGTCAAACACATTTGTATCTGTTTCCTCCCCTCGGCAGGAACCCTATCTGCCGACTCCCCCGGTGTCAGGGCTGCCATCGCTGTAGTATGTTTCACCACGCTCCAAATAGAAAAACTCCTGACAGATATATATTTGAATTGAGGGAGAATCAATCATTTCCTCCATCATATTGTCTTCAAAGTGATCATTTTGAATCTAACTTATTTCACTTTGATTACCCAGTGCAAATGAAGAGGGCAACGGTTCCCTCACTATTAATGACCTCATCAATAAATAAGTGAAAACAGAGACCAATGGTTAAACAAATCACTGTTCAAAGCACACATTTTAAAGCTATTTGGATCTATTGGCTCAATTAGCAAAGTATTTGGATTACAGTGATTGTCTAGTCACAATCTGATTTCATGGCAGCTCCTCACTACATCTAAGTGGACTCATATCTGACTAAATGGTCAAATCATTTGAATATTTAAATCTACGACTACACATTCATGTCCTTATCGGGGCTAATCCCCCTTACTTTTCTTATCCTCTAAATTTTAATCTGGTAATGTCAACCAGTATAAACATGTCCAATGTTCAAACCTTTATTCCTGATAGTGTTGCCCAAATACTTGGCTTTTTTATGTTTAGTTTGTCATATCTTTGTGTGATATTTCGCCTCAAACTTCTTGTTTTCCCTTCCAAATAAAGACAAAATATGCAGTAAAAACAATCTTTCAGAATTAAAAATCAATAACGCATCAAATAACAACATATCAGTATGGTAGGATTAGATGGATAAAGTCGAATAACTAACTGAAAAAAAAGGGTAACTGAATATACAATGCGGTTGTGCCGTTACATCAATGTGAACAGGCAAGTTTAAAGGGCTTTGTTTGACCTTTCCATATATATATATGTAGTCTGTTGCCTTGACTCAAATCACATTAATATGTAGTACTAGAAAACTAACATAGTATACTATGAATAATTATACTTAATTGTGTAGTGCATGAGTTTAAACAGTAGGGTTGTAACAAATTGGGCATTCCCGCAGTTTACTTGCCAGAGATGACAAAATTTGTCCGTGAACAACATTTTCAAAAATATCTCCCAGCTTTTTCATTTGACTATAAATAAATGGTTCTAAATGGCAAATTGGTGATTACTTTTATGTTGTATTATTGTTCTACGCCATCATCCTCAAATAGTAGGCCGCCATTTTTTTAAGCTTGAATAGTCTTGTAAACCCCAGCCCTTCTGCTACATAGCCAAGCTGGCAATCATCATCGATGCCCGTCAAAACAGAGTCAACCGTTTTAAGTATGCCCTCTATGAGTATGGTGCCTGTAGTAAATTGAAGAGGCGGCAAAAGTTCAGTCTCGGCGACTATTCCTTTGGACAGTCAGGCAGCAGTTACAGCTCAAACTCTTCATTGTTATCATCTTTCATACATAAACCACTTCATAGTCTGGGGCATCAGTTAATATCTCCACCTCCACTCTAAAGTAGACATTTACAGTAAGTCATCATAATGCTACTGATCAACCATAATCCAGGCTACGGTCTTGATTGATGAGCACCATGTCAATGGTAAACTTAACAGTTGTACTTAGTCACAGTCCATTTCTTTTCTTCTTTACAAGATACTCTCTCCCTCCGCCCCTCAAGTTGGTCCTCCAATTCCAACGCCATCCTCGCCTCTACATTGCTCCATCAAACAAGGGGCAGAAAATCAATCCTCTGCTTTTTATGTGTGCGCTGCAGAATCTTCCTACCTCCGATCAATACACATCCAGGCATGGATGAGAAAGGTAAGAGGTGTCTGTGTGTGTGTGTGCTTGTGTGAGTGTTTGTATTTGTGTGTGTGTTTGTGTGTGGTTTTTCAAACTGTTACGGATTGCAAAGGAGCTTCCCTCTGAACAAATAAAAGGGTTCCTGAGGTTTTGTGTTCATGAGCCGTTTAGCCAGGCCTGGCCTTGTCAAATTCTCCCTCAAGTACTTAGATAAGAGATGTACTGTCCTCTAATAAAATCAAATATATTGGAAAAACACATCACTCCAGTTCCTCAACAAATACTGTATAACCCTGAGGGGGAAAAAGAACATGGCTCAAAGCAATGCCTCCGATACTCTTCATAAGCACATAAAATGACTGAGTTGAACATCTCACCTTAATTTGGTTAGCTCAATGATGTTCTATGCATCTTTGAACTTCCTGTTTACATTGGTTAAATTCTCTATGAACATGACATGATCCAGTCTTTAAGAAAATGAAGAAATCCTGTATTGATCACATACAGTCATAAACAGTACAACATAGGGAAATTATTTCTCTGGATTTGACCCATTCCTGGGGGAGGAATGGGCAGCCCCTTTGAAGCACCTGGAGAGCTAGGGTTTCAGGGTCTTGCTAAATGATGACATGTAGACGCTAGTGATATTCGAAGCGGCTACCTTCGGATATTCCGAGTGGGAGCAGGCCACTCTACCCACTGAGCTACAGCTGCCCCTTTACACTTGCTCTGCTTTTGTCATTACGTACAATGAAGAAAAACATCAATAAGCCACACTTTCCCCTTCTTCTTTCGATTGTATGCATGCTGTGGTTTATTTTGTTCTAGTCCAAAATACAAAGTTTTTCTACAGGAAAGACGATTAAGGAGATTCAAACATTGTAGGACAGGGTTTTTTTCCTAAATGTTCTTTATTTTATAAAGAAATAATGAATTGATGTTGATGAAGAAAAATAGGTTTATTTAGAGGGATAGTATCTATGAGTGTTTGAAATGTGGTGTGGAACTAAATAAAAATCTTTGTCCACCAGATTTGAATGCGTACAAAGCCAGTACCTTTAAATTATATACAAACAAAGAGCAGACTATCTGGCATACAATCATAGAGCAGATGATGTAGTTAAAATTCCTTTTTTTGATAAATGGCATGTTCCAGAAAGATTTCCAAAAAAATATCACAAGAAGAGGAAAAATGATAACCGGTTTTCAACTTGCGATGGGTGTTCATCAAGGCGTGGCCAGGAAGACGTGACCAGAGTGTGGTGTTGTGATTACTTACTAAGGCAAATAATGTCCAAGAATAATGTCCTATTTTGGTCAGTTTACATCTCAATGAAGTGACCCATTAAGCAAGTAGCTCCTCTGTCCAACACTTTCGGACAGCTGTTAGCGTCAAGGTCCAATGATACCCCATTCAGAAAGACCAGAGATCCCTGCAGACTTAAGGAGAAGGAGGGGGAATCATAGATGTCCCATGTGGGATTAATAAAGTTCTGTCTTTCAGTGTATCTCTATGTCAGCAGTTATTCTAGTTAAGTTATTCTAGTAGAAAAGGGTCACAATAGGATTAGGTCCTGAATCCGCTGGACTTCTTTTTATGTGAGACTTATGTGAGTGAGACTGATTCCCCTGTGTTAGGAGAGCGAAATACATGGAGTGACTTATAGAGCATAAGGTTTAATGAAATTAAACAGAAATGAAATTAAGTAAAGTAAGTGGAATAGCAGAGAGAAAGGAAAATATTCCAAGATCAGCTTTAATTGACTAGCGCTGGCCTTGTCAATTAGTGAGCGAAGGATAACGAATTAACCACTCACGTCATCACTGTATCTGGAACTTTCTGTCATCAAACATTTTGCATGGTCCTGTGGTGTATTACAGAAGTGGGATCAACAAATTCTGAGTTTAACCCTGAATTCTGAATAGATCAACACCAAGATGGAAAACACTTGAGTTTTTGGTTCCAAAACAGCTGATCTGAGTCAGTTCAAACAACACTGAGTTAACTTTGAGTTAAAATCAGGCACAAGGATTTTCAAAAGCCATCATCAATGGAGCTCCAAGACTGTGATTCACTCTGGCAACCATTAAAACAACATGGTTACCATACTTCACGCTATTTGAGCTGGAAGCTTTATTGCGCTCATACAGTGATTACAAGCATATATTTAGACAAAAATCACATAAATCGGTAAAAATTGTGAGCTTTTCTTGACATGGTAATGATGTTTTCGAGGCCTGAAAATGCAAACATTTTAAAATGGGACAAAAAGAGTTATCTTCTGAAAGGATTTGAAAATTTATTTGACCATTTGAATAATCAAATGGTGACATCACAGCTCTAGATTGCTCATGGCTGTTTCGATTTAAGCCTAAAAGTCGTAAGCTGACAGAGCAAAATCCAAAAAAACGTTTGTTTGTGCAGCAGACTCTGCTGCTACTGTGATATGGATGGATTATATTCCCTTCCTGATTGGTCTTCCTCTGAGGCGTTGATTTTGAAAGGCCACCAACTACTGGTCTGGCACACAACCTATAGTTGTTGGGTTTCACACAGTGGACAAAACCCAAGAGCAAGGCTCAGGTATAAAAGGGTTTATTTTATAAACTGACTGGATGAGCTTCTTGGACTTCTTCAATTTCTTGAATTACAGACCTTTTCTAATCCTTAAATCTGGTTTAGGGCAACATATTGCAAGGGAGATCTGGTTAGGGCTAAAAACAATCTCTGGACACGACAAGGGCAGTGGGAGAGGTGTAATCTGGTGATCCGGGCTGGGCGAATACATTAAATGCATTCTTTAATTGCTTTGATGTATCCCCTCCCCCTTTCACCAAAGTACATTCCAGCTGTGTTCCAGTTACCTCATTCCCACAAACATAGAACCAGGTGTGTGTTCGGAGCCTCACATTCCCACTGGCTAGAAAGCCACGTCACTGCGTCACTACTTACGTCTACGATACGTCTCCATTTTCCCAGCAACCCTAGCGTTAAACCATAACAACAATGGCTGCCAGCGTCCCCTTGCAGGTGGTGCAACGTGACTTGTGTGACTGAATTGGCCTCAAAACATGACTGCTTTTGCGGCATCATCCGCTCGTTTTCACAGCTGTGGACAGCGATCACTCTACCTCGGAGAAGAAAGGTAAGTACCTACCATGTCCTTCCCCTTAATTACCACTGACATAAGATGTTAATGCTAGCCTGTTAGCTTCCAGCCTACAACTAGCCACATAGCAGCGCCTTCACTGCAGCTGATCACGTTTTAATTAATCAAATAAATTATATATATATACAACGATGTTTATCTTTACAGGTAGCCTAACAGCTGATGGCCTGAAACTCACCTACTGTTTCACCAGAGCGCCTGTGAATAAACAGGGAGACAATTTCACTGATGAACTTCCGGACTGTCATATAAATATTAAACACTCTGTTTGGGCATTATGATTTTAAAGGTTTAATAATGCTCTACTACTAACAGAGCTTTATTATTATAATGGCCAACCTTAACAGACCTTTTAATCTCATAAAATATGTGTCAAACTTTTATTCAGTTTCATTAAGGAAAACAATAGTGAAAATGTTATTAGATAAACTTTTCTCCATGACAAAAAGACAAAAATGAAGTCTTAAAGCACCAACTGTGACTAACACAGTATCCAAGATAATAATACTAAGATTCAAAATTCAAATATTGTAAAAAAAACAAACTACTACCATCTGAACTTTATCTGTAGAAACTAAGCAGACAAAGTGTATTTGGGAGGTTTTTTGCATCGAGTGATATTCTTACAGTTTAGTCTTTCATCATTTAGTAGTCTGAAAAAGGAAACTTTTGAGATAGGGCTCCACATTGTCATCTTTTGAAAATGCCATAAGCACATTTTGCCATAAGCACATTTTGCTTTCGGCTATAATATGTTCAACCGGATAGCCAAAGGAAGACAGAATTGAAACATATGGTGAACTACCTTGTTTGTGTGTCTGGTGTTGATTTTGGAAAGTGACACTACCACCTGTCCTGGCATATGTACTAAAAATAATTTACCTAAAAATATGTGCAAAGTATAATTTTCACACCACTGGTGCATGAATAGGGTTGCACAGCTACCTCACAGCAAGAAGGTTACAGGCTCAAATCCACCTCTGTCCCTGCGGCCTATCTGTGTTGAGTTTGCGAGAACCGTGTTTGTGTGTGTTCCCTCCGGGTACTCCCTTTGTACATGATATCCTGGCCACAGACATTGCCCAGCTGAACCAAGGCAGTTGCATTCCAATGGTGGGGCACAGACAGCAATTGGAGGGGGTTGATACTTCACAGCAAACTTCTGAGGTCTTGGATTGGATAGCCAGGGTCCCGAAAACCCGCTCAGATACTTGCTTTGCCCTAAAAGCCCACTTTAACCTGATAAAGTGGGACACATCTGGGTGGCATTCACCTCAAATGAAGGTAGAGGAAGGGCGGAAAGATAGATAGATCAGATAGATATATTATGTGCCATCCAAGCTTATTTTGGCAAAACAAGGATTAACCAAAGTGTAGAACAAACTGAAAACAAAAATAAATATCATCTTCAGAGCCTAGACCTTGCTAACAATACCTTTGTTCAAGATTCACCAAAGTTTAAATATCTAAATATTTTGTAATTAAAAATAAATTCTCTCTACGGCACAAAGGCAGTCTTACAGCATCTAAATTAAAATATGGGTCAGGATGTATTACTTCCACTCGTGGAAACTGAGGACTTCCATATCCTGCTTGTGTGGGTCCCTCCTCCTATTCAAATTAGATCCAATTTCTTGTCACCAATTCAACTTCCAGAC
This sequence comes from Lophius piscatorius, assembly GCA_009660295.1. Classification (NCBI taxonomy): domain Eukaryota; kingdom Metazoa; phylum Chordata; class Actinopteri; order Lophiiformes; family Lophiidae; genus Lophius; species Lophius piscatorius. The sequence goes on from VRLP01000508.1 coordinate 99,016, forward strand.
AAGCTGGTGCTGCGTTGGTGGGCTCTTTTTCAGCAATGCAAATTTACAAAGATTTGTAAAAAACATATGCCGTCGTATCTCGCCACCAATTTGACCACCAATTTGAATCAAACATCGTACCACACACAAGCCCTATTTCTCTGCATATGTCTCTGTCCCCAAAGCAATTTTTCGGTTCATGGTACAATTTAGTAGTCAGTGGCGTGTGGTAGAAGCATGGGCGAACATCAACACGAGATTGCTGAATGTGAAACAGGCTTTGATACAGTTCATAGCTGCCAGTCCACATTGAGAGAGGAAAGACCTCAAGGGTATCAGAGGAGAGCTATAGTAGAACATTTGATTTCTTTAACCTTTTCTATTCACCAGGCACAACAATTAAAAGAATAATTTGCATCAATGACCTGTTAGCGTCTTGGAAAAAAGATGTGGAACACTCAACTGCAGAATTTTTTTCAGAATAAAGAGACACGTGTGTTTCATAAGGCACATGGCAAAATTCAGACAAGCCATAATGTTTTCTCTGTGTTACTAGTGGCTTCTTAAAACCATTCTCCCATAGAATCCTTCCCAGACTGATGGATGTCAACCGTCTTCTTCCACTTCGTAGAATTTCTTCTGATTTTGGCATTGTTTGGTACTGATAAGACCTATGAGCCAAAGTCCTGCTTCTGAAAAAATGGTCTATGTAAGTGATGATGTGAGTGCACAGGGCTGGTAGAGATAAGGTCCGGTATGTCTCGTCTTGCTGAAACCAGTTACTAAGGCAGTTTGTGGACCTAAATTATGGTATTAAATCACAATCAATCACCTAATTCACCGAATTTACCTCAAACTTTTGTACACTTTTGGTGAGATAATTGCTCTTTTTGTACTGATATATTGCACGGATAGAACTTGCCTGCTGATCATTAGTGTAGCTGTTTTTAAAATCTTCTATTTCTTCTCCTGCTTATTGTTCTTTTACTATTTGGCAATATTTTCATATATTCATTTCTATTAGCGTTTAAATTATTTCTTTTGATACGATTCATGCATATCTTACTTGCATATCTTGTTCATTTCAAACGCAGGTAAAGATGATCACAGATGGAGAGAATTATTAAAACTTTCTTACGTTCTGGAACCTGTCATTCCTCTATTGCATGTTCAAGCTTGAATTTTCATTTTATTCAGATTGTCTCATGTTAAATTTGGTTTCAAGACCCAACGTAATTAAGCTGAGATAGACACATAAATAAAAGAAATTAGAGGGTCCAATACTTTATCAGAGCACTTTTTGAGGAACAAGATTGACATTAAAATTAGTTCTAGACCCAAAAGTAATAAATATAAAAGCACCTTATTAAGATTACTAATGGATCAAATGGTAAATTTTTTGTCTAAAAATGGCAAAGGAACAAAGAATTATTATCCTTTGCAGCAGCCCCCCTCCATTTTAATACTAATCACTTGCAGGCAATTGCCTTGATTTTATGGTCCACAACTTATGTCTTTTGAGTCACTCTCATTGTTCCCATCAATTTGCTTCTGTAGCGGTAGAAATAGTTTGAGTGAAAGAACCCAAAAACCTGCTTTTCGCTACCTGCTTAACACCAAACAGCTCAAACACAGCTAGAGACTAGCTTGTGAAGGAATTCCCAGGATGTCAAATGAAGATCTATCATAAGTTCAGTCAGGAAGATATAAACATGGGATATATTTCAGGTTAGAGTATTGGTCAGGTTAGAGTACTGAAGATATTTCTGATGGTTTAATTATATTAAACATCCATCTTTACCTCATTCACCTATGTAATACTAACAAAATAAGGCACTTTCTAGTGCATCTATGGCTAACGAGGTACAGCTGTCATCCACTTATCAGAAGGCTGGTGGTTTGTTCCACAAATGAAATGAAACCTCTGAAAAATGCAGAATTAGCGAAATTCAAGCAAAACCTACGAGCAACAGGGATGTTTAATAGAAAGACTAATAATGTGTCTAAACAGGGAGAAATAAATAGGTGATCCATTAGTACAATGCAACAGCTTCGTCTCTAATACTATTTAGATAAATGTTCAAGATTTATTGTATTTTGAGTTTTTGAGACATTTCCCAAGATTAAAATTGCAACTCTTTCTGTTAATATAGCAAACGTGAAGTCAGCTCTGCTGATAGCGAGCATATGTAATTCCATCACTCAGAGGTTGTTTATGTGCTTAGGGGACTAAAAGGTTGCAACACTGGTTCATAATTGGAAACCTCTGTTTCGCAGGTAAGGAGCGCCTCTCACCATATTGCCTTCTGCTGACTCAGTACCATCGGAAGGGCTCAGTGACATAACCAATTTGCGAAGTTGGTAGAGCGAGGAATTATTTTGGCCTTAATCTTTTTAAGACAGTGCCTACCTCCTGTGAGAGGAAAGGATGAAAAACACAAAATAATAATTAAAGAGAACAGTGCGGGAGATAGGGGGCTGTTTGACAGGGGAGTAATTATACGGGGCACGAATGACACCAGTAATCAGCTTGTTAAAGCAGAGGCATTTCAAATGCCTCACATCTCAATCCTATAACAACCCTTTGATATTTTACAACCACGATTGACTGGTGAATGAGAACAGTAGGTATGAGTAGGATGGTCTAGGTGTAAATGGATAATTGGATGGCTCGCTAGAAAGGTTAGTTGTTATGTTTTTTGTTTATTTTGACCGGAATTTTTTGTACTGGTAAGCCTGCATTAAGTACTTCTATTGTTTCAACGAAGGACACTGGATAAACTCTTTCCACTCTTCACACTTTACTTAAACTATGTAACTGGACTTTAATGAAGAGACTGGAATACCAGCACAGTATTGAACTGACAGCAGCATAATAGTAGAAAGAATAGACAATAGAGATAATTTCCAATGGGCGCATCCAGTCTGTTAAACAGTCCCTCTAGTAAATTTCATTGTCACAATTGCAACAATAAATGCAAATTCTACTAAACCTGGTAGAAATGATATTTGTTATTTAGTCAGAAAGTCTTTGCTGCTCAGACTCTTTGGGGAGATTGTGATCTAAGGGTATCCTCCCAGAGCAGCAGTAGCCCCACCCCATCCCCTCACTCACCGATTGGATTCTGGATACTGGTGATAGTGGCTCAGGACTCTGCTAAGACTCTTGCATAATAGCATTGATGAGTTTGTGTGAAATTGGTAGAGATGGCGTGCTGGACGGACAGCAGCAGGAAATTGTGATGAGCAGTTTCAGAGCATCTCTAAAACTGCAGGACTTTTTGGGTATTCCTGTTCTGCAGTGGTTGGATCAAAGCTAAGAAAAGTCAACTGTTGAACTGCCAACGGTATTATGGCTGGCAAAGGCTCATTATGCATGAAGGGAGTTTAGGCTCCCGTTGTTCTGTATTGGCCCACAGAAGAGCTGCTGCAGAATATATAGCTGAAAAGGACAACACGCCATGCCACACAGCACAAATGGTTCAGAGATAGCCAGGAAACACAAGCAGGACTTCAATGGGTTGTCAAGTTGAGCATCTGTGAGATGTGTTAGTATGAACCACAAAGGATCTGCTTGCTAACATCTTGGTGACAGATATCAATGCAGGCCTTTCAGAGACAATTGAGAGTCCATGCCTTGACCGGTCAGAGTTCTTTAGGTGACTATAAAATATATACGGCAAGCTTAAATACAGTCGAGAGTCTTAAAGTCTTTCAGAGACTGCTGGATTGATGTACAGAGGCCAAGTACTCGGCTGGAACCTGCTCCTCATCCAGAAGGACATTCAAAGATTAAGTGTACCTCACATGCTTTCAGCAACAAGCCTTTGATGAGTAAGTTAATAGGTAGTGAAGGTCTTGAAAATCAATCCCTGATACAAGTCCCAGATACAGGATGTGATTTTCATTGTTGTAAATTCTTTTATGCACAGGCGGGCTATGAGTATTGATATAATGGCATCAGAGATCCCCCTTCCATACTGATGCTGCCCTTCAAAAGCCTGTTATGTTAACGACAGGCCGACTGTATGTTAAGAACGAAACAAATCTCCACTGGGAAAAGAAATTCAACTTGTGCCTCATTTAGAAAGAGATGATTAAATATTAAACGTATTTGCTGTGTTCTCTTTTGTGTTCACAAAGTAATTCCATCACACCCCACATTGAATACATGGTTTTCCAAGCTGTTATGTTCAGTACATGTTGTGGTGGGTTTGTTGGGTTTTCTTTCATCTGTACCCTCATATTTAATTAAAATTCAACTTAAATCAACTGATTGCAAAGGTGCTTCTATTCATTAGCACGATCAGGACTCTTAAATTTCCCCTCCTGGAGGTGGTTACAAACATCAAAATATTTTCTGTCACTGCTTAGTCTGTGCAGGGTTGTGAGGGTGGGGGATGGAGCCTATCCCAGCTGACAATGGACAACAGACTGGTTACACCCTGGACAAGTTACCAGTTTACCATGGTGGTTACAAACATGTTTCAATTTAAATGAATGAGATTGAGCTGAAAGAACCGGAATGAAACATGAAACATGAAACATACCCCACTGCTCCCAGAGCGATGGATCAATTGCAGAGAACACATTTCATAATATTGTACTGTATGTATGTACTGTGTATAACATGTGTGATGAATAGAGGTAGAATTACTATTATTAATTATATCCCCGAAAAGTCTGGGATTTTATGGACTCACCGCGACACCGTGTGTCGGGTCCATTAATTACACTTTGTGTTAGCGCGATAACTGAAAAATGATGTCATGAGTCATATTCAAATTGTATACCCACATAGTCCTTAGTGCGAGGAAGAACTGGATTGAATTTGGGTAAGGTTGCTTGCATATTTCCAACACAAGGGAAGCTTTATCTCCAAAAGTTTTCGGGCCATTTTCCCAACAATTCTGATTTAGTCAAAATTTGGATCATATAAATCCAATCGAGGAGATCTAACGTGTTTGTGTCACAATTAACTTTTACTTACTGTGATGCTTTTTTAAAAAAACTTTTAACAAAGAATACTGTGGACAAACTTTTCCATTCAATTTTAGGAGTTCAATTAAGAGGGGATTGTTTGTACAACGCAGGGGATTGGGGACTTTATGGTGATATTGTCTTGCTTTTGGGGACGATATCATGGGCCTAGTTATTATTTATTATCGAACATATACTGAGGGTAAAAATATTGTTCAAATACGATAATGATCGATCGCTTGGGAATGCTGCCGAACACCAAACAATCTAAGCAAATCTGTTTCCCTATCTTGGCCCGTGACCCTCTCCCCACAGTGTTTGGGAGAAATTGTTGCCGTAGTTGATGTTTTATTAATAGCAATGTTAACTATTGTAATATTGTAATATTTTATATATTGTATTGTAAAGGCCTATTTACATCAAATGTGCTATTTTAATTATTTCTATTGATTTCATTTGATTTCCTTCCTTTATTATTTGACACACAAATTTTTCACTTCCCAACGTGCATACAAACCGAAAGAGAAAAGACCAAAGCAGGTGAGGACTCGGAGTAGGTGGGGACATGCAGTAAATGAGGAACAAGGGCGGGTGAGGACCAGCAGTAGGTGAGGACAAGGAGTACATGAGGACCAGGAGCAGGTGAAGACCTGGAGTAGATGAGGACCAGGAGTAGGTGAGGACCAGGAACATGTGAGAGCACTCAACAATCAATAAGGACGGGGAAACTGGGTTTTCTTTAGAAAAATTTGATATTTCGATATTTTTCTCATCTTGTTTAAGAAATAAATCATGTCCACGCATGCATTGATCTGAAAGTAGCTTCATACAAAAAGAGAAGGCTTACTTTGCAATTAACAAATGTTTTCAAGAGTTTGCCAAACGCAATTCCCGGTACATTCGGTGACGTCTCACAAAAGGGATCATGACGCACACTGTGACGTTTCATGGAGTCAGCCTTGGTTATATCGAGTTTTCCCATCCTCACGTCAGCGTTTAGATGCGGACAAAAGGGCCAAACCCAAAGGAGAAGGCACGTTTTTATAGTTACCCATGTAGCTGTGGACAAGGTCTAAAAATGTCAGGAGAAGAACCCAAAGAGTAAGAAAGAAAACTGACAGGAAGACTTGCCAAGAGGGGAAGGAGAATGTAGAAGTTAGTACAAACACAGGACACCCACGCAAAGCAGATAAAAATAATAACAGGAACTGTGAAGTAAAATAAAAGAACATGGAGAAATACACTTACAGAATGAAGCAGAACCCTCAATCACAACTTTGATCCATCCACTCCACTTATTGTTTAAAGTGCAGATACTTTAAACAATAACAACACAACATAGAGTACTTAACTTTCAAAATAAAGCAGGAAACTGAAACCACAAATAAAAACTATCATATCCAATAGGCTAACCATAACACCGTTTGTCCTTCCTTAGACAACGTTTGGCAGATACTACCCACTGCAGAGCAGGAACACCCAACAAGACAACAAGATAGTCAATGTGATTCCAATTTCATTTGAAAAATATGTTGTAAGAGCTGATAAAACTGGTAATGTGTTGACAGGCATAATTTAGAATTCCAATGCCTAAGGCCCCTGATGTCCCCCTTGGTCACCAGCCCTTAACCTAGGGTTAACAAGTGAGGTTATGTTAGAGGATTTCTGTACCTCTGTAGTATAAGTTAGTGCCATAGTATGACGGGCCTCAAACGTTATTCAAAGAATCTTAAAATCAATCCTAGCTATTAAGGGATGCACAAAATGGGGTGAGCACATGTTTGGTCTGAACTGAGTCTGAACAAATACATTCCCCACTGAAGATGAGATACTGAGAATGGATTAGACATTGATCAGGCATGTGAACAGTCAGATGCAGTAGTCCAGCAAAGGAAATTAAGTCAAGGAAAGACAAAGCAGATCTGCTTTTGGTGGAACAGGATCTTCTGAAATAATTGACGTGGTTCAAAAGACATTTGAGTCGATTCTATGATATTGTGGCATATTCATGTACACGTTTACCTAAGTGATAGTGTTTATTTTCAAATGTCCAGCGATCTGGACTTCCCAAGGGTGTCTCCACACCCAGCCAGTGTAATGGATCACGCATTCTATTTGTAATAAATGAGGGGATTTAACAGAATAAAAGGTGTGGCAGTTATTTGATCTCATCTTAAATATAGAGAACCCAGAGGGAAACAGTATTGAAAATTTAAATAAACATCAAGCATTTACAAATCCTTTACCATGGCAACTGTTGCTTTTAACTTATTGATGTATATACTACGGATTGTCCATTTATTATAAGTGTTACTACTGCTTGTGTGTGTACTGCCTGAAAAAATAAAAACCAAAACAAATCCTCAACAGAAAAAAGAAAGTCGGATAACAAGAAATGGCCTGCCAAGAAAGTGAAGCACCTCAGTCCATTAATATTCGACTTGCTGTGGATTTGTTTTCTCTTGTCAGACGGTTGAGGCTGTCACAGTGATGAGTGGGGCGGTAGCCATGAGTGCCTGTATCACGCTGACGGAAAACACACTGATAGGACGAGGGAGAACAATGAAGGGAGAGGGGAAGAATGAGGGAAAGGAGAGTGAAGATGAACAACCGCAAGAAAAAATAGGGAAAGCAAATGATAATGGTGGAGTGGAGGATGAGTGACAGCTGTGAGTGGAGAAGAAGACGGAGTGGCAGGTTGGTACTCGACGTGTAAACACACGTCGTCAGAGAGATAAAGCAACTAGTCTACAACACAACATACCATTTCTACTGAGCAACCTGTCAACTCCTGCCACTCGTCAGATTGAGCAGGATTTCTTCTAAACGGTTAGAACTTTCCCAGAAGGCCGCGTTGGATGTTTGGAGATTGTTATTTGTTTAGATGAGGATTTTTGCGATAGAGGTTTTGTTCTCACTAAAAAGCCACAACAGGAGAAGAGATATCTTGTATGGTCATATAGGAGACAGAGACATTTGATGTTTGAAACATCTCAGACGGTTTTCTCGTGATTCAGAATTTAATCCCTCTTCAAGATGCGATTGTAGCTTCGGATATAAAAATAAATTTTTTTCATAGCAACTTTCAAAAACAGATTCACAAATTGCTTCACACAATAACACATTGTAAAATAGTGAACTGGTTATGCAAAATAATGTGTGTTAGGTTTAGCTTAGAAAGAACCCTCTTTCTCTCTGCTTTGGCTTGGAAAGGTTTAAGAAACAGTTTACTCCTCCTGCCTGCACATTACTGCCTCCCAAGGCCATGGACAGAGGGCTCCATGCGCCTTTCTTGTTCTTTTCTCCAAGGACGAGTGTCGCCCCAGGCACAACTCTTAACACTATCACAATGCAGAAAAAATGTTATTCATTATCTTACATTTGAGCTCATTTTGACAGTTGAAGGCGTCTGTACGCTCTAGTAGATTCTGAATTGGGAGGGGTGAGCTTGGGAGCTCAGATGTAATATTGGTTGCATCCTGGAACTTTATTGAAGATGCCGCCCCATGTCAAACATTGGCCTTTTAAAGGAGGATACTACAGTATGTTTGTCTCCTTTAGATCTTCAGGCATTGAGGTGCACAGTTTATGGGCTTGGATTAGGAACCATTAGCAGGGCCCTACCAGAGGATCTCCAACGTGCTCAAAGTCAGTTAGTAGATTCCAGGTATAAGCAGCAGCAGCCGGACCATTCAAGACTTTAAAAACAAGCAGTAAAAACTTTAAATCAGTTCTAAAACTCTAAAACTGGTTTCACTCTGGCTCCAGCCTGCCTGCCTGACAGCCTGTTCTTTGACTCTCAGACTGGAGAGCCAAGATTCTTTGGCTGCAGAAGCAAAAAACATCCGGTTTCAAATTTGGCACTTTGTATGAACCATCCCAGGAATGGCTTTGGAAAGTACATGTATTTGTATTTATTTATAATTATACACAGACGATGAGAAAAGAGAAATGCCTGAACTGATATGACCTGGAGTGTGGCGGTAGAAATTAATATTCAAGTATATGGGAGTAAAGTGAAATGTTGAAATATGTTGACCCCCTCATTTTTTTATTTGGCATGATGGCCTTCTATGGTTATTTTCCCACTTCCAAATTCCTCTGTTAGCTGGGGACATCTGCTGATACTCAATGGTTTACTGGCATCTATTATTGAGAGTGAAAAGTGTGTGTTCAATTGGATAAAGGCAGGTTTTAAAGCATAATGTTATTGTGTGTTTGCGTATCCTTTTCAAATTCTGCCTTTCAAAGATCCAAAGGTCTGCAAGTTTGGATCAGTCCATCACAGCCAGGCACAACTTTAATCATTAAAAAGGCAGCTCAGCTACCTCCTTCACAGGCGTTCGCTAAAGCTAAAAAGCTGCATGTCTGTTCAGAGACACAGGTCAGAAAGATGTCAGGAATGTGCATGTAAGTGGAATGCATGCTTGGCTGGCATCAAAACTGAACAGATAGAAAGAGGTGACAATCATTTCTGTAAAGACAGAAGGCCCACATCCTATTAGAGGCGAATGACCATACTAACCAAAGACAAATCCCTTTACAACTTCTGGGAATGTCAATGATTAGCAATTACACTGACTTATTTGCATTTAATATTATATGAAATGTGTTATATATATATAAATTTCAGAATCTTATTTTTCCATATGGAATTAGGAAAATTACATTTTCAGGTAGATAAAATGCAAAAACAGGAATTTTTAAGCCAGGATTCCTGATTGAAATCCTGACAAAATGGGATGCAAAATATATTTCCTCTGATTCCAGAGTGATTAGAAATTGCAGTTTTAATATAAATGTTTCTTTCATTATTATTTTTTTTGATTTCTCAGTTGAATAACCTTGAATGACAAAATTTCATCCAAAATACACAACCAGTCTAAAATTTTAATTAATTTGAAAAACATTAAAGGAAAAAATAAGTCTCCCTGTTTTGCAAAATAAACGGAACTTGAAGTATCTAATTAATGCATCCCAGTCTGTCTATAAGTTTTCATCCGATCTGTAACAGTCAATACGATAACAAAACCTTTGCCCACCTTTGAGGTGGAGTTTAATATAAACCAGATTAATATAAAAGAAATATTAGGTACTATGTTTGAATCTGTTCTGTGTCTGGAGAGAATGCTGTCCCAGATGCCAACCATAATGTTTATGGTACCGTGAGTGATTGCTCTCCTGGCCTGGCCGCTCTGTGCATTTGGTGCACCTGTTTAGTGGACAGTAGTTTCGTACATCTGACAAATCGTCCTCTCCCCCTCAAAACAAATCTTTTCAGGCCAGACAGAACCATGTATATCAAATAATTTGTTCAGCAGTACTCCAGACAGAACAACTGAGTACTCAATAATCACATGGATAACCTCTGTGATCACACCACAGTATTAAAAAATTCCAAGCATGAAACTTCCCGTGGATATTGGTGCTGATCAACAGCTGGACTTTGGCTCTACAGAAAGATGGAGTCTCAGTCCCGATTTATCTGACCCTTGTGTGGGTTAATTTACAGTGGGAAAGCACTTTTTGGATTTTTAGGACACTCAGAACAGTTACAGGATGTTACAGCAGACTATGATCGCCGACAAACAGAAGACGAAGAAACAAACAGAAAGAGGGAGATCTTACTCTCTCCCTCTCCCTCTCTCTCTCTCTCTCTTTCACCCTCTCTCTCTCTTTCCCTCTCTTTTCACTGGTTAAAGGGAAAAAAAGCCAACCACCTTGAGTCGGGATCTGCTCAAGGTTTAAATGCACTTTTTTCTTGCCCCTGTCACCACGTACTTGCTCCTGGGAGAATTGGTTGGGTCTGTGTAGAATAAAAAAACCAAACAATTCAGTCTACATCTACTCTTTTTTTTGAGTGCCTTGAATTATCTTTAGTTGCGAACTGTCGTTATTTAAATAAAATTGATTTGATTTTATTGTTTCTGGGATGGATCCTACACTGATGAGCTGGAGTACTGCTGTCCAGTAGAGATTAGATGGTGGAGCTGGGCTGTACACACACACACACACACACACACACAGAGGCAAAAACACACATCTGACAGCAGGCTGGGTTCCAAACCTTCATCCAATTCCCTCATTTGCAGGAGCATGGAAGGCCAGCTCTCGAACTATTTCATGCCAGATTATTGAGCGAACCAGTGGCAGCTATAACGGCTGCTCTCGTTATAGAGTATACGCCCTTCAGTGATTGATCTCTTGTCAAATTCTAATCTAACTTGCATTTTCCATTAAGTCAGGAGACCTCCACTGACTCCCTACTGCTCCAGACTCCACCACTTGGACAGATCGTCTTCCAGCCGACTTCACAACAATCTGCCCTCAGCCCAACAGAACCGTCCCTTGAAGAGCCACCAGTTTTTTCATCTAAATGCATGTCTCTGATTCCCCTTTTTATTTAACAAGACATGAGCAACAATCCAACGGGAAACATGGATTTCCCACCCATAGAACTACACTACTCAAAAAAATAAAGGGAACACCTAAATCAAAAATCACAGATCTGGATGAATGAAATATTCCCGTTGAAAATCATTATTGATTACACACTATTATAATAATTATTATTATTATAATTATTATATTTGGAAAGATTAGATTCCAGGCTGATCCAGCAAATCTGCCAATTCAGGTGATCTGGCAAATGCCAATCTGTCAGCACGGTGCCGAGCTGTGAGCACAGGCCCTAAACCGTATTGGGGTCTATTTCTTACAGTTTGGGAGGAAACTTGCACCGGAGTGGCATGCTGGAGGTCATTTAGTAGGGCTCTTGCAGTGCTGCTCCTGTTTCTCCTTGCACAAAGGAGAACAGGCTGGGTTGTTGGGCTCCTGCGGCCCCTTCCACCTCTCCTGGTTTACTGGCCTGTCTCATGATATCTCCTCCACGGTCTTGACACTGTGCTGAGAGATACGGCAAACCTTCTGGCCAAACGCATATGGATGTGTCATCCTGGAGGAACTGATCAACTTCTGTGTGCTGCAGATACCGCCTCATGCTACCACTATTGGAGGAGTCACTGGTGAATTTGCAAAACTAGCCGATAGTCACTCAGAAAGGATGTGGAGAGGGAAATGGTCCGTGGCCACCACATGCAAAACCAATCCTTAATAGGGGTTGCCTCGCTATTTGCCTCGCCTTTCCACCTGTTGTCTGTTCCATTTTCACAACAGCAGCTGAAATTCATTCACAATCATTATTGCTTTCAGACTGAGAAGGTTGATATCCCGGAGATGTGATTGGCTTTGAGTTACACTGTGACGATTATGTGTTCCCCTTATGTTTTTGAGTAGTATATTTCACCCCATTCAGCGAGTGTCGACCAAAGTCGATGTACTCTGTGGGATCTTGACACTTAATATACTGTATCTTTGTGTACGACCAGAATGTTGACTTGTAATAAGCTCTTTAATATACTATAATACATTTGTTGTTCCTGGTAAGAGCGGCAGTTATACAGTTGGTCTGTTCAAGGGAGCCTCCAAATTCTTTCTCAAATGCTTTTGTGTTGGTTTATTATGGATTAATTTGTTGAACCGACCATCTCACAGTGAGCAATTAGCCAGAAAATGTGTTTCTGTGCTCTCGCATTTTCTGTAGCTTCTTGTAGTCAAAAGTTTTTTGGAAAGAAAAGGAATAGGTTTATCTGTCCAACACAATTTGTTTCTAATGATGAATAAAAAAAATTTGAATATTTTTTTCTTTTAAACAATGTGCACACAATGACCAAGTACTGAAATCTTTCGCTATGGTTTATATATTTTTAACTTCTGGACCTCTTTTCCACATTTCCCGTCGCTCTGAACAGTTGACCCCAAGTACTTCCACTCAGTTAAATAAAACTGCAGTGAACCAAATCTGATTATCAGTATTTCAGCAGCTGTAAACTGCAAACAACCAACATGATCACCAACACTCTGAGCAGGAAGTGTGGCCTTTGAGTGACAAAAATATACAAAAATTCATGGTTGAAACGTGGCACCAACTACTACTACTGTTATTTTGCAATTTACTGAAGGCTTGTGAACATTTGAAATTAAGGACATAAAAATTAAATAAGAAGGACAGAGATTGCACAGCTATGTACTGTATATCCTTAAAAGCTTTTCATGCTAACAAAATATTCCAGTACCTCCCTTATCAGGAGGTACCTGAATAAAAAAAAAAATTCCAAACTTGTTACATGAGTGAAAAATAGAAAATCGCTGGTCTAGCGGATTCATCAGTTCTCCTAAATTCCCTGGGTTTGAGACCTTCCAGTGTTATCTTCATTTAGCCAATTAATGAGTTTGTATTACTTTAGGATATTGCTCAAACATTTCTCTATGTGTTAAATTTTTATGGATTTAGGGAAATTTTCTAAGTTCCTGCTAAACAGTGAGCATCCAATGAGGTTAACATTAGATCAAAACTCAAAAGCAAAAACTCAAATGTTCCTTTTGAGTTGCACAACCAAAACTTTATGTAGGCCTAAACATTTCACCGGATCTTGATTGGTGACATTTTATATTTTAAATAACATATAAAAAAAATAGAATTTTATGTATTTTGGGATATGAAATGCAGGGATAGAAATTATCAGGTACAATTTAAATGTTTTTTATGACTGGGTTTCTTGATCATGAGTACTTCATGAGAGTTGTGTCTGATTCATCCTACAAGGCAAAAGTGAGAGAGTCTTTGCAACCGCCAATATTGATTTTGTTCATTTTTAGATGCAATCCGTTATCCTCTCAGCCCTTAAAATTTGTTTTGTTGGCAGTTCTTCCTCTCTGAAGGAGGTGGTTTTCAGAGTATTACACATTATGCTCTGCCTCTGAACACCCACCAGACTCAATCCCTTCTATTGCACAGCCATCCATCATAATGTTTCATGCCCTTACACTTCAGAAGACACTTGATGCGGGATGGTCACTCACACTAACTGTGGAAAATTCTCAGCAGATAGAAAAGGAGCTGTTTTGTTGTAAATGTTTCCAGGCTGGATCAGACCACAAACCTCTGGAATCTATGCTGAGAGAACCAATCTCAAATACCACTGCATGACTGTGACGGATAATCTTATAGTGGTAAGGCATTGAAACCAGCACAGCACAGACGTTGCTGCGGTGATACGCTATCTTTCATTTTGTTATTCATGTTTTTATTTTTTTTATTTTATTTTCGAATATCAGAGGACGAATCAGTTAATCACATTTAACAATAACAACAGGGAAATTAAAACTGCAAGCAGTGATAACGGGCCCTCGAACGTGGGCGCTAGACGGAACGTGTGCAAATACCTGCTGGTTTGATCGCTCATACCTCACGCTTACAGCATAAGGACAGCACAGAATAAATCTTTACATTTTTCAATGATAGTTTTCAATTGAGTCTCACTTCCTTGTGCCAGCAGGTGGCACTGTCACTGTAACCAAAGATTGGGCAATGGAAAGTGTAGTTTTTTAACACACAGCAAAGTTTCACGGCGCCATGGCACACCTTTCAATTTATGGAATAACCTCTGATAACTTTTTATCCTCTATACGTCTTGATTATTTATAACAAATTTCATGTTGATAGAATCAAATACCTAGTACGAGTTTGATCAAATACATCACAGAAAATGTTTACGATTACTTGCCGAGTTGCTACCGCAACACGATTGATCAATAAGTAAAATATGATAAACAGTTCATCATCAACTTGTCTTGAGTTATCTCACAAAATTGTATTTCACCAAAAATGATCTTTGGAGTAAACGAGCTAGTAGTAATTTATCAAAGTATGATGTGTATCACTTCCTATGTCATCAGGTGGCGCTATGGAAAAAACTTTTTTTTCCCATCAGATCTCTTCAGGGCAGGACTTTTACCCATCATAAGAGGTTTGGTGGAGATTGGCCCACGTACAGTGGAATTATTATCACCCAAACTTTTGTGGCGAATCATCAATGCCACCCAGCTGCATCCACATGATTATTCAAAAACGCACATCCTTCACAAAAATGGATCTCCAACTTGTCCAATGGGGAGGGTCTTTTGAAGGTTTGTAGGTGGCAATGTAGAGCCATTTGCCACACGCTCACCAATAAAATACAAAATTTTTTGCCAGAACTGATAAGGGTGCAAAGTTTCAGTGAATGGGAAAGCCAACAAAAAGGCGATTCTATCGTAGACAAAAAACAACAGAGCACTTTTAGTGCTTGGGCCCAAATTACAGTCAAGAAACTTCCGTTGATCTACTTATACTAAAACAAATAAACTACACCCTGAAATACACAAAAAGTTAATAATGATATAGTAATTAAAGTAATACTGATAAATAAATTAAAAGAAGAAAAAAAAACATCCTGAGAAGTTGCAACAAAACCTTAGCAATATAATATAAGAAAGTATAATTTTGTCGTTGTTCAATACATTGCAATGGCTTCGTAGGGTCGGGTCATAGAAAGTTCCAGACAAATAAAATCTAAATATGTAAGATCAACGAGGAAATAAATAGTATGTACATGAAGCCAGATCCACCTTAAAGCCAACAGTTTCTTGGCAGCTGTTAGACCTAAGAGTAGTCTTCTCTGTGACATGTCACCACCAATAACTTTATCATCATTCAAGAGTAGGATATTAGCTAAACAAGGAACAGTAGTTCCACCTACATACTTTGAAATCTCTTCAACATTGGACCAAAAAAAGTTCCCACCTGGGCGGTCCCACATCATATGTATATATGTTTCAATTTCATTATCATTACATAAATTGCATATAGGTGTGGGGCAATGCTGGAGTTGAAATTGTTTCCTGGGGCTAAAATAAAACCTATGGATGGATTTAAAATAAAAATTTTTTTGATAGTCATAATTCTGAAATGAGAGAGATGGAGTTTCCAAGGCTATATTCAAGCTGGTTGACACCAGTTCTTTAAACCAACATTCCAGACTCTGGTCACACCCACTGACTGACAGATATGTTATTTGACATTTTTGTACATGCTGTACACAAAGCCCAAACACTTTTGTTGTTTTAGCCTTAATGGAAGGAAGTACAGGAAGAGCACTTTTCCCTGGAAATGTGCTTAGATAACTGATCTCGCCTGCAAAAAAGGAAAAGAAAGATGACTGTTGATTGAAACTTTTTGTAAAATCCTTTAATGATCTTAGACATTCATCATTTATAATAAGGGGATAGATAATGGATGCCACCTTTTAATCCATGGTTGAAAGTTCAATTGTTTCTTCTTATAAGAGAGTAATAAATTATAAAAAAAATTGGTGTGTGCCGTTTCATGTCTTTATCACCCAATTAATTGCCATATTTGAAAAGAATGTGTTATAATCGGATCAAATATTTTCGGGCAATGCTTTGAAGATAGAAGACAGAGCAGAGTTTGACTCTGTTATTGATACTGCTATTGCTATTAAAGAAGAGTTGCCATGTAGCATTCAATTAGGAGACAAGGTATTTTTTCTTCATGGCGGAACCATTTCTCAAGTGGACGGAGCATAAAGGACAGTAAAATTCCAAATTTGGCATGCTACATCCTCCTTGTGGTTTACTGCATTGTTGAGAGGTAGATGCTCCCCTTTCCAGATACATTGAGACACTAGTCCTTGCACTCGCTTCCAATATTGATGAGGAAAGTGCGGTTGGACCATGTTGTATAATAAGTTAGTCTTTTGTATAATTTTACATTTTGGTTAAACCATCCCTCCAAGTCTGTATATAATATAATTTGGGAATGATTGATCTAGTCTAGGCCAAGGATTGCCCCCCAGGGATCAGTCCTTGGCCCCATTCTCTTCATACTGTACTTGCTCCCCCTTGGCCATGTCATCAGTCGATATGGACTCTCATTCCATTGTTACGCTGATGACACGCAAATCTAGATAAAAATTGACACATGTTCCCCCGCAGCCTGTCCATCCTCATCGTCATCATCATCTCCCTTTTCAACTCTCCGCGCTTGTCTGGAGGAGATAAAGGTGTGGATGAAAAACATTTTTCTCCAGTTGAACAGCTCCAAAACCGAAGCAATTTTAATTGGCACCCCACATCAGACCCAGTCTTCCTCTGGGTCACGACATTTCCCTCTCTTCATCAATCACCAACCTTGGCGTAAGATTTGACCCTCAACTCACTTTTGAATCCCACATCAAACACATCTGCAAGATCTCCTTTCACCATCTCAGAAATATTTCCAAACTCCGTTCTTCACTCACCTTGAGTGATGCTGAAAAGCTGTTCCACATGTTCGTCTCCTCCAGACTGGATTACTGTAACGCACTTCTCATCAGGATCCCTGATAAAAGTCATCAAAGACTATAATATGTTCAAAACAGTGCCGCAAGAATCCTGATGAGAGCTCGTAAACACGAACACATCACCCCTGTTCTTCATTCCCTTCATTGGCTTCCCAGAGCAGAACCTATAACTTTAATTAACATTGCTGCTTTTTGGTCAGGTTTTTATATAGTTATTATTTTATTTTTTTATTGATGCTTTTATCTGCTTTTACTTTGTAGCACTTTGAGATTTGATCCAAATGTAAACTGCATTACAAATTAAATGTATTATTATTATTATTAGTCTAAATGCTAGGGTTTTGGCAAATAACTTTATATTGGAATTTAAAGGTGATATTGGTCTTTGCATGTATTGCATTGTATTACAGAGAAGTGATATAATGGCTGTGTTAACATCTCTATGGATGGACCCTTCCTCAATGGCTGTTGAACATGTCAAACATTAGATGGCAAAGGTCTTTCTCTGGAAGGATGCAAACTAACAAAGGTGATTTATCCAATTTAATTTATTTTAAGTGATTAAAATAATTCCTGTAATAATATTTTGTATTGAGAATATGTATGTCCTCAATTAACAAATTTGGCAAAGTCCTTGAACAAGGAACTTGGCAGTGAAACCATGGGTTGGTTTTATCATAGTTTTTTAATAAATGGTTTTACTATTTTGTTGACACTAATATCATTACTGATAAAAACTGATGATTAATTAATGAGAAGTTATGTAGAAGGGAACCATCATCATTCTGAATTAAAGGAATATCTATCAGACGGTCATTGTTACGTAATTTACTGAATAGAAGAAAAGCCGGATTTATGCCCATCAAGATAATTGGATTATCCTGTTTGACAAATTAAAACTCTGATCTTTTTCCAAGGATTCTGTTTAATTGAATTTTAACCAATTATATTTCTTTTTTGACGTTCTAATGAAAAACACAAAAATACTGTGTTGTTGTCGAGTTAGAAAGATAGAAAGCATTTTATCTTTTAATATGATCATGTGGTATGGAAATCTGAATTTGGACAGGAGGAATAAGCTGCAGACGATTGTGATCAAAATCATAGGTAAACCATGACCTAAATGACCCCTCTCATCCGTTATACAGAGAATTTTTACTTTTACCCACAGGGGTGCTATAAATGGCAAATGGTGCAATGGCAAAAATAAATATCTACTGGAAATGTTTAGTCTCTAATTTGTTGGAAATGAGCGCTTAGCAGGAGCAGAAGCTATGAATGGAGCGCCTTCCTCATGAATTCCTCATGAATTTCTCTGCCTAGTAACAACAATGCCAAAAATCTGATTGGACAACTCTGTTATGAAGTTTTCAGGATAGTAACCCTCTCTTTTCTGAACGCAATCCTGATAAAAAAATCAGAGTTAGAGAAAAATGATTACTAAATGAAAGAAATTAAAAAAGACATTTCGAATGCTGTAGGCCTACAGTGCCTCTTCAGACCAGACAGTTTCTCGAAATTTACATTCATTCGACATGCTTGTTTTGATAAGGTTCAGATAATATGATGAGTATTAAGTAAAATAAGAAGAAAACTAGCCAAAACATGTTTGTTTTTTCTCGACTTGGTTGACTGAATACAGTCAGAGCTCAAGTGCTTAGTAAACGATTGTTAGTACTTGAGAAAAGTACAACAGTCGTAAGTAAAGTCTTTATAAAGTACAGCATTTACATATCTTCTGTAAAATAAATGTGACTTAATGATCCTTGACCAACCACAACATCATATTCTCTTTGAGTTATTTGTTTTTGTTTATTGTTCATTACTCAAACAACTGTTGACAGATAAAGACATTGGTCTAATCATTCTCAAGGTAAAAAAAAAAGTGACATATCTTTAAAACAGCATCAACGACCCCATGGAAGGTGACCCATGGACACCATACGCCAATCCCCCAATATGGTTATGGTTCAATGGATGGACTCCACAGTCCCCTAATATGGTACCCAATATATGCTTTAAAAAAGAAAAGCCAATAACAACCCTTGCTTTTGTACAGAAAACAAATATATCCCCCTTCTTGTAATAATTTCTTTGAGAAATACCTACCCTGTTTGTGTGATCAGGTTTGAGTTTTCCTATATTGTAATAACAATATATCTACTTGTGTGCCTATCAGTGTTTAGTGTGTTCAATTGTGTCCAGAGTTCTTCACAGCAAAATCTTCCATTTCACACCTCCCAAAATAATTTTAATGTCATTCATTTCATTTTTTGTTAATATTTAGGATTTTCATGAAACAGAATGTCGCACCTTTTGATCTAATGTTAAGTGAGGGGAATTCTGCTACTTTGCAGTCAGCATTATTAACTTTACTTATGTGTTGTTGTAGTATACGCATTTCTAACAGCAAAGTAACATTTATTTTCCCCAAACTTCCAGACAGCTTAAGCGTTTTAGGTGAAATTAATGCCCTGCACATTCTATGACAGAGAAGACAACCTTACCATATACCAATTACCGCTGATTTGATAAACATCATATTATCAACATATATAAATCAGAAAATAACACTAAGAGGAGCAGCTATTCAAAAAAATACATTGTTGTCAAATGATATGGAGCCCATGCCATTGTGGCACTGATCCCTTGACTCCCTCAGACGCTACTAAAACCAAATCCATTTGTGTCAGATAAATGTAACTTATCCTATAATGACTCCTCCTACGTCACCCCATCTTTACGGAGCTGTGAGACGCTTAAAGGGGAGAAAGGCAAATGCTTTCACACTGCCTCGTAAGAATAAAGACACAATAGACTCCCCTAAGCCAGACATTCTATATCCATAACAAATAGTTTGAAAATAATATTGTTTGTATTAGAAAAGCAATGCGAAGGAGGGGAAAAAAATAAAAAAAATTTCTTTGAATAAAAGCATTACACATTTTAGTTTTTTAGAAAACTGTAAATACTCTAAATTTAAGATGATGAAAAAGTTTGGACATTTCAGTCATTTTTATGACATCGGGTTATTATAGAAATTTTATACAATCAAGTCGAGAAAAAAATTTGGTTTTGGCTCGTTTCCTTCTTATTTTACTTATTTCACATCAGATTTATCTGATCATTATCTTATGAAAACATGTCGAATGAATCAGAATGCAGATTTACAGAAAGTGTCGGGACTGAGGAGTTCACTTTAAGGAATATATCCACACATAGAAAATGTTCTCATTTGCATATTCATTTCAAGACACACCCCATGCTGCAAGCCACTAGACCAGGATTCTTACATATTTAAATGTTGACGGTAGGTTGAGATCATCCAGTGCCAATACCTCTAATCATTGGACAAATGCTTCCACACTGCCTTGTAAGAATAAAGACACAATACACTCCCCTAAGCCAGCTTTAGTAGTTAAATGCCAGATAAAACTGTGAGACTCCAGCTCCAGCTATCCAGAATTATTATCATCAACCAAGCAGGTAATGTTTTCCGCAGTTTTAGATTGTGTGTCTTGTTTATGTGTCCCCTCAAAAACTGTTAAAGCTCCATAATAACTGGTTCCAGCAGGACTACATGGACCCAGACCTGATCACTTCCAGCCCTGTTCAATCACATCATTACTTCACCATGCATGACTTGTAGGTCTCACAGTTGTAAGTCTCACAGGTTATCAACAAATTGAGAAGATTTGGAGCAACAGTGAACATTCACAGAAGTTGCCCATCTTTTCAAACCTTTCCCTCAAAGAGCAAGATGAAGGACGTCACAAACCGATCCAAAGAAAACATCGAAGAAACTGCAGGCCTCTCTCACCTCCGTAAAGGTAGGAGTTGCTGCGTTGCATCACAGAATTATTTTTTTCCTTCACGAGTACAGATATTGAAATGTTTATCAGTGGATACATATAAAATATCCATCATTGTCAAGAGTGAAATATGGCCCAACCAGTTCAGATCTATATTCAGCTGACATGTAAATATAAATCTGATTTGCAGTTTCACTGTTAATAATTTCATGCCAGTTCAAATAATCAGAACCTGGACATTATCCAAGGCCCATACTCATTGACCCGGTGCAGGGGGGGCAGGCCTGCTCATTTATGAATTTGGCCTACCTCGGAGAAATCAGCAAGACAATAATACAGAAGTGAGGCAAACATTAAAACAAAGAAAAAATGGGGCTCAGAGACCAACTTGGTATTTTAGACAGCATGCACCAATTTGTATGAATAATGGAGTGGTGTAACATCCAAGTCAAATGAATATTCACAATTCCCCAACGTGCTCTCAGTGTAATATGTATTCCACAAATGAAGACTGAAACAGAGAAGAAACTCAGCTGTAAAATTAGATAGAGGAGTGGTAATTTCATTCCCTCTTTCTTTCTCCTCCTATTAGTAATCCTGTTATCTTTGTGGCTTGGTGAATGATGGAGATCTGACAAGTCATGTCTGCTCTGTGTCAGGGTGCCCACTGCGATAAGATGCACCCACTGAACTCTCAGCAGGAATTGCCAACGCAGGAAATGTCAAGATTAAGCATAGATAGTGACAGGATATTGCTGAGGCCCATTATGGATCTATTCTGCTTTGACCAATTAAAAGAAATGCATATTTCTGCCTAAACCGGGTTAAGGAATGTTTCCACATTTATGTGTTTTAACATGAATTAGGGCCTGTGTGTTGCCTCTGTGCAAGGAATGTATTGTTTTTGAAGATGTTAATAGTATATTGCCTTTTAAAAACATTTTTGTGGGTCAAGCATACTGAACAATCCACAAACTGTCGGGCTGAAGTAGGAAAAAAGTGCCATAGCCAAAATTCAACAAATTCTGCCCGTAGGATCATATTTATGGCGCACAATCTAAGAAAATCAAAAAGAAAGTCATTAATTTGTTATTAAAAGGGAATTTTCAGGATCCATGCTTACAACTCTAATGAAATCCTCTTAGATATGTTACATAATTGACTTCAAACTTGGACAGTCAACTCTCAAGAAGTTGGTTGGTTAGTTGGTTGCTCAGTTGTGCATTGCACTTTGATATGAGAATCAAGGGTAGCCATATGACGCATTAGCGTCCCTGCAATAGTTCACTTGGTACACAACTCTGAAAGGGTGTGGTGAAATTTGAAAGAAGAGGTTTAATGATATTTTGGTTTTGGATCCTATGAATCAGAATAAGAATCAGAAATACTTTATTGATCCCCGGGGGGAAATTTGTTTGCTACAGATTCTTCTTAAAAAAACAAACTGTTAAGAGTCGAAGAGAGAATACAAGGAAGAAATAAAAAAGAATATATAAAACAATATATGTATTACAATATAGGAATGATACAGGGATGTGGGAGTATATATTATAATAATATAAGTATACAAGTCTAATATTTTTATACAATAATGATATTAGTGCAAACAAATATGTGCATATGAAAAAGTTTCCTACGTGCATTTCAAATCATAGCAAGTCATTTATAATATGTGCCCAAAACCAGTCTATTGAGTCTGGACTGGATTGACTCTGGACTCCTGCTCCAAGTGCTCTGATGCTGGGCCACACATCATGGAGATGCTTTGTAGATGCAGCGGTGACTTGGGTTTACTGAAAACGTTTTTTCAAGGTGTTCCTGTCACTGTGTAATAACATGATTCAATAGAATTGATTTAATAGGGGGTCCTAGGTCAGGGGCTTTTAATGTTGGGTTTTCGACCCTCATGTACGGAGATTTATCCAGATTCTCTGAATCTATCGATTAAATGATGGTCTGTACATGGTGAAATCCACAATTTCCAGACAAACGTTATTGTTTATCTGTTGGGCTCTTTGCAGATTTTCACAAGGTGGCGAACCTCTCCCTAATATTGCAGTGAATGACTGAACACTTCCAGGACACCCCTTTTAAACCCAATTATGATCCCATCACATATTCACGGATCATCCTGTTTTTTTCCGTGGAAAGCGGCAATCGGAGGTTTCTGAGCGTCCTACAACTTTCTCAGTCTTTTGATGCACTTGACCATTTCGGATTTAGAGAAAATAATTTATGGTTCACAACTTGCTGTTATTTTCAAATGACCTGAATGACAAAAATGATTAGGTTATTATTACATTTTATTTGGTCTTCTGTACCACCTTTTTTGGAATCAGTGTCGAATATGGTGCCCAGTTCTAAACCAACAACTCACAGTCCTTTACAACAACACAAGCCATCACAAACTCTCACGGTGGTGGCCCCCTGCCCATCAGGCCAAACCTGCTGTATTGTAAACAGCTTAATCATGCTAGATGGGATCCACGTCTGATTTAAACAAAATTTTCAAGAAAACCTACAAATTCACCCAAAATATAGAAAATGTCTGTATTTCCAGTTCTTGATTGTGGCATAGCAGTTGGTGTTTGTAGAGATTTTAATTTAGTAGTCGTTCAAAGTTCACTGCACTTTACAAGACAATTTATGACATTTCTAGATACAGTCAGTGAGAAGTGAGAGGTTAAAATGCAGCACACAGGCAATCCCAAAATGATCTAACTCTGCTTAGTCCTCAAAGAGCAGCGTGGTGAGTGGCCATAATCTTCAAAGTACGATTCTGGATGCACACCTTTATGTCACTTTTACACTTGAAAGGCTCCGCGGTTGAGAGGATTTGAAGCCACCAGAGGAAAAAGGATGCAATCTGTGGAGCAAAATTAAGCTGGAGAGGAAGCAGAGACTTGTGGGCCTTGGATTTTCTTCATTGTGGCTGATAAAAGACCAGTGCAGTAAGCCACAGTGAATAATGGTAAGCAAAGAAGTGGATCTGCCTCCTTTAAACTTAGCTAACATTTGCTAATATACGGTTGAGCTCTGCAGATCTTGATGAGATATATCCTACTGCTTCACTGACTTTGAATACCAATAGCTTTGACAGCCAAGGACACACAGATATTCATAAAATTTGAAGCTGACCTGAAGTGCAGACTTAATGACGTAATGTATCCACAGCTACGTCTGTTCTGATCTGATTACGGAGCCATTCATTTCAACCTACAACACATGCAATGCATCAAATCAAACTACAGTAGCACATTTACGAATCCCATACAGTAACCAGTCATACGCTCAGCACTTCGTGGAAGATCTTTGACTTTTTACGTTTAGTGCCGGTGCCAAACGTAAGCATATTAGAATATAGTAATGATGTTTTTCCACTAAATCCAACACACAGGGAACTGCACATTGAGTTCTAACAGAAGGTAAACCCAAAGTTCATGTTAAGGTTTGTTTATTTCTAACACCTGTTTGGGAGTGATGCAGACAAGGAGAACCAGCCAAGCTTGATGTATAAAACATTTTTATGCTTCCTCGAATGTTAATAAAAACCTTCTCAAATCTCCTTATTACTCAGCCGCACCAATTACTTTCACTGGTTCTATCAAAGCGACTGGTGCTGCTTCAGTAACATCCAATATTAGTTCATTATAACGCTGGGCTGCAGAATCTTCAATGTTGGACTGAAACTTGCTCCAAAAAAGATTAGGGCTTGTTGTGCAGAATAAATAAATGAGTATTCTAGAGTGCAGACCATTTGGGCATCTTGGACACATTCAGTGCTGAAAATAAGCTGGAGATGCTGTTGCTGCTACGTCCCTGCTTTCTTGTCCCTCACTTCCCCAGAGTTAAATAGCAAACAGGGTTCAATTTATTAACGTAAACTGTTAAATTATATAAATTATGATGGGAAAGTGGAACTACCACCCCAGTCTACCACTCCACAGGTACTGTCTGCATCAGCCATTCAGCACAATAATGCAAATTCATAACAGTGATCCAGTCATATATATTAAACATTTTCTTTTTATAGCCATCAAATAGAAATTAAGTGCATTATAAATTAAATGTATTATTATTATTATTATTATTATTATAATGAATTGCTAATTTGCATATCTATCATTGATTCATTGTGACACACATATATTACAGTCCATCTCAACTCAGGCTCATTATTGTGCTGTACATAAAAAAACAATCCCAAAAACTAAAGTAACTCAATATACATTCTGGAAAACATGCAAAACTTGTAACAAAAGAAAATAAATGAAAATAATTGGCAATGGGCACTGTGCAAAATTGATCAAAACTATGAAAGGACCTGGAAGCATTGCACTAAAAGCTCAAAATAGGTCAGATATTTGTAGAATAACCTTTAAATCCCATCATGTTATTATTATACTATTAATAATTACCTTACCCATTCTCCCTTGAGATGACAGTTGTTGTAATTTATTGGTACTATACAAATTAAACTACTATTTTCAGTTTTTCAAAGCCCACCAGGGGACATGGCCCTCGCTTTCGGAATTAATGTACCAATGATGCACTATATTGTGCTATTTCACTGTTGTCATTTCACCTTTTTTAGTGCATTGGCTGGCATCGAACATGCCTCATTGACTTATAATCAAAAGTCGTTGATGTCTAGGTTTGTAATGAAAATACCAATGAGAATTGAACAATTATTCTGTTAATACTGTGTTAGCGAGAATATTGACTTGTGTCTGTCAATACAACAAGCTCTGCTTCATTCCTTCAGGATATCAGGAGGATAAATCTGAGTGTTTGTTATTTACTGAGTTTGAGTTTTCAATGATTAATGAAATCTGATCTTTGAACTTAATATAATTTCCAAACATTAAAAATCCGGAAATATCCCGGAAAAAATTCATATTCCTGTCAATCCGTCTAATTTAAATTCCACGCTTGGCTCTGCAGTGATCTCTACGGTTTTCATTTAAGTCACCAGGAAAAAGCATCCCATCTCCAGTGGGCGATATTCGTTGCAGCACAGAGCGCCTCCCCTGTGGTATAACCTCATTGACAGTGGACAGAAAAATCAGCCTGGTAGCTCAGGTAGTGGAACAGCGACACTTATCATACACGCTAGACCCTGAATTTCCATTGACACAAAGCTGACAGCTATTCTCAGACTGTAAGAAAACTAGACATATGCCGTAGTCCCTGACAGCAAGGGTATATCCCTAAAAACTTCCCAATCCCTTGCCTTGTACAATCAATCAACCAAGTTATGGCCATAGTTTTTTTTAAATAAAAAAAAGCTCCATGAAGTGAGTAAAGAATGATTTATTAGAGTAAAACATGATACATACTAGATAGGTCTCCTCGAGTCGACTCATATACACCAAATTTGTACTAAGACCCAAACTTTCCCAAAATCAATCAAGTTGTTCCTCACATTGAGGTCTATGTGGTTATAAAATGTGAAAATGATTCGTGAAATATTTTTGTAATATAGATATAAATTTTGTGTTTTGTGTTGTAGTGAGTAAAATCGGAACTACTAGAGTTAAGTATGATATTCACTAGATAGAGCTCCTATATTTGAATCACATGCATCAAATTTGATGTCCAGGAAACAGTTTTTTTTCTACAAAGCTCCCCCTAGTGAGTAAAATATGAAAAATTAAAGTAAAACATGATTTATACAGGACGGATGTCGTATAAGTTGATTCATAGGCATGAAATTTGGACAAAGTCAGACAAACTTTTGCAAAATTATGGTTCGAAAGGAAAGCTTGCACTAGCGTTTGAAATATACAACTGACCTTTCCCAAGATCAAGTCTTCCTCACACCAAGGTCTATGTCTTTATAAAATAGTTTTTGAGTTATCGAGCTACCACAAAGGATCTCTGGCGGACACCTACGATGATTCCATAACATCCCTGATTTTTGGGGATATAAGCCTATATATTTCAGACCAAAGCAAAATTTTACTCTCAGTTATTTCACTTTGACTTGGAAAACAAGATGGAAACCCACAACTCGCAAATAACCCATCCATCAGTTTGCATCCACCTATCTGGGTTGATGTTGCGGTGGTATAAGGCCAGGAAAGCTATTCCAAGCCTACATCCCTCCAAACACTGTCTCCAACTCATCCTAAGGGATAACAATCAAATCCCACCATCAAATTATGAATATAGACTGGGTGCTCCTCCAAGCTGGACATGCGCAAAAAACCTCAAAGGGATGCACCATAGTGGCACCCTGGTCAGATGCCCGATCTGCCTCAATTAGCTCCTCTTCGCGCAAAAGGACAGCTGCCCCACTGGGATCGCCCCAGCCCGGAGCAGGCACACAACCATTTTCTGGACGAGAAGCATGACATTAGATTGACAGGTGCTGGCTCTTGTGCCAGCCGCTTCACATGCCTCTGCAAACCACTTCAGTTCTACTAAATCGGACACCATCATGACCTTAACTGCAATTTCAGATCCTGATGATTATAAGGAGACCGGATGGCTCGTACCAAAGTGATTATGTGACTTATTCAAAATCCTCTTCCAGATGTTATGCCATGCCATCAATTTGTGTTGATATTCTGCGTAAATCTGGGTGGCATAAAAAACATCCATGAGATGTTAGAAGACATCATACGCTTAATGTCAAACAGACATTGATATCAAAACTCAACAACGGACTTCAAAAGCTGTTGAAAACAAACATTCATACATTTTCTGTAATCACTATCGGTGCACCCTGAACAAGTCGCCAGTCCATGCAGGTGAGGGTGCAAATAGGAAAGTTCAGTTGGGATAAAGGCAGAGGAGTTAAAATACGCAAACATCAACCAAGCATTAATGCCTGGGGGAGTCCGGGGTCAGCAATACAATGGGGCGGAAAACTTTCATTGCAGACGAACTTTATGACAAACCAACTTTATTCTTTCTGAATTATTCCAGTAATGTCCCTTGGATTTTAGACTGAGGAAATGTTAGCACCAGGATTCTGAATCACTGCCTCTGTAAAACTGGAAAACTTTCAGTTTATTCCCTTGATACCCAAGTCAAGTAATAGATGGATTTGTGATCATTCTACTCATTTCTCTATACTCGATCCCAAAAATTTATTTTTCTCTTACCTCAATCAAGTGTAACTTTCCCTGTGGAGAGACACCTTAGGCTCATCACTGTCCATTGCAGAGTGTATAGCCTCATGATCTGTCTATGTGTGAACATCACCAGGTTTTCCCCTTGTCTCTCTCCTCTTGCCCTCCTCCCTCTTGTTTTTATCTCTTTGTACTCATCTTTAAATATATATATCCTTACCATCTTCTCCTACTGGCTGTGGGGAGCAACCACAAAGACCTCTGGCAGGTGCTTTGTTTCTTTCACTTTTAAGCCACAAGATGCCTACTTTTTGCTGCAGTCTTCCAAAATTCATGCTCAGAATTCACTAACAGAGCCTCTGATTTTTGCTGCTGCTCTGTGTGTCAACCTCATGAAGGTTCGAACTTTTATATGATAATGTCCAGGAATAATAATAATAATAATAATAATAATAATAATAATAATATAATAATTATAATAATTATAAATTATAATAATTTAATCTCTCTCGGTAATTTTTGTAAGAGGAAAAACAGCTAATTGGATACAGACTTTGTTTAAGTACCTGTTCATTTAGTTTTCTAGATTCTCTACGAACTGCTGTTTTGCTTTAATGACGGAGGAACTTTAAGCTTAAGCCATGTAGTTTTTCTCAATTAAAGGGAACATAGAGGGGGAGTTGGTAATCTGATCTCATAATTAAGCAATATTTAAGACAGCAAGTTGAATATTGTAACCAGGCTCCTTTCACCATTCCCCGACAAGATGTTGACATAGACAACTTCGGCTAACCAGTGGATGCGAAAGTGGTGGCAGTTATGCAGAACACTTGATTTTGATTTTTGTTTTGCTATAATCAAGTGTAAACTCAACACACTGAAAGATTTCATTTAGTTGACCATCCTGCTGAGTAAAGTTTGCATTTGTGCCATTTGACAAATATGTCATTGATTGGTCCACTCATTGTCTCATTAGTAGTCATGGACAACGTTGATTGTTGTCCATTGGACTTGTTGTTGTCTCTGTACATTCCCACAAACCACTTTAACAGAGGTCAGAGATGTATTGTTATATTCATTTAAAAAAAAATGGAACCTTGGCCTTGAGAAGAGGGGCCTGCAATTATTGGGTGGCAAAATCTCAGCTCTTCTCCTCAAGGCTTCCGGTTAAGGGCCAGTCCCTGTTGGATGAGGTGAGGTTCATTCCCATGACACATAAGATGTTTTCAATAGATATGATCCTTGGAGCTGTCTTTGATGTCTTCTAGTTGCTGTGGCTTGAGAGGCAGAGAGATTGTCCACTAACCAGAGTACCGATGGTCCCATCCCAGGCCGATGCAGTCGACATATCAAAGTGGTCCTGAGCAAGATAAAGCGAACCCAATTCGTTCCCAAAGGTTGTTCCATCGGTGTGTTAGGGATTGTGATAAATTAGTGAGTGCTAACTCGTATTTTAAAGCGATTTGTGTGGTCGAACCGACTAGAAAAGTGCTCGATGAATACAGTTTTTGTTCAGCGAAAGCTTTGATAGCTTTGTCATTAGCAATAGTTTTCATATCTAAATCAACAGGTTTAGGATTTTCATTGGCATCATCAATAGCTTTGTTTATCCTCATTGTGCTTGTTTGAGAGCTCGATAGAACTTTGGTGTCTAACATAATGGCCAGCGTTTTCCTTCCTTTAACCAGACTAAATTACTGTGCACTACACATGAATACTTGTCCACACTTAAACCTATAGGCCAAAATATTCATAGCCTCCACGGTCCAGGCTTCTCTCTATAATAGTTCTTTAGTGGACCTGCTGTCATTATCAAAGCTAATATATAACTTTAATAACTTATTAAGGCTATGGTAGTTTATGTGGACAGAAACTGTGACTACAAACCAGTACCATACTAACATGTTCTTATATTATAATAATATTATAATAATTAATATTAACAATATTATAATAATACATTTTATTTATAAGGCACTTTACATTTGGATCAAATCTCAAAGTGCTAAATGACAGCAATGTCCAGTGTATTCTCATTAAAATGATTCTAACGTCCACAAAATATCTACTTTCATCTGCCATCTTTCTAAATTCATGGTGTTATGTGACAAAAATTCCATTTTATTCTGCTGTGTTAACATGAGGCAAAAGTTTCTATTACGCCAACCCCACATGAATGCATAGATCAGATCAGAACTCTGCTTTAAGTTAGTTTATACATGAATCCTTGATGTTCAATTAGTAAAAGTGTGTGTCTCCCTCCGCTCGGCCTTAATTGGATCTTCATGTAGCTTTCCTAGAGGTGAACAAGATCCAGTGAATTACGACTTGTTCCAGATTTTTTCATCTCACACTCAGTCTTCATGCCAACAGCGCTTTTCAAGATTAATCAGATCATGCACTGAGCAATAGTGGCAAAGACAGACAGTAGCTTCAGGCTCTATGATCAATTAAATCCTCAGCTTTCCACTTCCCTATGTCAGCTACATTCCCACTGAAGCTTTTATCATTATCAACCAGACTTAGATGCCCTCTCAATCACCTTTCTGTGAATAGTCATGTCCTTCACATCCTCTCTCCTCCTGTGAATTAGAAGTCATATCTCGTCCAGAATCATGAAGGATCTTCCAATAAAACACCTTGAGGAACTTAAAGCTTAGAGGGTAGACTTGGGTGACTTCCATGGAAATCAGGGTCTTATCCTCGCCACGAAGAGGTATAGTTAACTTATACAGATGCTTTTCCTTAGCATGAGGAAAAGCATCTGTGATCTTTAAATGACCTGAAGCGCCGTCTGGTCTGCCAATCAAAAAGGGTTCTTTTAAGGTTAGGGAGGATACAACAGTGGGGGAAGCTTCCGGGAGGAGGCTGACATGAGGAAGCACCCACCCGTCCTACACAGAGGTCCTAGAAATCTGTTAATAGTTAACTACATCAAAAATGGCCAAATCAGAACCAAAGTTATCTCAAAGTATTTTCCAAAGGGACGGTACCCGTTATTCCCCAGAGACACATTATGAGCGAGAAACTGGTGACAGAAGAGGAAAAAAAACTTTTAGAAATCTGAGACGAGAGAGGAAGACAGAGCTTAAAATAGGATAGGAGTGATGGAGAGAGAAAGGGGGAGGGAGGAACAATCAGTCGCCAATGAGTACAGCAATCGAAATAAAAAACTAAAAGATAGGGAACCAGCACTTCTCTACCAAAAGGAGTTGCGGATGACTCCCATATTATTATTAGCCATTACCGAAGAGAGACTCTGCTAACTAAATAATCCACTGTAATCTTTTATAACATTAAATGAAATAAACACATTAAGGAGGATAAACAAAAATATAATGGACAATTCACAGTCAAGCACCAGCAAACGCTATGAAATTAAAGAAAAATAACTAAAATGGGCCTGTACAGGAACACACTAAGTGCCTCAGCCAGTGGTTAACAAAAATAAAATGGCCATATAAGATATTGGACATTCAAATAGGGCCTTGATTCCAACATGTAAACCACAATTTGATAGAGGAGACACACAGGGAGTGCAATCAAAGTCCCAATCCCCTCTGCATAGTCCGATGACGTCACCCATGTGCTGATGGTCCTGAATAGAGATAGTAGTTTACGATGAGGGCCGGCCCGAACCTGTGTTTGGATTCCATGACGTCATCAGTGTCATCATGGTGGGAGAAGGAGCCCAGGGACCTTCTCGCGCCACCTATTCCTCCCTGAGCTATAGGTGGTCTGTTAAATGCTTTGTAAAAGCATGCTTTTACAAAGCTTTTACAAAGCATTTAACAGACTTCAGGGTAATGTTAGAGATCCCTCAGGGGACGTAACATACATTATGCAGACTTGGATGTGTGGAGAAGGAGCGATAGGCAGAGGAGAGAGATGCTCAGTGTATCATACAAGTGTGGTCTTGAGGCCCACTGGCCCGGAGAATTATAAATTATTGTACCTACATATAAACTCTAATTACAACAATGGATGAAAAGAAGTTAACATTGACAATGAATGGCCCTACCAGTAGCCCTGTTATTATCGAGTGTGAGAGTAGTATCAGATAAATGTAATTCTGTTTTTGGATAGGGCCTTAGCATGATTTTTAAAAACCCGAGTACTTTAGTAGGAGTACTCCCAAAGTAACCAGGAATGCTGTTACATGCATTGTAACTGTATTGTAACATCCAAACATTATTTCCAAACTCCGTTCTTCACTCACTTTAAGTGCTGGTCCACGCCTTTGTCTCCTCCAGACTAGATTACTGTAACGCACTTCTCATCGGGATCCCTGATAAAAGTCTTCAAAGACTACAGTATGTTCAAAACAGTGCTGCAAGGATCCTGATGAGAGTTCGTAAACACAAACACATCCATTCCGTTCTTCATTCACTTCACTGGCATCCCGTCTAGACCAGGATTGAATACAAGGCCTCACTCACTAGTGCATCCATAGCGACGCACCCCCTTACCTAAAAGAACTACTCATCCCACTGACCTCAACACGATCCCTCCGTTCTACCTACTCATACCGCCTCCTCCTTCCCCGGACTAAGCTCAGCACCATGGGTGATCGGGCCTTCTGTTCTGCTGCCCCTCATCTATGGAATGCCCTCCCTGACCATCTGAGGGCACCTCAGACTACTGAGACTTGTAAAAAAGGACTTAAAACTTTCTTCTTTAGCAGAAAATATAACTTTTAATTAACATTGCTGCTTTTTTGCTCATATTTTTAAATTATTATTATCATATTTTTTCATTGATGCTTTTATCTGCTTTTACCTTGTAGCACTTTTGATTTGAAGTGCTTGATAAATAAAATTAATTATTATTATGTATAAGTCTTATGCAACCATGCATTATTGCACAGTTGCCGAGTGATACAGCAGAAATTCAAGTGAACACAAGCAAAAACTTTTGTGTCTTATTCTATGCATGGGTTAGCGACCAAGTAATATTCCCCACAACCCACCTGGATAATGACATGTTTAATTTAACCCGTCGCTCTAATCTCCCACATCCGGGATCAAGGGGAATAAACCAGACCCATAATGCAATGTTGGCATTGCACTAAGCCCGCTGTGAACTGAAAGTGGCCTCTTTTCCTATAGCCACAATCAACTGTATTGGGTTAGGTTCATAGAAATTTCAGCTTCAAATGGCACGTAATAAACATCACAGGCACCTGCTTAACCAGCATCCAGTAAGCATTAATCAGGATATTAGTATTAATCATGTCTACAAAGCTATGAAAAAACTGATTTCTCTGTGCGCCATGTAAAAGCCATATTCCAAATATGATCAAAACTTATTTGAGCCACATAACTGGGATACCTGAATGCATATAAACACAGTAAGTGAGTTGCATCCTTGTAAAGGTTTTGAGTTAGAACCATGACTTTCTTTTCCACACTTTCATCTTCAATGCGGCTTCAGTAAAGAGCGATATCTATTGTTCATCTGGTATGAAATGATAGTGTTAACATAGACCAGTAAGATAAAGCCGCCTGATGCAAATATCATAGTAGTTCATCTACAACAGTCGACAGGATTCTAGAGAATGAAGCAAAGAGATAAAAGAAGGTGAAGGGTAAGTAAAACAGCCATTTAGGAAGATTATATTACAAAAGGAAAAAAAAGAGATATGAGTTTGTTAGTAGTTGAATTTGGTGGCTCTGATGAAAATAGTGTAGAATCAAAGCATATTTCAAATGACCAGGCACCGAATTCTGCACCAATTAGCCATAACATTATAGCCACAAGTGAAGTGAAGAATATTGATCATCTCCTTACCAAGATTCCTGTCAGAGGGTGGGATATATAAGGCAGGATATGAAAATTTTGTCCTGAAGATGATGTGTTTGAAGCAGGAATTTAAGAAAGTATATTCATTCTGGAGGGGTGCAATAAAAGTGCGTTTTACATAAAAGCACTAGAGGGATAAACGGGGGTCTGAGTTCTTCTGCCTCCAATAACATGAAGGTGAGGCTAAACCTCGGCATACACTGTCTGTTGCTTAGAAAATGTGTTATTTGTACATCCTAAAAGTAGCATGTAGCATGTAGCAGGTAGAAGCTGAAGAGGAAAAAGAAAGTCAACCAAAAATGTTTTCAAAATTGAGGAGCCTTTTCACTTTTTTCATTTTACGCTTAAATGTTTGTGACTTCATGCTTTGCACCAAGATACAAGGTCGAAATGCTTGTAAGTGTGACTTACTTGTGCAATTGGCGGTTTTCTGATTAAGTTTCTGAAATTATACATGACCTAAAACACATTGTGTTTTGCTTTATTACCAGCAAAACGTAAATATTTAAATGCAATCATAATTCAAGGGGTGTATGACCCACTATTTGAGAATTTCAAAATTCACCCATTAGTATACAATCACTCAGCAGTGGTTAGGTATCTTTCTCAGCTGCTGGTGTTATGTTTTAAACCCATCAATGTTGTGGCTGCACCAGTCTACACAACTGCTGGAAAATGGGCGTGTGTTGAATACACTGTAATCTGAATACCAAAATGAAGTGAAATCATTCTTATTGGTGCCCTGATAGAGTCTCCTTAAATACTTTCAGTAAACTGTCTTTCTCACAACTGATCAAGAAGCAGAAGAGCGACCCCCGACCAAATAAATTCACTTTTACAGGAAAGATAATTAGTGTTTAGACAGCATATTGATCCCATTATCAGTCAAGAGTCCAATTAGACTGCTTGAGCGCACTTAAATAGTTCATTTATTCAGCAAGTCACAACAAGAAGATTGCATAAAAAAATGTAATGATATGATTCATCATCTTCATGGCGTTTGCTTCGGGAAATCCATTTGCTGCCTGTTACTTTGTCAGTGGGGAGAGATGAATCATATTATGGTCTTAAGTATCTCTGCATATCCCCTCCTCCCTGCAGGTGAAGTGTGAGAATTTGTCAAGCTAGTATAAGTGTGTTAACGACACATATCCTTGTCAGATCTAAGGGTGGGATAAAAAGGTAATCATGATGACTGAATTTAAGTTTTAAGCGCTGATCAAGATTTATAAAGGCCTTAATTAAAACATATCCAAACCTGCAAAGGAAAAAGAAGAAGTGAGGAACAACATACATACAAAAGAAGTGTCAGAAACAATATTTTAAATCAATGAATCATATGTGTCTGAAAAGGAGCCAGGGGGAAGCTTTAGCTTATAAATTCCACACCCTTATTCAAGTGTTGATTGTTACCTATACATATTTAGCAGTTATTAAAACCTTTTAGTCATATGTACACCAATTATTGACAATTGTACAACTAATGAAAACATTTACCAAACCATTCTAAAAAAAAACTCAAAATGCTATATCAGGTCTGGTTAGGTATAGTCCAGCTGCAGCCAGTCATTAATGCAGTTTAGTAGGTAGAGCGGGCCTCCCTAAGGTCGAAAGTAAGCAATTCAGTTCCAGCCCTGGCAGTCTACATGTCATTGGCTCCTTTAGCCAGACCCTGAACCCTAATCTCCAACCGAGTGCTTGCATGAAGTTCACTACCGAGATGTGTTGAACTTCATGCAAGAGGTGGTGCATGCTATAAAGCAGTTCCCTAAACAAAACAATAAGTTCCAAAACTTAAGACGTTAAATGGCCCAGTACTATAATAATAATAATCTAAACATTCTCTGTCCAATGACATGGATTATGCATTCAGGTCCAGTGAAATCTGACCATTACAATTAGGCTCTACTTTCTTTTCCAATGAAAGAAGTCAATTAGCAACAGAACCAAATCAGCCCCACCGCCAATATGCCTTGTGATAACACATTTTTATACCCCCTAAATAATCATAATATAAATAATAAACGTATTTGGAAATGCATTATATATGATAAGAAACTCTTCTTGCATCCACACTGAGGTATTTGGAATGGTTTCAGTGTTCATCTCGTTTGTCCAATGGTTTACTTTTGCAGTTCTGAGGATAAATTGCAATAACATATAAGTATTGCTTGATTATGACAGGAACATCTGAGGATTTGTTTACAGTCAGAGATATCTTTATTTGTGTTTATTTTTCATGGAAGATCAATCAAACAACAGTAACGTTTTTCATTGTAAAATTCGGTGCAAATAGTTTTATTTAGATTTGTCTGACACAATGGTATTTATTTCACATTACTTATCATGTTTCATCCCACACAATTGCAGTTTCAACATTATCTGGCATGCACATGGGTCAAAGATTGCACGGAAGACCGCTCATTCAACCTTCAAGTTTGCTTTTTATCTGCCGTACGGACTACGTTGAAAATGGCACACGCCTTCTTTTTGTGCGTACGCAATAGGGCCCATGTAGTAGTACAGTAGTACAGTATTACCATACTTGAATTTCCCCTTGGGGATTAATAAAGTTTGTTCCACTCTATTCCACTGTTTCCACAATACCGTACTGTAACTGGTGAGTTAGCCACTAAAAGGCCAATCTGCTCCACATGGGTATTCTGCCTCCCTAAATAAGACCACTCAAATCAGAGGCTACAGCCAGGATATTTTCAGCCAGATTTAAATTTTGGCTCAGGGACCCCCATCTGAATTTAATTTTAGTACAAGAAGTACATTAAACCCATGGCCAAAATTGTGTCACTTATCGATCGTTACTATGGGGAAATTAAATCATTCCCTGTTTTGCCAGGCAGGCCCTGAGGTCCAGGACAACAAAATGAAGGAAAAACCTTCTTTTTTTGATGATTTGGCTTCAACAATCAGGAGAAATACCTCACTAAACTGGATATCATTTTTGATATAACGATTCAACCACTGATCATTGATTTCTCAACCCCCAAAAGTGTGTTTTGCTATGACCCTTTATGCCACTCTGTCGCCCTCACTGACAATCTTATGTTTAGCTATTTATCTCTGACCTCAGGCTCACAGTGCCCGTCTCTG
This sequence comes from Lophius piscatorius, assembly GCA_009660295.1. Taxonomy (NCBI): domain Eukaryota; kingdom Metazoa; phylum Chordata; class Actinopteri; order Lophiiformes; family Lophiidae; genus Lophius; species Lophius piscatorius. Next base: position 136,018 of record VRLP01000508.1, read on the forward strand.
CTGTCAGCAGCTGGTAGGGACGGTTGTCTCACATGTCGACACTGACTGATGGCCTCCTTTTAACCAAAACCCTAAGGACTTCTCAGTACCTTTCACGGCCTGAGAGACTCAGACAAGACAGATGAAAAGTCAGAGGTGTACTCATCGAGCAGTCTGCCATCCACACCCTGCAGATCCCCCCACTGCTCTATTACATGATGGAGACAGCAAGCGTTGGTGTTGATATCCAGTGCCTTACATAATTATTGTCACCCTTTAAAAAAAGAGTAAAATGAGATTGTCTTTATTATCTATATCCATTATCTTTAATTCAAATTACTCACACAAATCTTTCCTTTTATTCAAGTGGAACATTTTAAACAAGCATTACATTCTTACCATAAAACCAATTTTTATATCTAAAATGTTGGGAAACTTAACTTAGAGTTTATGTTTTTTGTGAAAAATTTGAATTAATTATCATGATTAAAGACAATAAAAATATTTTGAATCTCCTTTTATTCATTTTTTTCATTAAAAAAAAAATGTTTTAGATAATCTAGATGGCACTGTATACCTATGTGTTTATGTTTTAGATTTCATGCATGCACACACAATTCACTAATTGTACAGCAGTTTGGATCTTGATGTGTATGCAAAGATGGTAAGGTTATATCTGCTTTTTTATACAGTGGCATGTGTTATGTATCATCTGCAATCACATCTTGATGATTGTTTGAATTAGTAGTCCCAAACCTTTTTGAAATGTAGCGCAGTTCAATATAATATTAATAAATATTGCAAGTATTCTAGCAGATTGGCAAATGGTTCCAAGTGTTCATCATGGCAGTGGCTTCAGCCAGAAACTCCAAGATGTACATCACTACTGACCCGAAATCGGGCCAAACCCTCTACATGAGACCCAGAATTTCCGGGATGCTATTATTCAGAGCGATGTAACTTAACTGGAATTTTTGTAGTCTGTGGATCAGCGGTATGTCTGGAGGAAGAGGAATCTTCCATCCACCAATCCACTGTGGGATAGGAAGAAGGCGGTTGCAGCACATAAATCAAGGAATATCACAGAATTGCGGGCCTTTTAATGAGAAATGGGCTAGGATTCCACGGAGATACTGGAGGAAGCTGTTTTTTCTGGATGTGTATCATGTTAGCAGTAGGTCATAGTCTCTCAACCTTCAAAGTTAGATGCTCGATATCGATGTTGGAATCATTCAGAGACAACATTTGTCCAAAAAAAGCAGCATTTGTTAGTACATTTGGGGAAAACACTCCAGAATGCAAAACTTTTTTACTTGTAACTTTTGCCTGTGTATCTGCATATTCCAGCACTGTTTGAATTTGAGACCCTTATGACAAACAGATGCATGGTTTTAGAATGTCAGAACCCAATGGTGCAAATACAGATCATACAGAATAAAAGGAATAATAGATTGAACAATTTCTCAGAAAATAGACAATTCTTCTAATATGCACATAACAGAATCTGTTCTGCTTGACACGATAAAAATTTCTGCCTCTCCAACACAGTACAGTACATGAATGCTGAGGCTCACCTTCTAATCCATTAAATACAATGACTGCCTTTTTAGTTGAAGCAATACTTAAGATAAATGTCAAACTTTGTTTGTAATTATGTAATGCTGTTTTCAATGAGAGCCTGATTGAAAATGGCCACGGCGCTGCATTATTTGATTTCGATTCATGAAATATCCATGACACACAAAGATCACATCTAAACCCAGGAGATCAGAGCCTCTGCTGCAAGATTGTATTCACAGCGTTTTGAATAGGTTTCAGTGGTAAAACATTTTCAAACCATCCATTGCGCTCACTAAACAAAAGCTACAGTTTAAGACACTCCCTTGCTAACGATCCATTAGTCACATGGATTAGCCGTGGCACCAGGATTTCAATTTTGGATAGGCCAATACACTTTTGGGTGAGCCATTTGATTCTACAAGTTGACGGGGTCAACTGTTCGTCCTAATTTCCCAACAGTAATGACTGGTATCAGAAGGCAACAAATGCATTTGGGTCATAAGATATTTAAAAGCTGATCCATAAATTTCCAATTTTTTCAATGCAGATATATTCTAAGATTACATTTAAAAGCGGAATAAATTATATCAACTGTCATGTCTGTTTATTTTTTCTTAGAGATGTTTCGAGTTGGGTAGATCACTCTCTCAAATGTCAACTCACCTTCCCCTAGGTGTACAGCAGGGGAATATTTGAAAGAAATACCTGCCTAGATTCCAATCATAATTTCACTATTAAGTCATTTCATACTCAGTTTTCCTATTCAGCATCTGCTTTCAAGGATTAGAATGCATGATATTTTATTTTAATTTCTAAATACTTTTTGTCAGAAATCTTAAAATAAAGTCAGAAGTCTGACTTTGTGAAAAGAATTTTAGAAGTTTTATTTATATAATTCTAAAAATGTACCCAGCAAAAAACTATTTGCATTGATCAAGGGATACTAGTCTACACCAGTAACGGGGTACATTCCTATAAAACGTTTGAGAACCACGGATGTTGACCAACACAGTATTAGATCTTAAACTTGAGAGGGAAGGAGAGAGACTGAGTGATTAGTGGGTTAGTGGCAGTGAGTAGTAGGATGAGTTTTATAAGAGTTTTTAGCTCTACTTTCACCCTTCCTTCCTTGCTTCCTTCCTTCTTTTCACTCTTCATAGGAACTACATTTGCTTTTTGGAAATTCAGATAATATAATTAACGACTGGATAAGCAAGAATATTAGAATTAAAAAAAAGTTCTCTATAGAACAAAACTTTTGCGCTGTAAAAATAGATTTTTATTTTTTATTATTTATATTTTATTGGATATTGATCCGTCTACATTTGTCCATACTAATGATTTCAAACGGAATCAGTACAGTTTATCAAGAAGTTAAGAGAGGGGAGGGTAGAGAATGTGAAAATTATAAATCAGGAAGTTCAAAAGATAGAAAAACTTTTTTTATTAGTCCCCAAAATGGGGGAATTTAGTTGATGCAGCAGCTCGTGCATACAGGTATTCTAAAGGTGACTAAAGTGAAGAAATACTGTATAATAGAACTAAAAATGAAGACATACTATGTAATAGGACATCTTAAAGAGCTTAAGATGTATTGGCTTGGCTTGCTAAAAGATTAGCAAGGGTGAAGTGAGAGCAGCTTTGAAGAGTATGAAGAATACAAAAGGTGGTTGGTCCTGATGACATATCATTGGAGGTATGGAGGTGTATCAGAGAATAGGCAGTGGAATTTCTAACCAAATTGTCCAGCAGTATCCTGGAGAGTGAGAGGCTGTCTGAGTAATGGAGGAAAAACATGCACAGGGGACAGTTTTCAATAACAGGGAGGCTACATGCTGTGGGGTTTTTGATCTTAAAACCCCACTTGCTTCCAAGTAGCTTCACATGGTCTGAACGCTGATCCCTCTGGGATGGGTCAAATGCAGAGAATTAATTTAACAATGTTGGCCTGTATGTATTGTGTATAAAAATGTGAGTAATAATGTAAGAAATATTATTATTATAAAAATGATGAGCCAAAGAATGCATTTCTGAGGAAACAAGGTGTGGAAGCTAATAAGATGCAGGAGTTTAAGTACTTGCGGTCAACTGTTCAGAGCAACCGGGAATGTGTAAAAGAGGTGAAGAAGTGAGTTCAGGCAGGGTGGAGTGCATGGGTGGAGAAGAGTTATCTGTGACCCAAAGAGTGAGGGGAAAGGTTTACGAGATGTGAAAAGGAGGGATAGTGGATATATTAATAGAAGGATGCTGGAGATGAAGCTCAAAGAGGAGGTTTCTGGATGTAGTGAATGAGAAAATGCAGTTGGTTGGTGTGACAGAGGAAGATTTAGAGGACAGGGAAAGGTGGAAACAGATAATCCCCTGTGGTTAACCCTAAAGGGAAAACCTGTAAGAAGATATGTTCACTTTTCATAGTACGACATGTTGCCACCAGCTGACATATCCTTTGAAATTAACTACCCTCAGTTTTGTGTGACTGCGAAGGTGAAGAAATCATGTTTTTAAAGGAGGATTTAATGTCATTATTCTCATAGGAGAGACATGCCCCTGTGACATTCTCGACTGGTCCTGACTCCATGTCTGCTCTCACCCAAACCAACAGGGAAAATAAGTAACCAACCAGTTTGTCTGTAACACATATATATATTACTCTAACCTAGCGTATTTTTCCATTTTAGGGGCTTCATGTCATTTCATCTAACATATTGCATATATAAACATTTTTAAACATATTTATAAACATATTTAAATAACTTTTTTTTGTCTCTCTCCTCCTCCAATCCCACTTGACTTCCATTTCGTGTCTGTGAATCCTCGCAAGCAACATATTACTCATCCAGAGATCTTAGCTCAAGTGGCTTCTGAGCTAAGATGCAAACAACTCCAGCAATTCAACACTAAGGACTCCATGTGAACGCTTAGAAACACAAATTTGCACTCTGCTCCTCAGGTTTAAAAAGACCTGTGTTTGAATCCTTCTCTTTGATACCCACTCCCACAAGTAGTTAAAACCATGTCAGACATACCCTTACTAAAATGTACCTCAATATTTCTGGGCAATCCAACATTATTAGGCCTGTAAGTGAAAAAAATTAAAGGAAACCAATTCTAAAAGCCCATGTCTGACTATATAGCCCACCTCTGGGTGAGTCCCTGGTGCTCAAATGGGGAAGGACATTTGTGTGGAATTTAGGAAGAATTCGGGAAGAAAACACCACCACCCACACCCACCATCTTGTGTGACTCCCACCGTTACACTGTGGACTCCTTCTGCTTCCTGGGGAGCATCATCTCCATGGATCTCTAATGGAAGTAAATGCAACTACAGGATGTACTTCCTGTGACAGCTCAGGAGGTTCAACCTCCCAAAGTCCTCACTTCCTCCATCACTATCTGGTCGGCTGCTGCCACTGGCAAGGACAAAGACAGACCATAATTTGCTTGGCAAGGAAAGTGCTTGGGAGAGCCTGCTACCAGAAAATGAAATGGACAGACAGATGAGTGATATATTCATTGATGTAGTGATCCATTTTCTTGATGTTAGTTTTTTGTTTCTACGTATCATTTTGAGGCCCATCACCAAGCCTTCACCTCTGTCAGTGAGTAGTTTCAGCTCTCAGAACGCTCCGACAATTTCTCTGCATATCTGCCATCTGGCATAACTTTCATAATGTCCAATCTTTTGGCTTGAAGAAATGGACTTGGTCCTTGTCCTCAGTCAGGTGCACCCTAAACGTTATGTAAAGTGGCGGAGGAGGAAGATGTTGCCATAACTGCTACCAACAATCATTTGCTCTTCGGCTCATTGCTAAGGACAGGAATATCAATAGCTGCAATATTCAACACTTCTTATTTGCTAAAGTTCCTTTTGAGTCCTCTGCTTATTTGTCTTTTTCAAATATTTTACTAATTTAAAAATTTTCCATTCTTATATGCTGTAACTTGATGGACCAGATTGTTCTGGTGGGTCTTGTTGCCCTGCAAATAATTTACATGGTTCTTTGTACGCACAAGGTTTGGAAACCCCTCTCAACAGAAGGTGAGCTGACCCCATAACAAGCAAAGGTACTTCTATGAAATTCAGTGATCTTGTTTTGTGTGATCTACAGCATATTACATGTTTTTGGAGTGTGGAAGGAAACTAGACATGATGAACCACTGAGTGAACATATTATATATATAACAGACTCCACACAGAAAGGTTCCCTGAGGTTCTTGGGTAGATTTGGACTTGAAACCCTCTTCTTGGGAGGCTTTGTTTATAATGTTATGGTTCTTCAGAGTATGTCATGTCTTCTTTGATAGACACCTGTTTGGTCTTCTCCTCAAGGCATATTAAAAGACATGACTGCTCATACTCTCTTTTTTCATATTGGCAACAGATTTGTTCCCTAATTATGTCTCCAAACAGTCGTGCATATTATGGAATTGTCATCGCCGCAGCCGTGGAGAGTGGGATTACCCCTTCTTCTTCCTCTATATCTTCTTGCTGTTCTGCTTCGGGTTGCCACGGCGGATCATCTTTTTCCATCCATGGTCTGGAACCCTGCTGGCTAACAGTACCGGTGAGGGTATTTTTAACCCTGGCCCGTACCGATCTGGTTTGGAAATCAAGCTCGTGTTTTGCATATTGATTTATCATAGGTTTTATGTCCGTCTTGACGCAACCCTGCCCATTATCAGAGCTTGGGATTGGCACTAAAGGGACACTGATTTGTGACCCTTTTTGTGGCTAGATTAAAGGGATTACCCCTTGATGGGTTTTATTGTGCACTGCTGATAACTGCTGTCATCCAACCTAAACAGATGTGTGTAAGATCTTTTTAGCCTCTATAGGGTGTGATCTACACTAAGTGCTACAGTGGGTGGTATTCTTTAATTTTATTGTTGAAATATTCATGTAGTAGAGAACAAAGTCAGAGTATGGGTGCAGATGTGACAACATAATATCATGAAATTAAATATAATATAAAATAGTTTAATGAAATACAACAAACCATAGTTGATATATTTGATAATTAAATAATAATTATAATACTAATAGAAATAAGAACAACAGTAAATGCAACAGTAACCCCCCACTACCACCCAATGCAGACCCCCAGTGACACAATAGGTGCTTTTTTAGTAATATTCCGGAAAAATCCCTGCGGATCCTTTTCGTTTTTGGTCATCATTCTCAACTATTTGGTCCGATTTAGTCCATTATTGGTGCCTTTGAATTGACCGAAGGAGAACTATCTTATATATATCATGTTTTACTGTAATTGTTCATATTTTTCTCACTAGGGGGAGCTTTTTCATTTAAGAACATCGTACCAGCTTCCAAACTGTTTAAATCAAACTTACGTCATATGAAGTAACTTGTATTTGCAATTTCTTTTAATTGTTCATATTTTGTCCACTATGGTGATGAAGGTTTTCATCCTTGTATTTTGACTGTCACTTCCCAACCATATGCATGACTATGTCGAAATTGGATTGTATGAATCTACAGAAGAAGATCTGTCTTAGCTATACATTATTTCAATAGTTAATACATATTTCTTTTTAAATCTTTATTAGGGGGATAACTTTGTGTAAAACACTTTCTCGTCTGTATCATCCCAACTCTAATTACGTACACCATGTTAGGAATCTATGGATGGTAAATGACTATGCACGCGTAGGTTGACTAATCTGACCCTTAATCAGAATTACCCCTTGGTTGATTTTCTTCATCTCTTAACTGCTGTGACAAGTTAATGCTGTCAAAAAGCTTATTGCAACTATCCGAACACTCCAGTGACCTCACCTCCAGTTTCCTGCTCAGATGAGGCTTCCTTATCCAATCCGCAGGATAGAGAGATGATGGTGACGAATGGAGAGGAAATTGGGAGGGGATATCCTGCATTAAAGATACTTTCCCCTGGGTATCCCTGTGAAAATAGTAATCGGAGGTGTCCCCTGATATTTCTTCAGACCCTCCTTTTTATCTGCAGGGACTTAACCATACAGTTACTGACAGTGTTTATCTGAAATGCAATCTATCTGAACTAAAAGCACTCAATTTCTTGCCCCTGACTCAATGAGCAGGGCACCAAGATCAAATCAATAATGGCTTACAAGTTCCTGTGTGCCTGAGAGTTGGGTGGCTGAGTCTACAAGGACAGCTGTTATAATCTCTGGACATACCAAGGGTTTCAGGGTTACAGGCACATGGTCTTATCTTGTTCCTGGCCTAGGTAAAGAAAATCCGTCGTCACAACAGTTTGAGCAAAGGTGCTGTTCAAATAACAACTGTTTCATATACATGCTTGGTTTTCCTCTATAGCTTCACACACCCCTCTTACACTCTCTCTGGTACCAGAACCAAATAACAGGTTTTGGTTAGGCCTACCTCAGTGACTGGGGCAGGATTTTCATAACCATTCAATGTCATCCATTTTTAAAAATACATGGTGATGAGTAAGCTGAAAAACACTATTGAACAATCAAACGGACCCTTGCACCCGGTCGACCCAAGGGTCGTGCATCAACTACCATTGGGCTACTAATATTTTTCACTTAGACTAGAGTATGACTGCTGAACATAAATTATATATAAAAAATTGAAAATAGCGATCTTCTGGTTGAGTTTAGGTCATGGCTTCAGAAGCTATTTTGTTGATCTTGGTAATATACACTTTTGCATCTGCTTTTTTGAATTATTTTACGAGGCGCTGTAGAACCATTTTGGAATCAAACCTATATCCAATTTTTCAAATCATTTAAATCATTCATCAATTTCTATCATCATTTTTTTTCATCTTCAAGCGTGGACTTTTATTAAACATATGAAATTTTGGGGCAGATTGGACAATAGACAGCAGAGTTAAGAACTTTTGTATTTTATGGTGGTGCAGATGTTGGCGCTCCTGCCCCACAGCAACAAGGTACTAGGTTCAAATCCGCCTCTGCCGACCTGGCTATGCAGAGTTTGAATGTTCTCCACGTAGTAGTGAGCGTGAGTGGTTGTCTATTTCGGTGTCAGCCCTATGATGAACCAGCGAGTTGTCCTGGGTGTACCCTACCTCTTGGTCAATGTCAGCTGTGATAGGCTCCAGCTCTCATGACTACCAATACAGCGATACCATCAAGGACTTTGCCACTTCCTGGGGCAAAGGACTGGATATTTCCTGCAGTGTCCCTCCTCAACCTGGAGGGAAGGTGGGACACCACCACATTCAGAACAAATAATAATATTAATTATCTTACATGTGTGTTTTCACTTATATCTTTTTACAGGGACAACATTTCGACTCTTGAATGCTACCACATATTCTTGGATAGCGAGGGTTGAGGTGAGGCGTTAAATAGGCGGTAATCTGTAACCTAACTGATGCCACTAAAGTTTATACACTGCAACTTAAATTCAGGCGAATTGATCGTTTTTCTTTCTTGCAAACTGTTACTAATTTATTCCTTACTTTGAAGATCATATTACCTCATTTATATGTTCTTGCTTTGTGGGATATGGCTGGGTCTGATCTCAAAAACGCATCTTAGAAGCATTCAAAGCATTTTAACATGGAACTAGACTAATGCTAGCAACTAGATGGATACTGTCAGACGGGCTTTTTTGTTTCTGATCTGAACATCTGTAATCAGCTTGGAAGTGGATTTACAAAGCACTTTTCTTACTACAATGTTTGATGGATACTGAAATTGAATTTGATACTGTTTTTAATCACTGTTGGGAAACAGACAAGGAGACTTTGTCACCAAAACACAGACACACCACTAAAATTGAAACCCTGAGGGAGCAGCGAAATGCACTGGCTAATGGACTATGTATTCTCTCCTGCATGCTCTGGTGTCAATTGATTTGTCAAGAATACCCGCGAGGGTGTTGCTTTTTAATCAGGACCCATTCATTCATAAATTAAGACTGATGATGTGATCAATTTACCTGTGTTATCATTCTGTCATCATCACTTATCAGGTGTCTGTGGGAATAAATGAGGAGGTAAGTGGGACTGAAGGCTGTTCATGTCTGCCTGAAGCCCAAGGGATGACGGGTTACTCCTCTGGGATTATTACTGGCTCATATGAGATAAGAAGCATCTTCATTTCTTACTATTTTTGTACTTAACACATTAACTAATCTTGATTTGTAGGGGATAAAAAATCTGCTAATTGAACAACAGCAATCTTGCAGCACATATAACAATCTAAATGGTTGAATTTTGTCTTTGATTACCAGCTGTACAAGCCCTGCTGAAAAGCCTGATGTTCGTCTGCTCGACTGATATTGTGCACAGGTAAAATACTCCTGAAAGTCATGAATTATATTTGAGATTATTCATAACATTAAAAGCACCTGCCTAGTGTTTACATGTCTCCTTTCTGCTGTCAAATAGCTTTTTGATCCACTCTGTGTTATATCAGAATCGACTTTCTTTTTTCGCTGATTTGTGCTACAACAGCTCTTCTGGAGGATCGGACATAAAAATCTATACATTTTTCTACCCATGAACATCAACAAGCTTAGGCACCCATGACCCTGTCACCTGCTCATAGCCTGTCCTTCCTCAGATTCCTTTAGTAGGGAGAAACCCCTGCAGAACAGGAACACCCAACAAGACCTTCAGTTCTGGGGATGTTCCAACCAAGTTTTTACCTTGGTAAAACTTGCTCAGATCTGTACAGATTTTTCCTGATTCAAACACATCAACATCAGGACAGAGTGCTCACTTGCTCCCAAATATATCCAGTGACTGTAATTTAAGGGCTGATCATTTATCCTACAGCATTATATTATCTCTGTATGTTTGTTTGTCTGTTTGCTTTATTTGTGATCTGGATTACGGAAAAACGGCGGGACGGATTCGCTTGAAATTTTTACCCAGGGGTAGATTTTGTTTTTTTTAGCCATATCATAGAGGTGATTACGTTTTGGTGACGTTAGGTGTTTTGCAGCATTTAAAATAAAATGAAATGAAATAATCAGCCATTTGGAGTAGTGTCGCCACAATGTGTCTATTGCTACCTTTGAATCTTTTGGTTCCCCAGCTCCACTTCCCTTTGGTAGTGGAGCTGCGGGCTCAGTAGGTTGAACAGAGACATCAAGTGGAAGGTGCAAGAGAAGACCGGCTACAGAGTACTTGAGAGATACTCGGAGAGTATTTTAGAGTTGTTTGTAGATTATGAGGCAGGCAATACCAAATAACAAATAAAAAAATTATTGGAGAAATTTGCATGAATGTTTCCTAAACCTGGGGTAGTGTTATGTCATGATTTTCTTGTCTTGATCGTTGCTTGGGTTTGCAGATTTAAAGAATGCAGTCTTACCTGCATCTGTTGGAATTTCTGAATTTGAAACCTTTTGTGTATGATTGTTGTACACTGTGCAGGTATTCTAAAGCCATGTTCTTCAAATATCTGGAATGTTTAGCTGCATATCGACAACTTTAGTGGATGCTATACAGAGCCATTGGAGAAATCTATAGTTCAACAGGGAGGTGGGAGGAGGCTACCTTGTTCTTGACTGAGGAATCAAGAGCAAGGAGCTGAATGAGATAGCAGTAGCAATATACAGTAGTAAAACATCTTGTTTGCTCGCTCAAGTGTCTGTGAGGAATGTTTTTTTGGCCCAAGGGAGATATTTGAGTCAAGTATCTCCAATATTATCATTGGCCACTGAGGTAAAATCTAAAAATTCCCAATTGATGTTCAATCAGAAGTAGTTGATAATACAAGATTTTTATCTTAAAGCAAGCAGAATTAAATCAATTTTATTGAATATGTGTAAACCTGATAATAAGGCTGATGCAATTCTTCTCCAGGATCAGCAGGATTAGGGACATCCTCTAATCGGTGGATGTTAATGATTGCCTGTGATTAACCCTCTGTTAGAAGCTGATTGTTGGTGTAGATATGGCTGGTCATAAGGGTCCCACTTAACAAAGGAAATCAGACCAAAATAGGGAATCAATAAAGCTAAAGACAAGAGAGAAGATGTCCTCGTGCATTGTTTTGCAAACTAATATTAACCTCCTCTGCCCTTGAACATAATGTAAGCCTGTGAAACTGAGGAGCTTAGGCGTTCTTGTCCGATTAATTACGTTTTCTCCTGAACAATATTTGTTAATACCCAAATGAAAATAATCCTTCTTTACAAGCCACATCCACACCCCACAACGCCCAGTAGTAGGCTGAGGCACAAAGTTTTTAGTATTAACACATTATATTGTTGCTTAGTTTACCCATGTGTCTCCCTTCTTTTTTTTTTGCAGTGGAAGGTAATGATGTGACTGTGACGTAATGACTTGGCTCTAGTGTCTCTGATGTACTTTTCCGACTGGTGTTGTGTCACCATGTATTCGCTCTCCACAGGAAACAACCAGGTTGTGTTAAAAATCAGGCTAAAATCGTGTAATCTGAATCCAACGCTGGACAAGTAGAAAGAAGGTATCAAACAACACAACGTCTGATGATTTTAAACTGCTCTTCCTGCTGTGTCATAGTCTCCCAAAACACTGCATTTAGGTTCATGACAAAAAAAATCAATGTCCTAGCATCCTACCCTGGCTTAAACTCCGAGATCTCTCAACCGTTCATACCATATGTCTATCCGAGGCCTTGTAGTAGCTAGGCAATGAATTGCGTAAGTTTGTATAACACCGCTCACCTTCAGACAGGTATGATTGTACTCATTCTGATATAGTTGTTATAATGTCTGAAAGAGAAATTTCTGCTCCTGGTAAGGTGCTTTCAGCCACTGCTAGTTGATTCTGAAAGCGTGTTATTCGCACGAAACCGAAGCCTTGAAACCTAATCCTTTAATCTGTCAGGCTTTGATATTATGCCTAATTTTACTGAACTTAAATGTGAAAACTGGAATTTTTTCTCATTTTAAAAACAATCTACTTCATGCTTGACACTTCAATGGCCTTCACACACTGCTTATACTGTACAATGCTCCCTCCAATCCCCTGCACATATTTCCGATTGCTCAGGTACTCAATAATGAGATACAGCTCTGTAGTTCGAAACAAGTTAGAATTGGCTCTCCAGAGCTTTCGAGAAATAATCAATTCCAAACGTTGTTGTACTGTTTAGTGCCAAAAAACACAGTTAAACAAAGATTGCAAAGCAATGACAACTATAAGAGTCGATGTTAAACTCCTCAAACCTCATTATTTACTAGATAAAGAACTTTATGTGGAAAGTTTTGAAAGTAATTCATGGTGCACTCTGTAAAGTTTAGGGGTATCTCTCTGAAATAAATAGAATATAACATTCTGGCCATGTTCCTCTGAACCCAGCCGCAATGGGGTCCCACATCAGTATATGTCTAGTGTCGGTCCCAAGCCCACATACATGGGGAGGGTTGTGTCAGGAATGGCATCCAGTGTAAAACGTATTCCAAGTAAATATGCGCAACAAGTAACTGATTCCTAAACTGGAGCAGTCGGGGCCCAGGTTAACAAATGCCGTCACTGGTACTGTTGGTCATCTGGATACTGGCCGTAACTATGGATGGAAGCAGATGATGCATTGGTACAACCCTGAAAGGGAACAGCCAAAAGTAGATGAAGAAGATAAACCAGTGCATAGTGTATAATCAGCCGAAAATAAGGTTTGATTTGAGTGAACAGACAAACCAAACACAGGCTCTATTGAGCTTTTGGGCCTCACGCCCAGCAATGAAGTCAGTTTCCCACGGTCCTCCCCCGTCTTCACACCTTGACGTCAACCCTGCCCATCAGCCAGGGGAAATACGTGGTGGTAACATATTGTCTAGATTATTTGAACCGCGGCACCGCAGGCAAACGGCATGTCAATTGTCTGTTCAGACAGTGAGAGAGAGAACAAGAGAGGCAGAAAGACAGCGCAAAATATAAAGAGTTGCAGTACTTCACACACTTCGCGGGTTTGTTATAATAAAAGTCTAAAAGTTAAATTATTTGTTCAATTCACCCCAGGTTCCATCACAGCACTAGGCAGAGAGAGGAGACTTGTTCTGAAGTTTCATGTAATCATTCATTAATTTTCTGTGACCGCTCATACTGGCCATTCAATGAAGCTGATTACCCAGAGACAGTCTTTATTGTCATTCATTGATGTCTGTTAACATGTTTTGCTTCATTCTGCATTCACGTTTGATGAACAGGAGCAACAAACTGACCAGCTGGTGATCAGAGAAGATGATATTTATGGTCAAATATCAATTTATATTCACCTTTGATTGGGTGATTTTTTATTTTAATGTCAGTTGATTTGGTTTAATTTATAATAGTCAGAGGCTGTAGAACACAATACATGTTCAGAGAATTGTTGACATACAAGTACACTCAAACAATAAAAATAATAATCATATATTATAGTTATTATTATTTTATTATTATACCTTTATTTTCCTGTAAAGGTACATTCCTGTACCTTTATTTCTTAGGGTGCCTAAAACTACATTTTTGAAGTGGGGTTATAGTTATTTAGTTATTTGTTTCTTTCCCATTAGCTTCTTTTGCTAATCTAATCGGAATAAGGCTGTCCATGAAAACCCACCTACTGGCGATACCCATCGCTCTATCCTTGTTAGATTATTTTACAATGTAACAATGCAGTGTGGTTGAACGGCTTGTGGAACAATAACGGAAAACCTAACGTGGGAAGGAGCTACGTTAAGTATCATCCATTTAAATACTATCTAGAAGCAGAATAATATATCAAACACCTTTCTGCATTCTATTATTCAAAAATGTTTCCCATTTTGAACCGGTTTTCTTATCTATGCAACCTTATGATCAACGTACTTATCTGATGTGCAAAAATCGTCCCAATCTGTTGCTTTCGCACTTTTCAAAATGTAGAAATGTCTAAATCATAGTCAGAAAACTGTCAGTGACATTTTATTTCATATCTTCATCGATTTTTTATTCTATTTTTTATTTAATTATGTGTCTCATAAGACTTAACAGGCTAAATTTTGCTTTTAACAGTGATTTCTTATTTCGTGTATATTCCAAGCAAAGTGTGACACTCTTCTTTATAAAAGCATGGGCTGATAGATATCAAAGTCAGTAAAACCAGCAATGCAGACGGAGCATAAAAACCGATCGCATACATCTTGTATTACTTTTTTTGTCTTGGGAGTGGACCCAGTATTATATCAGTCAGAAGGAACAAGACACTAGCGGGAAGCCTGGAGGGAGAGTGATGTTGGGACCACTGTGAACGAGCCAAAAAAATAAATAAAAAAACGTATCCTCTTCTCTGTTATTAGCTATTCTGTTTATTTTTTTCCTTCATTTTTTGTAGTAAATTGTTCGGCCCCTTACTTCCACATATTTCAGTGTAGAAAGAAAAATTCTGATTTGGCTATCTTTCATACTTTCAGAGCTATTGAGCATTTTATAATGTGTAGTAATTTCTTATTATAAACCGATTGAGAAACTTTTCAGGGTAGACTTATACTTGAAGTGGAGCTCTTCCACAGCAAGAGTTGTTAAACAAAATTTCTTCAGATATTACTTTCTCTGGTCAGAAAAAATTTCTAAAATTCCATATAAAGGTATAAAGGTAAAAAGATATATCAAAGATCAGTCTTTGTCTTACTGAGTCCACACAAAAATGTAAAATATCCTTATTTGATACAAGCAGCATATTTTCACCAAGTTTTAGGGAAATTGTTTGGTAGTTTTTGCGTTGTTAGGAAACCAGCCAGATGTATAAACCATTGTAAACTTGCTACTGGTCAAAAACTGAAATAGATGGGATAAATGGGAGGGCTGGGTAAGGAAGGAATAACTACCTTTGTCAGTACAATTATGCACATAAGCCTGTTTGCTGTTGTCACCAGTAGTTGAGGATGGTCAGGACAAGAGGATGTTGAATGTTGAACAAAAAAATCCTTCAGTTCTACAGGAAAATTGTCTCTGGCCCTTTCCCAACCCTCAACAAATTCTAAAGGGACTGTATAAGAAAAGATTGAACCCAAAAGGGTTGCTAGCAAGTTTCCCTTACTCTTTGCACTCTTACCTTCATGAGCACTACATTTTTATATAAGAAACTATATTGTAAGCATCTCCAAATGCCGTGTTTTCACACCTCCCTGAGTCTAAGTATAACATCAGAACCACCTTTATCTCCTTATGATCAGAGACCTCAATGTCATGAGAAAAAGCAATGACAGACGGCTCCTGTTAATGGGCTCTTCTTTGGTCTTATTCCCTTTATTTTCTCTGCTCTCTAAACAATGATGTGTTGCCATGCGTGAGAAAAATCTGCTCACATCTATCGTAATGAAAAGTGACGTAAATAGATTTGATCTGAAAGGTTTTCTTTGCCATGATTAGGAGCCTCATGGGATGCAGTGAGGATCCCGATTCTAATAAATTTGCTTTCCATATGCAAACCAGACACAAAACAAACTCATCAATTTCACATCAGCTTTCATTTAGCTTAATGGCCAGCCATTAACAGAACCTATCGCCTCCCTCACAGTCCTCCCTCACTCTGTTTCTGTGAGGTTCCGAGCACATAGAAATATTTACCCACATACAGGCACTAAATACACTCTCTGACTCCACTTGCCAAGCACCCTGTATTTGTTGAGGCACCAGATGGTAGAAATTGTTACCAGTTCTTCCACTTGGCTAAAAGGCACGAGAAATGTATTGCATATCTCAGAGCCTGATGCAATACACTTCAATGCTTTTCAATCATAATGCGGTGGAGCAGCCATTCAAAGGAAGGCATCACGAATAAACACATTTTTCAATGCAACATTAGAGACAAGACAGCAGCTTTCATGATGGAACTTTATGAACAGATTGCGTTGTTCTGTTATTGGCATTTAATGTATTTAAGGAACAGCTATCCGTATTGTTTTTTATGGCGCTGCCAAAAGGAGTCATATTGGTTTTATATGATTTGGAGCCCAATGCAGGTACCAAAGAAGAATAGAGGAAGACAAGACAGGTGTATAGCAAATCTAAATGTGAAAGACAGGGGAATTATCCAAGAAGTGGATAGAATAATATTTCTGTAATATAAATTAATAATGAAGATGCAAAAAACTTCAGCCTGCAATTTTTCCAGGCAACGGGAATGGCTTACGTATATGAGTGACTCACTAATTTAAAAGTGTTGAAATTGACAGACATGCCTCAGTGGACCAAGAGTTGGATGACCTCAAAAATGAAGAAGGGACTAAAGCTAGAAGGAAGTATTAATAATAATAATAATAATAATAATAATAATAATAATAATACATTGTATTTATAACGCACTTTATATTTGGATCAAATCTAATGCAACAAATAATGCAATAATGCAACTAAATTATTGACTAAACTTACCTTTGTCAGTATGTCTAAACACAATGGGAGTAGGAATATCCTTTTGTCCTAAAAAAAAACTTGACATAGAATTCAGAGAAATCACATAAATGTTTTGTTCGAGCTCTGAATGCGTCCAATATCATAATTGGATTTTATGGTCATTTTAGGTAGAGTGGAACGTCTGCCATTATTCTGATATTTTAGAGGTTACGGTCTATCCACTTCGGCACAGAACCCCTTTTTACACTAGGAGGGACCTCTGACATGTCCTTGAACACAAATTTACTCTATTTTAGTTATTTTGCCTTTGTTAGACATCTGATGATAAACACCAGTCTGGTGTGTGACACAGCACATTCGGTCTGTCTACAAAAGGCAAAAAAGAAATACATCGTCAGATAAACTCCATACTGAAGTTCTGTTTCCATAAATCACAGTAGAAGAGATGACATGTTTTGACGAAATTCAACAAAAGAAAAATGAAACTGTAAGAGCATATTGAATTCTGTAACATAATCCAGATCTACCACTGTGACATTGTCAAATGCTGACACTTTGGCAAGTCTAAACGTGTGTTCGTGCTCACATGGGATGCAAATTCAAGTGTCTTAGATGAAGGGTAGAAGAAAAGATGAAAGGGTGCAAGCCCGTCCTCCATCTCTCATTTTGCAAACAATACTGCGTTCTGAAGTTGATCTAGTCGTCAATGTTCTGTTCTCATTAAAAGTGTTTCTTAATCTGATGGATCACAAAACGGACTTTCTGAACCTCTATGAAATTCTGAGGGCTTATATGAATCAGACTAGGCTGTTTTTTTCAGTTATTACTCTATCAGTATTTCTGTTTGCTGCTAATGAGCATCAGCAACTATGAATTTAGCTCATGTGCTTCTTCTTCTTCGTCAAACTTTACTAACATCTTCTTTGAGGACAGGCCTATTTTAGGAAACTACCATCAAATACAATATGTTGAAATAAAATACTAATTTCTTTCATCAAATTTCATTCCATTTTTATTTTGATTATTTATTAAACATTTATCATGGTCATAACTCTCAAGAATACATTTTTCTTTTAATTATGACTTTGTTATAAGAAAAATACAAAAGAGAAAAACTAAAAAAGACGTAGTACGTAGAAGTATCAACCCTCATCTCTGATGAAAACTTTTAATTTGAATGATATTCGATTGGGAAATTTCTAGTCCTCAACATTCTACTATGAATGAGATTATGACTTATTATTGGGCGAAGAGTTGAAATGAAAAAAAAATCCCCCTCTAGTACACAATTTTTAGAAGTGCTGTGCCATATTCTGGGCAGCCTGCGCAAGACTCATAGTTAATACCTCCAAAAGTAGCAAATGTAAAAGTGGGAGTGTTAAAAAAAACGAGGAAGGTTTAGGTGCATTGCTGATACATTGTTATCAGAATAGCTACTATTCTCCGAACACATTCACTGGACGGACAGTGTGCCTGACCTTTTGGAACGCAGATTAACATTAATTAACATTAGGACCTGTCAGTGTGTCGGGAGGTTTTAATAATGAATGAAGTTAAGCTGCTGTGTAGACGGAGCAAACACTTTCTGTTCATGAGGGATTACTGCAGATCATGCAATTTATATTTTCCTCATCAATTATGTATTACCTTACTAACCCATATGTATGATTAAAATTATTTTTCTTTAGAACCTGGCTTGCCTGATCTGTGGACTGAGATCCGGCTGCATCACTAGACCCATTAAAACAAATACTAATAACAGTCAGTCAAACGGAATTGTTGATGTGACAGAGGGCTGGGCGAAGGAAGAGACAGAGGGTCCAGTAGCTCATGACAAGGTTATATTCATGCTTATTAATAAAAATAATTTCTGACCAGAAAAGAAAGCCTCCAGTCCTCTCACTGCCACATTCGTATTTTCATATTCAAAGCTGTGCCGTGCAATAAATCAAAAAGGCAACTCTGATATCATCATCATGTCGTGTTTGGAACAATGTTGAGCCCAGACCTATTTTTCTTTTGAATTGGAAATTGAGACTTAAGGTTGTTTACCATAAATAATGCCATGTTTGCAACCAAAAAATTTAATTTGATTCATCAAAGGAATAAAATAAATGCACCAGTATTATAATATATCATACAGATCATTTTAAACTTTAATTTCCGGTGAAAAGTATTTTTGCCAAGAGCCACTGAAAGCAGCTTCACACATGTATGACAACGTTTGACGGATCACTCGCCCGACTGATCCAAGTGAACTGATTCACAGAGGGAGGCTTGCACCAGAATGGAGGGCCATGGTGCTACTGTCTGAAGACAAGCGCTGTGAAAAACAACTGGACCTTCATTGAAGAACCCTGAATGAGCCTTTGTTGTGCTCTGGGACGGACTTTGTAAGGTGGTTAACGTCTGCAAAAGTTCACTATTGTTCCAAGTCTTCATTTGTAGATAATTTATACCGCTGTGAATCTGTGGAGTTCCAGAGCCATAAAAATAACTTTGGAACCTTTTCAGGTATGATGGAGTTCAACCACCAATCAGCCTTTAGAATATATTTTGATTTTGGCATAGTGTGCTATATGTAAGACTCAATTGGTGGGGAGTAAAATGGATTGAATTTTGGAAAAGTCAGTTGCATATTTCTGACATGAGGGAGAGCTTAACCTATAAAAGTTTCGGGGTCATAATTTCTCAGCCAATGATCCCATTTAATCCAACGCTAGTGCACATGAATCGAATCAAGGAGATCTATCTTGTTTTTATCATAATTTACATATATTCTAATCTATATATGTCTTCTATAAATATTGTAGAAATAACTTCAAATTCAATGTGAATTCAATCAGGAAGTTTGCTTGTACAATGAATGTGATTGGGGACTTGTCATTGATTCACCCTGGCTGTGGGGGACGACACCATAGGTTTAGTAGCTTTTGGGGAACAGCGGTTCTTTCAGTTTGTTGGTCCATTTTTCTAATGCAGCTGTAGCGCCTGCCAGAGGGCAGTAGGTCAAACAGGTGGGACCCAGAATGAGAGCAGTCCTTCATGATGTTCATTGCTCTGCTGAGGCAGCAGGAGTTGTGAATGTCTGTCAGGGAGGGTTGAGGGAGTCTATGTCTCTCTGAGTGCCGCTGGTGAACCACGCAGTGATGCAGTATGTGATCAGGCTCTGGATTGAAGAGTGGTAGAAGGACACCAGCGGCTTTCTGTCCTGGTTGTTTTGCTTGAGTACTATGATAGATGGGAATGAAGGTATATATTTCCTCCCCTTTTCTGCATTTCACTCCCACTCTGCATCCTCTCCTTCTCTGCCAACGTTCTGGTAGTAAGTCCTGTTTAAACCCAAACCCAGCGTTCATGCTGAGCATGACCAGCTGATCTCAAGTGTAAACAATGCTTTTTTCTCAGTGCAGGGAACGCTGCTGGAGACTAAGATGACTCACAAAAACAGAAAAAAAACAATACAGGTATACAAACACTTGGTACTTTTGATGAAAGACATTCAACCATACACAAAAAGACTAAAGTGGGTAATCAAGAGTGGAAAGAATACAAAAATACAAGATTAATGTACAGCAATAATGTAGTTCTACCCATTATTGCTTCGGGGATAGTGATCAAAACATTGTGTGAT
This sequence comes from Lophius piscatorius, assembly GCA_009660295.1. NCBI lineage: Eukaryota > Metazoa > Chordata > Actinopteri > Lophiiformes > Lophiidae > Lophius > Lophius piscatorius. The sequence goes on from VRLP01000508.1 coordinate 156,499, forward strand.
TAATTTCAGAGACAAAAAAATTGTGTCACTGTACCCAACATCAAAACATATGGAGCAAAACAGAAATTACGACGTTTAATTATTTTACTTTTCAACAGTCTCCCTCTTAAAAACAGAAAGAGATAAAGGGATATCATTTTCTCTTTCATATCATTTCTTTTTACTGGTGAAGATTTCCGCCAGAACTCAGGTACTCAAAGCAGAAATGTTCTGATGACCTGACATTCACCTTCACAGTATATGGTAAAGAGCCAAATTCATGTTTACCCCTTAATTCATGTTTCCCCCTATGGTGGCCTAATCAGCATTGTATATTCAATGTTTCACGTTTCCTTTAATTTTTCTTTAATTAGTTCGATCCCATTTTCATTCGTTGATCCTGGGTCAGCTTGAGGTGCCAACTGGCCAAGATGGGTATCCCAGACATCCTTGTCCTCTCTCAAACTCATCCTGGGTGATCCCAAGGTTATCCCAGGCCAACCACGTTTTGTAGTCCCTCAAGTGATTTCAATGAGTTTAATATGTCTGCACACATTCGAATTAGAATTCTATCACTAATTATTTATGTAAAAGTAATACTGTAAAGTAATAATTATCTTTTCTGTGATACTGAGCTACTCTAGCAAAAAGTCAAGTACTTTGAAAATATGCCAGTAAATAGCTGCAGCAATGAAGAAGGGAAATGACAGCAGGATAGTTTTAGTGGAAATAGTGTTAGCACTTTACATTACACTACAGTAATAATATATAAATAGTATGGCAATAAAGAGGCAATACATACGTAAAACAATGTAATTACCAAATAAATAACTAACTAATAGGTTTGTAATAACAAAAACATTTGTGCGTAATATTTCACAAAAATTTGTCTATCAGGGCAATAATTGCCCAAAAACTAAGGGTAATAATGAGGAAACAATTTTATGAAAGGAAATGAGGTAAAACTATTTGGTAATAGTACAGTTATACTTGTACAATATTTGGATTAAGAATAGGTAATATAGGGATATTAATATTGTAATAACCTGATAATAATGAGGTAATATTTGTTGATGTTTTCACAGTATTACAGGCTACTGTCAGCGTAACACTGTCCAAATAAATTTGAAATTACCATATGATAATGCTGAAATTAATCCAACCTTCATTTTCCAAACATTCCCTTTTGTTTCAAGGTAATACTTTACTAATTGTTGGTTAAATCTTGTGACTGGGACCTGTAAACACTTAGTAGTAGTTTCTGTGTAATAACCATGAATCAGTGCTGTAAAATGTAAAACTACTTGTTTTTATTTAACTTCATGGTAATATTAGGTTGAAGCAAACATCCAGAGGTGCAGATGTTACCTGGAAACACATGTGGTAGTTTCTGTGTTTTAACCATGAAGCAGTGCTTCAACATATTATTACCATGTAGTAATGTCTTATTACCATCTTATTACCGTACTGTGATGTAAAGTGCTACTGAAATGATTATAAACAGATTGATTTTACTTTGTGCACTTTGTGCAGGCAAATGTACTAAAAATATCTAGGTGGCTAGGAAATGTGTCTTTACTTGTGAAAACACAATCAGACATAGGCTATGAAAAGCAAGTCAGATTTATGCAGAGATATTAACTTTAAAGACCTTGAATGGAAATCCACTTTTCTCATCCAGATGTTGACCAAGACACGTTTTTATAAATGATGAAAAAACGTAATCATACTTTCATCTCAAAGAGATTATGTGAACATTTTTTATAATCATTTGAAGCAGTTAATCAACAAACTTCTAATCATACAAAGCTGTATGATGTAGTATGCTGCTAGGACAACAGACAGAGTTTGTTAATCCAGTTTTAGCTCCACCTCATTGGCTCTCACCATCTTTGAAATACTGTAGATTTCAGAGGTCCAGTATGTCAAGTTTTGTGGTATCTAGTGGTGATGTTTCAGATAGCAACCTATACTGCTCTTCAGTTTAGCTAGCACCTAATCCATGCCCACGGGAATTTGCGAGGTCAGGAAGATGGGGCGCTATAAATCTCGCAGTTGGAGCCCGGAGCCATCATAGCCCCGAAACCTTTCCTGTTCAATCAAGAGGCTGTCATGAAAACTGCCATGGAGGAAATGCACCGGTTAGGGGCTTACCGGTGCCGTGAAGAGAACTTGTGAGTGGATCCTTTCGCACTATGTGGCTGTCCCTTTCTCGTTGAGTGGAATCTCCTGGGCAGACAATCCAGACCCCAATACTTTACCTCTCAGTGGTCTCACGAGTTGGATCACTATATTTTACTTTCTTCGGCAGCAACGTTTCATGCCCCATAACTTTTTTCTTTTTCTAAATAATCACTATGATCCTCTATTTGTTTAAGTTAGGTTTGACATACTTCCAAAGGCCCCATCACCCCTCCCTGGGAAGGGTAGTAGAAGGAGTCTAGCAAGCCAGAGGGAAATGGAATGCACAGAGTGATGGCCAACCAACACTGGGTGTTTCATAATCCAACTTGTACAAAGAAGGGGTCATTGCTCTCCTGGACTATGGAACCGGGTGTGTAAATGTGGACAAGAGCTGTGTTGAATAGGTTTTCTAAAATAGGCTCCAGGGTTCAGGGTCTCTTTATTTGTATCTAAAAGGTACATTTACTGTGCAGGCAGGAGAACTTAAGCCTTAAACCAATCAAAACTGAAAAGTATTTTTCAATATAGATATTAATTCCAAAACAATGAATATGAATCCAAAGCAATGCAGCACCAGTTAATATTCAATCCACACACACCTAACAATTTGTAAAACAACTAAGAATTGCAAAGAGGGATTTGTTAAGCCTGTTCCGTATTTTTATACTGTGTGACACTGGATGGATAATAAAATGCTTACAGATATCCAACCCAAAATCAGCATTTAGAGTAGGCAAACAGGAAAACATGAGGTTGAATAAGGACAACGCTTTCATATCTGTCAACACAATCTTTCTAATAGACATTCAGTTTTTGCTGCAGTCTAAGAAGCAGCCCTGTTCAATAACCTCATCACTTGAATAATTTATTTTGAGAAGTTGGCTCAAAGGTTCCAGCAGTAGCACATTATGCCAAGACCAAAAGAAATTCCGGAAAGTGATTGAAGTCCATCAGTCTAGGGTTCCAAAGCTTATTCTAATTCTCTGGGACTCCACAGATCCACAATATAACACATTATTTTCAAATGGAGAAGACTTGGAGCCACAAGTTAATTCACAAACATGAAAATAGATTAATTAATTACATGAAATTAATGACACATCAAACACTTGCATTTATTGAATTGTTATATTGTTGGGGTAGTGTGGTGTAGCATGGAACTGCTGGGGAGAGAGAAGGGTGTGGGTAGCCGTCTCACAGGATCAGTGCCAAGTGAGATGATTTCCGCAGGTGACTGACATGAGCTAATCACACTTTGCTTTCATCATCATCTGCAGTATCGACAGGAATGATGGCGCGACTGGCTGAGAAGACAGTGGCCGCAACGGCATAAAAAGGCAGAGCTAATGGACCAATGACGCAGTAAACTGGAAAAATTTTATTATTTTTTGATATGAAAAACAAGCCACTATTAACCCGAATAAATTTCCCGAATGGAAAAAAAAAAGAAGGTTATCAGTTATCACAATTTTAGTTAAAGGTCTCTGAATCTCAGTGTCTAAATATTCAGAGCTATACCTATGCATGTACTTTGTTAAAATGTAATTAAGCCAAATTAAATTAAATTAAAATCATGAGTTTGATGAATATTAAGGAAAGTAAATGTTAGTGGCACCCAACACTTTTAAGTTTGTAGAAATTCTAAACAAATTTCAAGTTTTCACTTTTTCGTTCCAATTAATTAATTTGAGTATTCAGGTTTACAGACGGACATCTGATGAGTAGCGCCACATTCTGGGCTAAACCACAGGATCCCCAGCCCCAAACACAACCCAACCCCGGATTGCATGGCTACATAAAAACAGCGTCACGCCAAGGTGAGATTTGCTACCCTGAGTTTCCAGGTTGTAAGGCCTCATTGGTGCATAGTCGTCTGAAGTTAAGCCTTGGGTTCGATAAGTGGGCCTCCTGATGGAAAGGTTACAGCAGCGGGCTCTAGTATGAATGTGTATCCCTGTTTCCACGTTTAAACCCATGCCATCTATCCCAATGTGCACATTTCTAGCTCACAATAAGGACATTGATCTGTTATCGGCAGAAGTGAGATACAACATTAATCAGAGCGGCCCCATCAACATGTTCAACAATAAATATTGAAGTTAATGATACTGTATGTTTAAATTAGGGATTAACTAAGTACATCTACCCTGCACAGCTGCTCTTGTGCCCCAATTTTCACCTTTCACATTTCGTTTGTGAAATGACAAAATGAAATGGACAGGTAGATTTCATATTCAAAGGCCATATGTCCAAAAGACAGACTACAGAGGAGCTTTCCTAATGACGCAGATGTTGTTTGACAAGGAATCACACAGTGGAACACTCTCTCTCTCTCACACACACGCACCAAGATAAACACAGACTAGGAGAGCAGTTCTGTTTCCTCGATTGTACTTCGAGGGGTTTCTGTCCTCACCACAACAGAGTTTTATCTTGTCAGGATACATCTCTTTCAGCTGCTGAGTTAAGTTTTAGTTAAAGGTGCTGACAGAGACTGTGCATTAAAGCCGGATCTGTGGTTTGTTTATTTGTGCAAGAGTGAGTTTTGTGTGCACACATGGCAAGCTGAATGAAACTCACCACAGCTCCTAAAAGGACACATAACGCTGTGTGGTTAGAGGGAATCCTGCATGTGTATGTTGTTTTAACAGAGCTGGTGAGGATCTCTCATCCTGTCAGTGTCCTGTTTCAGAAGGGTCACCCCAAAACCTTTAAGGAGGTCCCTCATAACCTTAACCCTCATATGTTCCCTCTGTTCACATGGTCCTTCTCTGAAGGAGATCAGGAGATGGAAACAAAGCAGTGGTGTTCAAGAGACATAAATGCCACCTTTAGTAAATATGACATAAAGAATGATTTTTTATTCATAATTTTACGAACTTCCTTAGTTTTACTAACATCAGTTATGATAATAACTATCACATAATTATCTTTTTCTAGGATATTATTTTAGGATTCAGGGTAGCATGTGTATTCCCTCTGTGCCAAACAATGAGAAATGACCTCCTCATATCTGATAATAATATGAAATGCTTTTTCTTTCGATGCTAGAGGGATCAAAAATAGTTTTCCCAAAATTGATGCAAAAAATATTATCACAGCCAAAAATAAAAAAAATTGTCCCTAATATGAAATCGTATTTTGACATTTTTTTTGCTATTCAGGGAACAATTAGTGCTTAAATGTTTTTACATTTTCAAAGTTACTCTATTCACTTGATTCTTAACAATCAAAATCAGAAGGTTAATTCAGCAACAAAGCCTGATTCCTTCCCTCTGGAAGTTTGTGTTGATCAGGTGCGGGCGGACAATTATGTGAGGAAGTTCAATCTCCTTAAGGGTTATTGGCAGGCTTCCTTTTCCAATAGAGCCAGAGAATTTTGCGCTCTCATGACCCCATCAGGTCTATACTCTTACACAGTCATGCCATTTGGACTGCGTAACACCCTAGCCTACATTCCAGAGGTTGATGAACAAAGTTGTGTGTGGGCTGTGCAGTCTATTTAGAAGATGTGGAGATTCATAGTGATTCATGGGAAGAACATCTTTAAAGAGTAAAAGCTATATTTAACAGGTTTATTTGGGCGCATTTGAGCTCCTGCATTGGTGTGATTGTTCACCTTTATTTATGGAGACCTGAGCATTCAGTCACTCTCTCCTTTCTGAGTTGCTGAGTTTGTTTAATCTTGGGTATTTAGATTTTGGTGGTCTTACACCTACACATTCACACAGACATCCACTGCAAATATGATTGATTAACTGACATGCATACTTAATTTAGACCTTTAATTCCAATGTTTTTAAAATCATGTGTGTTCTCCATATTTTGTCCTATTTTTAGGCAGGTTGTGACAATAGATACAACAACACAAACACAGATCTGCCATATCATTTAGCACACTTGGTTAAATACCACCAAAAGTCATCTTTCACACCTTGTCAGTTTCTTAGTTCTGAGGAAGGGTCATACAGTTGCCGCCACGCCCAACTCACCCTTCAAAGGTTGTCGGAAGACACCATCATTACAGTGATTCAGAAAATCATTTATAAGCTCATCCACAAACATTTTATCTTTATCAGAGCTGGGGAGAAAGCTCAAATTCGGTTTAGCTGCTCAGTTGAGATTCTTGTCACTGCACAAAAAGCCTGAAGCTTCAAGTCAACTCAGGTAGGCAGATCAAGCTTCTAGAGCACATGGCGATCCTTTCATTCGACCAGACGTGGTGTAAACATCGGAGTCAATAAAGCCACATGATCCTGGGAAGACCAAATTGAAGATGGCAATGAGTGCAAAGGGGCAAAATACTCCAAACTTTTCATAAAGCATAAGAGTAATGTGAGTCAGTTGATGTATGCTGCCAGAGCTTTGCTGCCTGCTCATTGGTGCAAAGGTCTCAGAGTGGGTTTGGATCTGGAGGTGGGATCCGTTGAGCAATAAACTGTTAGGACACAAGCTGGGGGCTGAACACCGACTTAGATTAGAGCTTAGTGAGTATGATAAGAGACCTAAAACACCCTATGACACTGGGTGCATCAATGAAAACGTGCCCAAGTAGAACAAGAAAGTTTATTTCAGAATGAATGTCAAAACCAGTTCTTTGATTCATTTTTCGCCGAGGCACCTTTCTGTCACAACCAGAATGAACTTTTTTAGCAATTTGTGGTACAGTTACTCTTCTGTGGGATAAGATAACACAAGCTAGCCTGCAATAACCACTCTCATCAATAAGCCTTGGTCTCCCATGACCCCGTTTCTGGTTCGCCAGATGTCTTTCCTTAGACTATTTTGGTAGGTATGAACCACTGCAGAGCGAGAACATGCAACAAGTTCTTGAGATGCTCTGACCCAGTTTTCGAGACATTACAATTTTGTTAGAGGTGCAAAGTGCAGCCTCACTGAGGATGATTAGGTGTTGGTGACACACATGCGCAGTACCGGACAGCACGCATGAGCTACCACGGCTACAAACATCACACGAAAACACAAGATCGCAATTTACAACACCAGTAAGGAGAAAATAAGCTGTGGAGGAACAAGCCTGAAAACGTTCAGCACAACAAACTTAATCAGATACTTAAATTTAATCAGCAAGAACAACCTAACAAGTTTCAAGAAGCTAACGTTGGCAGAGGGGCTAAAGCAATTGAAGGCGCAGAGCCAGTCACGAGGCCGCTGTGCACCTCTAAATTTGGTCCTTGTTAAAGTCACTCAGGTCCTTGTGCTTTACCATTTTTCTACTTCCAATCCATCAAACCTCAGTATAAAATGTTTTCTTGCTGCCTGTTGTATCAAACCAATTATGATATGGCTGATCAGTGTGTAAAAAACAGTTATACATGACATTAAGTTGATGGGTTAAGGAGAAGGATGCAGAGGACATGTGAAAATTGAGAAGAGAAATCAACTGTGGTGACCAGTAATCGGTGGCAGCAAAATAACAACAGGAAGTTAATCACGCTTTTTCTTACTTTAATCTTTTATTACTTTGTAAATTGTTCTAACTTGCTTTGTTCAGCAATTGATACCAACTACCGACCATTAATTGAGAATAAATGACTGTAACTGCTGCAGGACATGCACACACTGTAAAACATCTCAGTAGATATTACCCCCACTAAGCGTCTCCTCCTTCTGGAGCTACAAAACAGAAGTTACTTTCACGAATACTCCCTAAAACTCTAATAATGTCTGAAGATTAATTGAATTGATAGAGAAGTGAGCCGGCAGTCAAACAAATGTGAGTTGATTGCATTTCTAAGGGATACCACAATTGCTTGGAAATTACTCTTCATCTCCATCTGAATAAAACACTTTTTCTAATGTGTCTTTCGCCCTCCTGGGTGTCCTTGTCTTGTACCTGCCGTATGAACCTGCAGTAATGATACGACAATTAGCCAGCTAATTTCAATTACAGTGTCTTAATAAGCCATTATAAGCTGCCTCTTCCTAATGATCACTGGAGGTGAGCAAACCAAGCGACGTAAAAGCCGCTATAGAGCATATTCATTCCAGTCCATTCTCACTCATAATGACAAAGAGCTGAGGTGATTATGTAGCATCACGTTAAAGTGACCCAAAATTAATTTGTTTATAGTGACATCCTCCGAGTCTGCTGTTTATCCTTATGACAGTCTGTCTGACTACAGTACTCTAGATGTCAAGTCATTTTGTGCAGCCTCCCCACTTAAAACGGGATTCAGCCAACAAAGCAGAGTTAAAAACTGGAATTCACTCAATGACTAAACATCTTGTCTTATCATTCTTTTTATTTTAGTTAGTAATCATGGATTATAAATCATAAGGAGAAAATCTTGAAACAAATGAAACCAAAATAATTTTTCTTTTTAATATTATAAAACTATACACTGCAGACGGTAAACACTGCATATTCTATCTCAAAATATAATACCAAATATACTTCATTGTTAATATGAAACCCATATATCTTAATTTTCTCACACTAAAGAAAAAGATAAAGTAATAGATAACCATGTAAACATTCACAAACCAGTATACCTCTAGTGCCGGTCGCAAGCATGGATAAATGGGGAGGGTTGCGTCAGGAAGGCCATTCTGAGTAAAACCTATGCCAGTGCGGAACTGGATTGGTTGGGGCCCAGGTTAACTGGTACAGCTGGCCAGCAGGATACTATACTAAGGAAATAGGCTGAATCGCTGTTGCAACCCTGAAAGAGAGAAGCAAAAGAAGATTTGTTCATTTAACATTCATTCATTTTCAACAGCTTATCCTGTTCAGGGTCGCTTGACCCTATCCCAGCTGACATTGGGCAAGAAAAGGGTACACCCAGGATAAGTCACCAGTTCATCTCAGGGCCAACACCAACACAGACAATCACTCAAACATACACTCACTCTCAGGGCAATTTTTAGTGTCACCAACATTGTAGGATTTTGGACTGTTGGAGGAAGCCAGAGTTCACGGAGAAACCCATGAAGACTTTGCTAGCAGAGTTGGATTTGAACCCACTACCTTCTTGCTGTGAGGAAGCTGCGCTAACCACTGCGCCACCGTGCCGCCACCATTTATTTTACAGTAAAGCATTTTAATTTCCTTCAAAGTCTCAGGCTTGAGGGAAATGCTGTCTCTCTTCGATACAATACATATCACTCTAGCAAAAACAAACATACATGAGATTTAAGATGCATGCATAGTGTGAATCCATTTGGAGACCTTGCTAAGGGATGTTGCATTTGTCATGTTATCTTTTGATTACAGAAGTTTCTTTTATCATTGCATCTTAAAATATAGAACAGAACCATTTGTTTAATGCAAGTGAGAAATACATGATATTTTTCATGTGGCCTAAAATAAACACGAGTGCTTGCCCACTGTGTATATTGAACAAACTGACTGAGAACGCAGATCAACAAAGAGCTTTTTCCATACTGCAACAAGGTAGAAAAATGTAATACCCACAGCAGGAAGTTAGACATAAATGTAGAAATCTGACTCCAGGAGGACTGCAACTAGCTAATTAATCCAACAGGACACAATTAGAGAGGAAGGACCGATAACAAAAACACAATAGCGAATATATTCAGGTCACACAAATGCTTGCAGCAAATTATCACTGTGTTGGCTATAAATGAGTTGTCTCCTTGCTAATTCTCGGTGAGGGAAAATGGGTGCAAAGTTGTTTTCACAAGACAAATAGGGACAAAAAGCAATTAGGGTGGATCGGTTGCATAAACGGCAGAGACGACAGGTGGTTGTAAAAAAATGAACGACTCTTCAGAAGTTGGAGCAGTGAGCTTACTTTGTCGTCTGGATGCATTTATAGGCTTTTATTATGCAGCAAAGCTTTGAGGGAAAAGACAGGTGTAAAATCTTCTACTCCCCAATCTCAGAGCTGATATTTGTGATGTCCGCCTGAAAGAAGCTGTTATGAAAGAGCTTCAGCCAAACCAGTCCAGATCAAACTGTGACATGGTTCAGCTGGTTTCTGGTCTGAAAGTACTTGTTTGGACAGTTTGGACTCTAAGAATGATTAAAGGAAGTTTAAGGTTGTAACAATAATCTACAAAGTGCACATCGCACTAGCCTCAGTTACAAAAAAAAAACAATCTCTGCCAATATCCCATATGCCGCTCTACATATCCATCATCATAAATCCTCACATCCTTCGTTCCATTGGAAGCATATTAAATGTTGCTTTACATCTAACTTCTTTCATCTAGACTTCTCAAGTTTTCACTTTGACCCAGACAAAAATTGAAAGTGCAGAACCTCTTGAGAAGCAAAGTCCGGTTGTACTGACTTTCAGTTTCCACTTCCACCCTCCATCAGTGTCTGAACTGCATAGAACCTTGCCAGTACCCTACATTAAAAGTGGAAAACTATGATTGAGGTTATTTTAGCTGCACATTTCCTCCAGCTGTTGTGTTGAGATATTAAAATGTAAGACTTTAAAATATACATGTTGTATATTTTGTTATTTTGTTGGATAGTGTTTTTTTAAAGCCCGTTTTGCCATCGTTTCTCACCAGCATCATACATTTATGCTGGCAGTGTCATGCATCCTTTCATGAAAACCGTTTCACTTCTTATTTTATTTTCAATCCTCATCATTGGGAGATAGCACTCAGGACCTGAGTCAAGATGCAAATATGAGTCATGCAATAATTTTCTTAAAATGCAATGATTATAAGCATTTGCTACGATAAATCAACACCTTACATTCTAACATCTGCCAGTGCTGCCAATAACTTAAATTTCACAAAATAAAGTTGAATCAAAACATCTATAAAACTTACATTAACGGTTAATACTGTACAAATTATACTTTTAACCTTTTTTTTTTTTAACCTATCCTGTCCATCTGACCCAGCATGCAGAATGAGGATCGGGCTGCCTTGCAGTACAAGACAGATTTTTTCATTCTGCAAAGGAATAGTCTGTCACACTCTTTCAGTTGCGTAAACAGCATTTTATTAGTTGTTATTATGAGTTATTAATCGACGAGGTGACCAAACTGGAAAGGGGGCTCGGGGGAATGTGAGATAGAAAGGGAGAAACACAAAAACACAAAGGGGGTCGGGGGAACAAGGAACAATATACTGGAACAAACATCTACAAGAAAAGCAGCAAAAAAAAATAACAACAGCCACTATTTATACATTAATATTTATTCATATCCATTCCTGTCAGACTAACACACATATACATATACATACCCATATCAACGTTATATTAATCATTGTATCATTTGTGTGTTCACGTTAGTCTGAATGTGCGCACGTGTGTGGGTGTGTGGGTGTGTTTGTGAGTCTGTATGTGTGTGTGTGTGTGTGTGTGTGAGTGAAAAAGATTGTCACTGGATGTAGTATTAAGTGGGAGGTCATAAAAACCCTACGCTGACCCCCAACGATAATCAGAGAGGGACCCTAGTCACCACCCCAGAGCGTAAAGGACCCACATTGCCAGCCAGTGGCCCGGAAGAAGCACCCCGGCCAAGAGCAGGCCCTCAGATGGACAGGAGCAAGAGGACCCCCCGGTCCAACCAGACGCAGCACCCCCCAGAGCGCAAGCAGATCCCTAAGCCCCAAGACCACGCCCCAGATCCCCGGTGCAGGCCGAAAAGCAGGGGGGGGGGGGGGGGGGGGGGGGGGGGGGGGGGGGGGGGGCAAGAGGCATGTGTTAGATTTTTCAGTTCCTCCATTGGACTTAGATTTACTTTATAGATCCCAAATTGGAAAATTCACTCATCACTGCAGCAGGTTGAAATACTCATACACTGCACAACCAGGCACACATAGAAAAATATGGGTAGTAAAGAGTGTCTGTTTAAAAAGATATAAGATAAATATACAATATATAAGAGTACACCAGAGAAAAACCTATTAAGGGAGAAAACACTGAAATAAAAAGCAAAAAATATAAACATAAAGTAAAAGTGAACTAAACACGGAGACAGTATGTACGTTTATTATAGATTTGTCAATATCTTTCATCCGTTTCAGTTTCATCCATGTTTTTAAATATATAATTTTTCTCGAGATTAAACAAGCTGCGTGTTTGCAGCAACACTTTGTTATGGAGTAACTTTATGTACTATATGGTTCTTTGGAATCTGACTGTTGTAAAAAGTAAATTATGAAGTCCTTCAGATGTTTAGGTTTAAGGGTTGGTACCTAAACTATCGGTCGGTGGTGCTACCCACTAAGATGTAAGGGTACTCACGTTACTAAAAGTGCGAGTACTGTTCTGTTTAAAACAGTGTCTATAATATATATATTAGATTAACATTTTCATACTTTATAATTGGTCCAATTTCAAAATCAGTTCAGGTTTTCAAACTTTCTTTAAAACAATGATGATAAAGGTAAATACGTAATGCAATAAATACATAAATATTCCAGCAATGCATTCTTCGCATGTGGAGAAACAAGATTCTGCAAGATTCTATATAAAAGAAATACATATAGAACCAGTATCTTGTTGCACATATGCTAAGATATCGACTGGTTTTGCCCCGCAGATTCGAACCCTGATCGATATTTTCTAATACGGGTTCTCCTTTGCGGTTTTCTCCTGTCTGAGCTAACTGAATGCCCCATCTCCCCACCACCCAAACTCAAATCTACTTTTGAATACTTTGAATAGCACAAACAGGACAGTCGTCAACACTGCCTCATGAATTAATAACAAATCCCTTGTTAGGGGATTTGTTATTATGCGGTAAAATGCTGCCATTCACCCAATTTTAAATTATTCACCTGAATGTGGAGCATCTCAGTATATTTATGTTATAGAAATGCAACATAACTTAAATGCTCCTCCAGCCCCCTCTCACCAGTCTGCAGGTACATAAGAAAACTAATCTCTGGTTTCCGTCAATTAGCACCAGCCGACAGAGCCCGGAGCAGTGGAAAGTTTCATGTTGTGATCTGAGCCATGAATTGTTAAACAGCCCGGGTGCTTTCTCAGTCCGAAGAGAACTGACAAAAGCAACTACTGCTAGTGCAGGACGTGCACTAATTTGGCCGTCTACAATCAGGGGAGCTCATATTATCACCATATTGATCTGACTGAGGAGAGAAGTGAGCACTCATGCCAAAGTCAGTTAGGCTCTGGTGGGCGGCCTAATGGGAAGAGTCATTGCGGCAGAGAAAACCGAGTATGCTTGTGACAACCATTTGGATCTTATTAAACAAAACAACATTTCAGTGACTATGCACTGATCCAAGGCTGCTTGTGGTGGAGGCGTCGGCAAATATATAACTTTATCAGTGTTCCACGAGTCGTATTTAATAGAATTCAAATTAAAACACAGATCAGATTCAACATAATTAAATCTTCATAGTTGTCATACTGTCTTTTAGCCCAGTCACTTCAACTTTCTAGCAAATAACACACTATTTTTCCTCTTCTTCCCTTGTACTCTACATCTTCTTCTGTCATGCCAACCAACTGCTTAACCTCAATAACCACATCCAGAAACCTTGTCTTTGGTCTTCCCTTTATCCTGCATGGCAGTTCCATCTCCAGCATCCTTCTACCAATAGATCCACCATCCCTCCTCTTCACGTGTCCAAACCATCTCAATCTGGCCTCTCTTACTTTGTCTCCAAGACGTCTAACCTGGGCTGTCCCTCGGTCCATCCTCGCTTTTTTAACATGATTAAATTTTCACATTATCCTGCGCTCTTTTGTAAGTCATAAATTACTTTGTCCTGAAATCTGAAAATGGTCATGTGTGTCCGCTTGTGATCTGATTGCCCAAAATGACTTTTAAAACCAAGCCCAAATAGGGTCTTTTTGTCAGTGCCACTTTCTCCTACACCACAATAGACTTTTAAATTGCACACAATATAAATGCAGATGTCCAAATAGGGTGGCGATGTCAAAAGTATGTTGATCAAAAGTAGGATGAGGAACTTCCATCCATCCTCATTGCAGCTCCTTACATGTTGATGCTAATCACAACTGTGTTTGTTAGTGAGAAATCAGCTGAAAATAAAAATCTTTAAAGAAAAACAAAGTAAAACAATGTAAGCTCAGAAAAAGTCCTTCCTAACAACAGGGGGATCCGGTCCTCTTTCATGAAGTCCGCCCTGAGGGGTTTCCCTTATTTATACAGTCGCCTAGAATGGACAAACATCTAGAGGGGACTTTTTATGGTTTTAGGTTGAAGTAACAGAATGACGTAAAGAAACGCCTCACAGAGGAAGAAGATGATAACTTTTTTCACATTGTGTGGCACCTTGCCTCTGTCCTTCACCTGCCAAGTTGAATTACCCAGGCGGACTGTGCAAACCCCAACACTCTCACATGTGGGGTCTTGATATGTTTCCTTCTTTGACAGAAGCTTTCAAGTTCTGGTGCTTTTTCTTGTGCAAAATATCAATCAAAAAAAATGATGATCCAAGGTTACAAAGTAACAAAATAATGCTCAACAATTCGAAAGTACCAAATAATACTCCATGAGAAAAAACTAAACTTACCCTGGATTCAGCGAGCAGAAGGAAGCACTAGGAACCAGGATTCAAACACACACATTCACTGTCACGGGCGGAAGATGTGGAAACAGGAACTAAAGGAAGTCAGGAGTCCAACAATAAAACTAACATAATAATAATAGTCATGGCACTTGAAGGCCACTGTAGATTCTTGAATAGTGAGGGATGAGCTTAGGTGCTAAATTGGTTGCAATCTGGAACTTCACCGCTTGATGCCACTAAAGTTTAGTGGCACCTGTTTTCTTGAAAAACGTTGACTGTGGCCTTAACTCAAGCTAGAAAGAAATAAGGATTCTGAAATCATTGATCAGCTGCAGTATGTGATGGTGTAATTACAGTAGTAGAATGCCTCCTTCTCTGGTATCAGTGCCATAACCAAATATCTACAACTGTTCAAAAGACAAGTTATCAACTCAGGGTTAGGGTTAGAAAAGAAAAGAAAAGATTTTAATATATACTAATAACATGATTACCATGCAGTACTTTTAATGATATCAACCAAATACAACGGCAGATTAGGTACCAGAGCAAAAGGTTAAATACCGAATCAAAACTCTCCAGGTAGTATGCGTACCAGATATTTCTTTCATCTGACAGAAGATGATGTTTGGGAAAGTCACAGGTTGTTAAGAAAATCTTCCCTGGTTCTGAGACCTGTTAATTCAATTTTCCATGTTTAATTTGTCTTATGAATATCTCCTCTCCTCCTGTCTTCACCCTTATTGAACCTTTCTTATAGAATGTTGTCACCTGTGGCTAGTGCCACCTGTTCCCCATTTGACCTCGTTCCTCTGTGTATTTATGGCCCTGTTTACACAACAGTTTTAGTCAAAACCAATCAGTTTTTTCTTTGTTTACAAAACATTTTACACTAAACAACATTGTAAAAATTATCTAAATATGTACAGCCCTGCAATCATGTCTGAAAATGATGTAGTCTTTTTGACGGCCTTGTCATAATTTTTAAAATATACAACAGAGAAGAAGACTGACCAGGAAGTGTAGATTATTTCCACTTATCATAGTAGCAGGAATCCTAATGATATCAAAAGAAATGCTCCACGTAAAAACCCCTTTTCTGAATTAGAAGGCCTTTTCAAATTGAGATCTAGACCTGAGCAGACAGTTAGTTTTTATTACAAACTCTCCAAAAAATAAATGGGAAGGTAAGAAATAATGAACTCTCGGAACACTTCCAAGAAAAACCATCAGGAGCCGTGATGGACTGATGTTGTGAACAAATTAAAAAGCGCTGGAAAACATTGTAGATTCTAAGGATATATCTAACAACAAGAAATCTAATTTCTTATTATAGCCGTTCACAGTTATTATTGCAACTCAACCAAAAATATGGAACAATTAGTTGTTCATTCAATAAACATATCATGTTTTCTGTTTTGTTTATAACTATTGCTCCTGAACAGAGCAAAAGTGATTTGATTTAAAAAATTGCAGAGTACGCAATATTTCTTATTCGATACTCAATTAATAGCCAGAATAATAAATAGAATACTCGATTACTCGAATAATCGATTACTGCAGCCCTACTTCAGATCCTTAAACACCAACTCTCTCCATTTGGTCAGTCGGCAGTAGTTTGAAAAGTCAATGCCCCTTTCCTCCAGGCGTCTAGCCAGTGTCCAGTTCCCACTGGCCAAAGTGATATACAGTACAATCACACAAAAAGTTGCCGCTAACAATCTGCTTTTATATTTTTAAAAGCTGACTTTGATGGTTCTTTCATAGTGCTCTTGAGTAGATAAAGGCACTGAGAGCTCTTTAAGACTCTGTTAAGCATCTTTCGTCATCTAACCAGACCAAATCACACCGCTAAATGTCAACACTTCGATCAAAACTCATATATCCTGAGCCTACTTGGTCCTGGTTGTTTGTTGAGCCTCTGGTCAATGTTCCCATCTTGGCTGTTACCATTTTATTACTTAAAATATTATGAAAAGAATGTTACAAATAAAAAGTGCAACAAAGCAGTTGTATTTGAAGAACGTGACAATCTGTAAACGTCTTTTTCTCTCTCGTTACAGATTATGTTGATAGAGTAATGGACTTCATCTCTAACAAGGTGTTCCTTGATACTGCCTCATACATTGATGAACATCTTAAAATCAACACCTTTTACTTATTACAGAGTTATTATTACCATACTTATGGCCAACGGGTGTACTGGTGTTCATATAGTTTGTATAGTTCCAAAATGCACAGGGATACTGTTTTATCTAAGTTTGGTTAACTCACAGTTCACAGGTTAAGTTGAGAGGATTGTATTTCACAGTTTTTTTGTTCAGGTGTGTTATTAGGCGTGATATATTTCACTCTTGGTTTTGGTATTTTCTTTGATTTGAATATCACACAGCCATATGGTACTTTCCACAAGTGATCATTTTACGAACTTCCCCCAGTTCGGAAATACTTAAATTAATTAAGCAACTTTCAGTACTAGAAACTTACGACAGGTTACAACAGAGTCAGGTTCAAAGTTATATGTTGGATCTGGATAACTCTAAACAGGACATAGTTTCATTTTAATCTTATTTAGTACCTTTTAATATTAATATATTATCTAATTACAATGCTCAGATAGAGTGTGTAGGTTTGCGTGTGAAGAGGGATCCTTGTGCACATTGTTTTGCGTGAAATTACTTTAGTGAATTATCAGCACTGACAGTTTCTTCAGTCTGTCATCCGGCGAGAGCAACTCACTACCTTTTCATCCAGTGTTGTTACAAAAAAAATCTTCTGAAAACTCCACTGACTTCATATCTCTAACAAGCGATGGAGCATCAGTCCCTGACCGCTAGTAGATGATCTTCTAAATTGCTCCAGAGTTAACTATAGTACCGTCCTTTGCTCATGGTACACAGAGAAATTAACTGCTGTACTTCTGCCACGTGGATTGATTATCATGTCAAAGCCATTGTCTTTGTGTTATTTCATTAGTTTAGAGCTGCACGGCTGTCATTTCCTGCCCCCAATGAGTGCCGATGCAGAGAGGAGGTTTGCACAGAAAGCCTCAAGAGATCTGTGTTGCTTAGCATTACGCCAAAAATATCTCAATATATTCTATGTTGCCCTATAAAGTACAAAGAGGCAGTCTCTTAGTCTGGGGGATTAGTTGGGTTTATGTAACACTCCACTCGTTATTACCTCCACCACAACCAGCTGGAGGAGGTCATGTAATGCAGTTAATTTGGGTTAGTATGTGGTGTGGGTGTGTGTGTTTGTAAGCAGGACAGCTCACAAAGGTGGGGCCCAACTTTGTAGCAAATCCAGCAAAGCGTCCACTTAGTGATGACGCGATATGTTTTTTATTTTGACCAGCTTCTGCTGGCCTAAAATTGGGTCAGAAAAGCAATAAAACCCTAAGGAAGCATTAATGTGAATGCTCTCAGTGCTGAACCAATGATGTAGCAGTAGTTTGGCAGCAAATTTTGTTAATTCGCCTTTGAAAACCAGAATTGATTTTCCCATCATTCCCCATTGTCCAAGCTGCACAAACTTCAAACTTAACATACTGGATTAGAACTGGAGCCTGAAGACATCCACAAATAAATGCAGTAACAGACAGATATGATATACTTTTACTAGCCCAATGGCTATATTGACAATGGGACATCGAAGCTGTAACATGCTGAAGTTTTAACAGGACGTTGGTTGTTGATGTGAACCGGAGGAAATACAACAGAACTTTGACAACTCTGTTTCACTTCAAAAAGAGCTGGTTAAAAGAGATTAATTTATTGTTGGGACAGCGTTCAGAATTCCTCATGCACAAAATAAGCCAAACATATTATTTCCACTCCAATAGGCCCAGCCAATTTATGGCCATGAGACTGAGTGCAGACGAGGGACGAGAATACCTCCCTTTCTGGCCTTTAAGCGACCCACTGTTAATGGAAACAATCGAGTTCGGGATTAAAGCAGGCTCGTTTTCCAGAGACGTCAATACAGCCATATTTTCTTCAATACAGACCCTTCGGAATGCTCTAGTTAAAGGCCTATTTCACTTTTGAACGCAGACAGAAACAGTTATGCTAAGATACCAGCCAGGAGACTGCAAGGTCACATGACTAAGCTGGTACACAGTAAACAGAGGGGCTTTATAAAATCTAGACTGGCGACAGATAAGGTCAGGAGACTGTTACATGTCATAGATCGCGTAATCTCCTTTCGATTCAAACAGCAAAATTTTTATCAAACACTCAAAAAGGTCAGTTAGCTCAGTGCTGACTCTGCCTTTGCCCCCCAATATTGGGGGACATTACAATCAGCAGTGACAAAATTTTATATGGAAAAAAATGACCACGCATTAAGCTCACTACAATGCAGTGGGAGAGGATAGTGGTCTGTCCCTCCCAAAACTTCAAATTATATAATCTGGCCCTTACGCTTAGAACGCTGCTAACTTGGCTTCAATACGATGCACAGGTGTCTTGGCGTGCGCTGGCGAAGGCTCTGAATCTGTACCTCCTTGCATACTTTTTGCATTTAAACGCTCCCCTATCTCAGTGTGACCCATATATGGCCTCGTTGTCTCATATTTGCTCTTGGTGTGGAGGAAGGCTGAGAAATTGTGTTGCTGTCACTTTGCGTGGGATCCACATGTCCCACTCTTTAATAATAATACACTACAGTTTGGTGGTCATCTTATTTGTTTCCCTTGTTGGGAGAGAGGGAGCATCCGTGTCCTTGGGGACATTTATGTTGACGAAGGTTTACTCTCCTTTCAAGAATTATGTGCCAGGTATAACTCACCACGCACCTCCTTCTTTTTCGACTTGCAATTAAGATCATCCCTACGTACAGGTGGTATCTCAATCCAGGTCCCCCCCGCACAACACCACACAAGCTATGTAGGGCATTAGGCACCGTCAGGAAGTACTAGAGGCCTCGTCGCCAGACTCTACTGGTTTTTGTTGCAACATTCCTGACATTGGACGCCTTTTGGAGGACAGATGTTCCAGATCAGGCCCCACCATTTGATTGGGACAAGGTGTGGATCAACATAGGGTAAGCTTACAGAAACCCAGACGATCAGTAAATCCATTACAACTTCATTCATAAATTGTATTTAACTCCCAGAAAACTTCAGAAGATGAAAATAATTGCCAACCTTACTTCTTGTTGTTGTTCTCTGTGCGCATTAAATGCAGTTGGCACTTTTCTATAAGTGTTCTGGGAGTGCCCTGCAGTGGCTATATTTTGGAAACCAGTTGTGTCCAATCTTTCTGGTATGTTTGGTATTGTGCTGCCTTGCTTGCACACAACCCTTATTCTCAATGATTTATCACACCTGGGCTTGACATTAGATAGAAGGAGGGGAATATAGGCTGGGCTTACAGCAGCAAAAAAAATGATGGCTACACATTGGAGGCCTCCTCACTCCCTCTCTACCCGTGCCTGGGTTCTGGGGTACTTGACATTGTATATCTGGAGCTGTCCACTGCCCGAGTTCAAGGATAAAAGGATTCTGTCATAGAAACTTGGACTTCACTCTCAACTAACCTCCAAAGAAAATTTTCATGATTTAATTGAATGTTTCTTCCCTTTTTTCTCCTACTGTGTGGCCTGGATCAAGGTTTTATGGGGGATGGGAATTGTTTGGAGAAGATTTTTTAATTTTTTATTTTCGTGTTCTTTATTTTTTATTCCTTTTCTTTCTTTATTTTCAACCTATTTTCTACAATTTGAATTTCCATTTGTATTTCTGTATAGCTTATCCTTCTCTAATTTCTCTCGGCACGTCTACATGCCAGTGTAAGAGCTGGGGTGGTATCATTCAACCAGGGCTCTGAGACAGGTTTGGAGCGCTTAGTCCTGAGAGGTGCGATGGAGTCCAAAATGAAAGTGCAGAGCTCGTCAACAACAAGTTTTACAGTCACCATCTAGAGAGTGAGGCATAGAGTCATTAAAAGCAGTAGTAAACAGCAACATAGTTTATGGGTTTATCACCCGCAGGTGAAGATCAGGACCATGGGTTGCAATCCTTGAACAAAGTACTGTGACAGTGAATAACACAGGAAAGTGATCTGATACACATGTGTTGCAGATTTCAGTAATGTTCACACTCAAACCATAAGACAAAACCAGGTCTAGTGTGTGCCCCTTATGATGTGTTCGCCCGGAGAACGTTTGAATAACATTAAATCAGCCTATAAGATTTAAGAAGTCCTTCAAAAGGGGTCTGGATTGCAGTGCAGGTAAGCCGGAATAGCTAACAGAAATGGAGGACTGTATCATATCTGGTCTGACAAAAATTCTGTAACCAACTTTGTTTGAGATGCTTGGATGATAAGAAGTTAATTGCGATCATAAACGAGTACAGCAGGAACATCACGACAACATACATTAATAATCAAACCTTCGGTTAATAGCAAGTGGTACACAATAAGTCTGAAAAAATGTGAAAACTATGCGAAGACACAAAACACTGAATTCTACAAATTTAAATATGTGTACAATGAAAATATATCAAATATGCAAAAAAGGAAAACACAAGAATAACACTGAATGTGAAATTATTTGCTTAAAATATTAAGCAAATAATGTATATTATATTTTTAAATATAATTTAAGAGTAATTTAAAATGTATTGGTAATGGTAAGAAAAAATTCCGAATTATACAAAATGCATACCCAACAGATGAAAAAAAACAACTGCATGAAGAACTTACATTTTGCATCCGGAAAAAAGAAGGATCGCTAAACATTATAGATACATTATAAATGCATACTGGATGTTCTATAGCACCACATACTGGACACAGGAAGTGAAAATATAATCCTTTACGTAGTTTAAATAATGCAAGAAAATCTAGAGCTGTGTCTGATAGCAATATCGCACGTCCCTAATGGGCATAACAGTCTAAGGTCATGTTCATTGCTGATTGACACTTCAATTAATTTTGCGACCCACCTGAGCAGACTAATTGTAGTTTTTTTATGTTCCTTAGGCTGGTGTCATTCTTCAGGCTAACAGCTGAACACACCAGTATTCTCCTGTTTTGAACTTTCAGATTTGGTGCCTCTTGTACTTATTACTATGGCTTAGATTTGTTTGTACTACTGTTATCCATCAAAACCCACTTAACAGAACAACAGTGGGCCTTGTACAATAGTGGATCACATCACAGCAAATTCATCTAAATTTGGTTGCCAAATTATGTGGTAATTACATTGATAGAAGATGGACAAAGTTTATGAATCAAAGAGCAGGATGGCTTTTATTGACATCACAACAATAGTTGTGTTAATCTGCAGCAGATGTTGTATATTCCATTGTAATACCAGCTTTACATCTTATCATAAGCCCACCCCAATGGATTTGATCTCCGATAACAATGTCCTTCAGTCAGCATACCTTAAATGTTTTCCTGACAGCAGACGGATTCTTGTATGACCTCACAACATGCTCATACTAACAAAAGACTCCACCAGAGTCTGTTATTTGATATGAATGAAATTGTTTACATATAATGTGAAACCAACACATCAACTACAGTGCGAGGAGATCATGTGATCAACGTGTCTGATGTGAGTAGGTAACTCAAAAAGATTGGTGGAGATATGAACTCTGAGTGCCCTCTGTTTCAAACCAGGCAGCCATTCGTTCTGTATCTGTAGAGAGACAAGGAGAGGTGGTGAGGAAGAGGACAGACAACTTGGTTGTCCAAGATAAGCTTTAATTAGAGTGATTCTGTGTCATTGACAGATATCATGGAGAAAAAGTGTGCCAAGCACAGTGGTGAATGTGGACTAATTTGGGTTGTAGAAAACGTTTACTATTATAAAAAGTGTTAAAACAATATTCACACTAGAAAATGAGTCACATGCCATCAAAGTGCCACATATAATGAGCAAAGAGGATGAAAATTGTGGTCATCAGTTCTGTTCGAATCATGTGAGATTTTTCTCATGCATTCATTTTGCACTATTTTCTATTCCCCCCAAAAGTACAGAGGGAATCTCGGCTCATCCGCAGATATATTTCCTAACTTGATTACTTATTTACAGTGATGCTGAAATGGTTGGGAGAGTAGAGTGAGATTATAATCAGTCCTGCCTCGGGGGATGCAGATCCATATAAATTGCACAATGGAGTTCATGTGTAGTTCATGCGGGTATATCTGTTGAAACCTCAAAACTAGTGAATACTAGTGCTGTACATATTTCCACCAGCACCATTTTCGCTGAAACACAAACCATCAGGAGTCACAAGAAAAGCGTGCAGTGCTGTGAAAAAGTACTGGACCCCCATCCTAATTTCTTCTATTTCTGTTTGTGTCTCCGACAAAACTTAGTGCTTATATAAAGCAAAAGTAACCTGAGTGAAAAAGTTTAATCATAATTTCATAAAGACCACAAAATATTCACCCTTCTGTACTTAACATGTAGCTGTTCCACCTGTAACCAAAAACCTATAATAAATGGATATTAGTGTCCGACATCACTGTGATGGGATTTTGGCCCAACCTTCTTTGCTGAACTGCTTTGCTGCAGCCACACTGGAGGGTTTGTGAGCAAGAACTAATCTTTTCAGGTCCCAAAACAACATCTCAATGGGAGTCAGGTCTAGGCTTTGACTATGCCACTTCAGATTAAACATTTTTGAGCCATTCAGAGATGGGCTTAATCATTTGCTTGGGATCATTGTCTCGTTGCGTGGCCCTGTAATATTTGAGCTTCAACTCAGAGACTGATGATATTCAATATTCTCTTGTGAAAAGCAGAATTCATATATCCCTCAATTACAAGACAAGTCGTCCTGGTCCTGAAGCCGCAAAAGCCCCTCCACAACTTCACACTGCGACCTCCATGTTTGACTGTATCTATAATGTTCTTTTTGTGGAATGCTTTATTTGGTTTACAGCAGATGTAACGACTTTCTTTTCTTCACCTCAGTCCATAAAATATTCACCCAAAAAGCTCTGAGGGTTATCAGGGTGTGTTGTGGTAAATTTCCGATGAGCCTCACTGTTCTACTTGGTTAGCACTTACTGTCTCCTCGCCACACCTCCATTATGCATATTTCGCCCAGTGTTTTTGGAATATTGGCGCCATGAACTCTGACCTTTTATAGAGGTGAGAGAGTGCTGATGTTTTTTGTGAACCTTTTGTGATTTCCTGAACAAAGCTTTGCTGAACTCTTGAAGAAAAGTTTGAAGGTTGGCCACTTCTGAAGCATCTTTTCAAGTCCCGCCTCAGCATTTCAAAGGGGTTCCGTACATGTTTGAATAGAAACAGAGACAGCTGAATCCCAAAGCATGACAGGTCTGGTGAACACTGCTGTGCAATGAATATGGATTCTGTGTTAAGTTTGCAAATTCTTTTTTGATGATGTATAAGAGGCTTCACAAGGTTACGTCAATGTAATAGGGTGCATAATTGTGCTCCTGACAAATTAAGCTAAATGCCAGGTCAGCCATTCAGACAGCAGGGTTAGCTTTTTCTCTTCAGCTCCTTACTGGAATGCTAAAATATAGCATTTTGCCTGTAAACTATGCCTTCATAATCATAAGGACAGCGCAAATGGAGAGCAGCAATGAGCTGAATACTTTTGTAAGGAGTGAATACAGATGATAACAATAGATGCAATTAGAGAAAATGCTATAAGAAATGTTTTTGTATAATATAAAACATGAATGTACAAATTAAATAATCAAAAGAGGAGATAATACACTTTTTCTTCTGGCTTTACAGAGGAGTTAATCAAAGCAAACATTAAATCCCTTGCGCTCTAATGCTAATCCAGCAGAGGTGATTTCAATGTTGAGGTTATCTTCTCCGTCAACCTCTCTGTACTTTCAGAAACATCAACATCATCCATTCTCCATGGTGCTAATGAGGGATGATCAAAGAGTAATCATTGGCCACAGATCGAGGGCAGGTGGAGCAACCAACAGGATTAATCTGTAATTACAGGGCCATGCAGACCAACAGACCATCCCTGTGTTAATTCATCATGTTCTGAAACAGGAGATGGGTCATGTGATTAAATTAAGGTGGCGGGTCCAGTGCTGTGTTTCCATGCTCACTCCATGCCTCATGTGCAGTTTTAGGTTGACTCTACTGGCGGAGGGCAGGAAATTTTAATGTTCTACATAATGCTGAATTATGATCAAACACTTCACTCTGCTCACTTCACTTGGATGACTGTCACTGCTTGATCATTAGACTTGGCTAGCATAGGTTACCCAAACAATAGCAAATGTTATTCGGTATTCATGACCATCCCTACATGCGAGTGGGCCTTGTTTACCAATGATCCCGTCGCTGGTTCACCATTTGACTTTGCTTATGATGCATTCAAACATTTGCACAAATGTCACTTGGGATTGACAAGACATACAATGTTTCTTTCCTGTGTTTAAGTGTGTTATCAACCAAGATCAACGTAAAAAGAATTGCTGCTCTGTATTTGTTGTGAAAGTCACGAACACTTTGGACAACCTAGTTAAATTTGATCTCAGCATTGGACCAGTCCCTGAGGAGCATTGAGCAGCCTTGTACAGTTTGGTATGTATATAGACTGCAGTGGCCTGAGATCAAACCAGCAATCTCCCGATAGGTACTTGACCGCTCACCCTCCTGAGCCACAGTTTGTCAATATATTTAAATACCATATATGTCAATTTTACTTTTCCAAATTTTAACTCCTCATTGGCCATCAAGCACATCCCCCCCTGATCTATTTAATACCCGCTGCTGCTGCTCTGCGCATGTATTGCTGCCTGTTGTCTCAGCCTCACCACCAACCCATCATCCAACAGTGGACTCCCGTAAAGGGTATTCAGTGTTAACTCATCAAATCACTCCCACAAACAATCTCCACGTAAAAAGAATCTGCAGTCAGTGATGAGGTCAAAGCCTAGATGTCAAAATCCAACTACACCTATACTGTCGTCCCCGAAAACAGGGGAATATCACCGAAAAAAGCCATATTACCCACATTGTACAGGCAATCCCCCTAATTTACTTCTGAAATTAAATGTGAAGTTATGTCAACTTATAGTTAGTGAAAATGCTCCTCGTACTGTCAAAATTATGAGTATTAGATTAAAAATATGGGTTTTAAATCTCTTTGAGGTGATATACACCAAATTTTGATGTATATCAACAATTTTAGTGATAAAATCTGGTGTATATCATGGAACAGTGATTAAGAAATGAAGTCCGGAAAACTTTTGGAGATGAAGCGTCCCTTAGTGTTGGAAGTATTCATGTGACCTTTCCCACAATCAATCCAGTTATTCCTCCCACTAAGGTCTTTGTTTATAAGAAGGATCTGTGGTGGAGGCGGACAGGGTGAAGGACATGACAGGAGCAGTGGCAACAGCGATGAAAATTCCATAATATCCCGATTATTCAGGTATATAATGATGTTCCGCTGCTGGGGCCTTTCCTGCCCCATTCCCCCGGTGTCTTTCGTTCGTGCTGGTCAGGGTCCTTCTTGGGCCCTGGGCTTGTTCCTTGCACCTGGGGCCCTGTGATACTGTAGGCCCTTCGTCCTGGGCGTTCTTGGAGTTTGGGAGGCTGACTTGACCATCTGGCTTCTGTTGAACGCTACAGGAGGCCCTGTACACTTATAGGGATTTTGCTCCATGATCTTGGCCCAACACACCAGGATTTACTATGACCCAGTATTCACTGTTGATTGAGGCCACCAATGGTTTTTGAACCAGTGTTTGAGTTCAACATCACAGCTCTGTGTATGGTTCTTTGAACTCTTTAGGCTCTGGGCTGGCCGGGATGCATGGAACACAAAACCATTACACTGACCGTTAACGTTACTGCCTGTGTGTCTTATTTTCCCTTTGTTTCACGGATAGTAGCCACAGAGCAAGGTCAGTGTCCTAGTTTTCTCTGCAAAGTAATTAAAATGAAGTCGCCGTACTGGAAGTAAGAAAAAGGGGAATGCGAATGGATGTGAGTGACAGGGACCTTTTATACAAAGAGACAGAGAACAATTGTTGTCAGACAACAATGCTGCAACAAAGAACCTTCTCTCCCCAAGATACCCTTTTGTTTTTTATTTTTCACTGAAGAAAACAATGGTGGAACAACCCCACACTTAGTTTTAAATAGCGAGTTAGGTTCTGCAAGCAAAAGAGATGTAAAGTGTTGTGTAGCCTACTTCTGGCATCCAGTCTTACATATGAAGTAACATATATTGAGCAGCCATTCTAGAAAAATAGATCAAGGTGGAAAAAGTTGAATGTTAATGGCTGTTACATGGATGCTTATCTCTTTCTATGTAGCTTCTGGACAATGTGCTGCCTCCTCAATGTCAAGGTACTCTCATTTAATTTCCTTCTTATTTGAGTTTGCAGTTAACTGTTCCTAGCTGCTTTTAAGACTTCCAGCAGTGAGCTGCACAAATAATACATCATCAAAGCATTACAGCATCAACCTACCTTTCAAGCTTCCATTTAAGCAAATGTCCTTCTTTTGCTTAAATCTTTTGACTATCTCTCCTGCCCTCTCGGAGGTGGAATAACTCAGATCCCCATTATACACCAAAGCATTTGTAAAGAATGGGAGGTAAATAGGGCGGACAAGGTCAGAACCTCTGTTTTGGTGGGTATTCAAAGTCTGCAGTACATACCAAAGTGCAAAGTGGTCCAAAGAAGGAAAAACAGCGACAGGGTCATGGGCTCCAAGCCTTATCAATGCGCTTGGGGAGTGATAGAGATCCCCCTGTAACTCCTTCTTTTTTTTTTTGTCTAAAGAAGAACTACTTTTTTTTCGTCCAAAGAAGAACTACTGTTTGGAGCGATATCCCCTGCATGACGTGTTGGAATGGTGGATTGTGCCGTAAATAGATGATCATCTTTATTGCCTTTAATTAACACATTTTTACGTGATAAATGCCTCTCAGCTTGAACGACATTATGAGCATGACAGATTTTTCTTTGTGTTTACTGATCTTTTTCTTGAATGCTTTATAAACCATTTCCATCTAGAATAAACTTCTGCTCACTTCAAATGTTGCAGCAGACTGCAGCTGGGTAGACTTTTCCCTCCGATAAACTATTCTGTCATACTTTTTTGGGTAATGACGACTGTGTTAATCTGTTGCTTTTTTAATCTATCTAAAAAAGATCTTCATGTCAATTCTGCTTCTCCTCCTTGGCTGTTCTCTGTTCCATCTCCCTCCTCAAAGCCCAGACAGACTATTCTCTTTGAATCCATTCCATTTACAACCTCTGCATTGAAGAGGAGAAAAAATCAGTGCAGTCTGAGACAGCAGTTATGTCAATTTGAATCAAAAAGAGGGGCTGCAGCTTACTTTTGTAGCTTGACTCATGTACTAGAGCAGTTTCTTGCTTTGAGTCTGGGTATTATAATCACACATTTTGCCATAAGTGAAACAACATGCATGCCTATTTTAACATCCAAAGTTATAGCACTGATTCTGCTGAAAATGAGCAATAAGGAGAAGAACCTATAGATTTAATTTGTTTATACATCTCTTCTCCCCGTGGGACCTACGCACAAGGCTTTGACATCTGTTGTAGGCAACCTAGAATACATAGTCATCAGAGCATCAGAGAAAGTATATGTAAATGTATGTGTGCATGCAAATTATGCATTGAAGGTGGAATTTTGGTTGTCTGTATTTGTTTTTTGCGCCAGTCCCCTTTGTTCAAATTAAGGCTTACCTCATTTCTTCAGCATGCAATGAAATTTTAAAAGGATTTTTGCCTTCGTCATTGGAGATCTGGGAAAGCCTGTCCAGCTGGACAAATTTCCAATGAATAAATCCAAGTCCATTTAAGATCCTCCTAATCATAATTTATGAACAGTAACAACCTTCAGAGCCAGTGAATGGCGATGGAGGTATTTCATGTGGATGTAGATGTGGCCTCTCCAAAGTTGATGTCGGTTTATAAAAATTAGAAAACTGATTAATGTCAGTGAGTGAGGGGAGCTGGGTACCCATGATGTTTGGGGCAGTTTTCATCTCCTGCTGTAGAGCCTTCCTGTCAGGGACAGAGCAGCCGCTGTAGTACACTCTGATTCCGTCGGTCAGGATGCTCTCTATTGTGCACTGATAAAAATAAAATAAAACAGAGGTGGTTTCTTCAAAGTCTGTAAGAATAGTCAGTGTTGTGCTCCCCTGACCAGAATAGATGAGTTGGTTTGCTAGGTGAGGTCTTCTTTGATGTTGACTACTAGTTTTTTTAAGCTGGAGACTACATTAGAGGGATTGCGCCCCACCTCAATCTCTCTAATGTAGTCCACAATCAGTTCTGTGGTCTTCTTGGTGTTTAGGGTTAGAATCTACCCTAAACACCAAGAAGACCACAGAACTGAAACCATTTCCATCTAGAATAAACTTCTGCTCACTTCAAATGTTGCAGCAGACTGCAGCTGGGTAGACTTTTCCCTCCGATAAACTATTCTGTCATACTTGGTTAAGATCTGGTGTGGAGACAACCATCTAACCGTTAGATGGTTGTCTCCACACCAGACAGCCAGACGTTCAGCCTCCTCCCTGTATGCCTTTATCATTGATCAAATCCACCACTGTGATGTCATCTTTGAACTTGGCTATGATATTTGATTCGTGCACAGGTACACAGTCGTTTGTGAATAGCAAGTAGAGCATAGCACTGAGCACAGAGCCCTGTTGGACCTTACTGCTCGGTGTTAGAGTGGAGGAGGTATGGCTAGCTAACCTAACAGACACTGGACTTTCTCACAAACACTCCTTAGAGTCGATGCTGATAGAGAGAGAGAGAGAGAGATAGAGAGAGAGAGAGAGAGATAGAGCGATAGATAGATAGATAGATAGATAGATAGATAGATAGATAGATAGATAGAAACTTTTAGTAATATGAATATGATATAATATAATATACAATTAATATGTATATAAATAATTAATATATATACATATGCTTAAGATAATGAATTAAAAACAGAAAAAGACATACATTTAACAAATATATATAATAAAGTGAAGGAAATATAAAGAAAAGAAGAGCTGATATGAATCAAATATAAATTATAGCAGTCCAAGTGCAGATGTGCAGTAAGTAGAATCACAAATGGTGTGTAGTCAGTGGGTGAACGATTGGTTGCAGAGTTCAGTGTTTCATACACAACAAAGTCTCACAGTGATTTATTGTAGATTCTGACTGCAGTCGGGACAAAAGACCTGCGACAGCACTCAGTCTTACACTGTGGGTATAGCAGTCTGAGGTGTTGTCCCGGATGGATGTAAGCTTGGTTAAGATCTGCATGTCACCCACCTCCTCCACAGAGTACAGGGGACAGTCCAGGACAAGGTTGGACCTCCTGACCAGCATGTTGAGTCTCTTCCTGTCCCTCTCTGTGCTTCCTCCTCCCCAGCAGACCACAGTGTAGACAATTACAGATGCTAACACCTTACTCATAAAAGGTCTTTAATAGTGTCCTGAACACTTCAATTTCCAGGTCGGTAAGTTTTGCCATCAGCTTTGATGGAATGACAATGTTGAACATGGATGTGTGAGAAGCGTGAGTATTTATATTGGTGCACCATCCACCATTCTCTCTAACTTCTAATCCTGTTCAGGGTCACAGGGGACTGGAGCCTATCTCATCTGAATTTGGGCAAGAGGTTGGTGCCATTGCCTTTAATGAAATTAGTACAAGTTCATTATCTGACGAGTTAGTCATTTCAGTCGGAAGTAGACCCGTTTTTGGCTTTGCCCTTTCACAACCCCCTTGGGAATCGCATTCAGTATTTTAACCTTTTGCATAAATATGGATCATCTTCCTTCAATGTAAGATTCTGCGTCCGCCTCTGACTGACAATGCAATAAAGCAGTAAGGTGCAGCTTACTGCTTTTACATTGAGGTTCCTCGAGGCACTTCCTCGAGTGTTTGCCCCACAGACAGGACACAAGAGGTTCGTAGGGATAACGGGGGAGGCTCCATAAAATAGCTTCCAATGCCATTCAGCACCTTCTTTACCATTTAATGAGATTAAGGAAATTTTAATCACCTTTTAATATGCCGGTTTTCCTTAGCATCACTCATCATTTCCGAGGGCCGCCAGTTCGTTCCAGGTTTTAACCAAAAATCCATGGCGTTAACGGGCTTTCATTAGATGCTCTTTGGGAATTTGTTGCATTACACATTGTGTTTATTCAGTGAACTAAGTTCATCATGTAGCCTTTAAAACGCGCCTAAATATGTCACTATGCTGTTGGTGAGAAGTGTGAGATATTTACATATTCAGATCTTGTCACTTGTTTAACAAGCAGTGCCAGAGGAAAGGATCAGAGGAATGACTCTGTCACTCTCCAGATAGACCTGTGTTTGTTCCGTCTGAATATTCCAGACATAATAAAAGCTGTATTGGTGGACGTTGCATTCTTTGAGCAAGCCATCCCTGCCCCATGGCAAGGATTGAATAACACCGTAATTTTGCCTGCATTGACTCTTGACACAAAAAGTCAAAATAAAGGGTGAAATTTCACATTTTTGAACAATCTGACTGATGCATGTATTTTGAACTGTACTAAATATATGTTTTAATGTAATTAATGTGTGTAATGATGATGTGTGGTCAATCCGTTTCTGCGCAGGTGTAAAGTAATGATTAAGATATAATTCCCTTCTAACTTCTAGTAACTCAATGTATGGGTAGCATGGTGGTGCAATGGGTTGCACAGCCTCACAGCAGGAAGGTTCCAAGTACAAATCCACCCCTGGGGCCTTTGCATGCGTGGGTTGCCTTCTAACTTCTTCCCCCAGACCAGAAACATGTGAATGTGATTGTTAATGGTTGTTTGTTGGCACTGCGATGAACTGGTGATTTATCAAATGTGTAACCTGCCTCTCAGGCAACATCAGCTTGACTTGGATTTACGCTGATTAGGATAATCAGTTGCAGAAAGTGGAAGATGGAACTTTTTGCTTCATGTGTGAACTAAATAGTTGTTAGATTTAAAAAAAAATGCATATACATAAATGGCTCAAAGCTCATTCAAGACCAAAATCTAAAGATCCCAATGCTGAGAAGATGTGTTTACAGCCATCTTTCATGCTTGTCTTGAAGAATAAGTAGATGATGCTGATGCAAAAACTAAAGGCTGCACAAGTGCTGCTCAGTATTTTATTAAACATAAAGTCAAAATAAGCATGAAAACCTCAAAGCCCCCTGCTACAGATGACAGTTAATTGCAGACTTCCAATCTAATTAAAATTCTTCTTAGGTGCTTATCTGGGAAAAAAGTAACATTTTCAAAAAAAGAAAAAAGAATAATTATAATTACCAAAAATAGCAAAAATCCATTTCTAGTCCTCGGATATATATGCATGAAATTTAGTGAAAAGTATTGAAAAGTTTTGGATTTATGCTCAGGAGATTCATTTCAGACAAATCCCACTCACAGAATGAGTCTACATTCAACTTGTAACCATGGAAACAAAAAAACTACACCTCTCCAGTACTTGGTTGTGGTATTCAATATATTGAACAGTATTTGAGATATGCCAGTGAAAAATACTTCAATGAGTCCACCTTAAAGCCCTTAAATGGGCTTTTTAGGAACTAAATAGAACCCTAAAACAAAAACTCAGTCTATCTTGTAGTCATGGAAACTAAAAAATCTGAGTTATGATCTGAAAATTAAATGTGAGACAGAGCGACAGATGAGTGGATGGAACGGATACCCATATCCCTTGCCATGAACGACTGAGGATATTGGAATTGGTAGTGTTCATCCATCCTTGACCCTAAGATAGAAAGAGACAACAGGATTTGAAAATATACCCTTATGACTGGGTGAAACTTTCAAAGTGGGAAATAACTAACTAATCCCAAAACCATCAGGCTATCTCTGTATTTGTATCTCAGTCGTTTGGAGCCAATGACTCTAGTTCACCAGTTGTCCTTCCTTACACCTCTTCACACGACTTTGGAACAAACAACAAGACCTGCAGTTCTGGAGATGCCCTGACCCAGTCGTCTACACATCCTATTTTAGTCCTTGTCAAAGTCAATGAAGTCCATACAGGTCACCGTTTTTCCTGCTTCCAACAAAAGCAACCGCTGGACAAAAGGTTAAGTTGCTGCTAACCATAGAAAGAGATCAATGTTATTCACTCAAGCTGTCGGTTTTTATAATGTTATTTCCAATAAGTTTAGGGAACACCATATAACGAAACTAATCACTGGGGCTAGGAGATGGTTAGTGAATGTGATGTTGTCTATAGTGAAATATTAATAATAATAATAATAAAACCTTATGCTTATATAGCGCTCTTCAAGATACCTAAAGACACTTTACTGAGTATAGTCCGGAATAGAGAAGCACACAACGCCAGCGTCCTCTCCACATATGTACGTGTAATGATATTCATTAACTCCTATGGGAACTTTAAGGGTCAGGGTCATCAATTAAAACTATATTGCATGTTATTATGTATTAAACCTCAGAGTTAATATTTGGTGATGAAGAGCTTACTAGTCTGTACTAAACCACAAACCCATCCTTGTCGCTAGAACACTAACCAACTACCGACTCGGAATGATCTCGCCAATCTCATTAGGACTTTGAAGGAAGGCCCAGTTATTCTTGGTTCATCACAGCCACTCACCCTTGAAGTTCAACCTTTTACCCGTTTGGCCAATTCTCTTTTTAAGGTGATTAAGATAAGAGATAAGATAAACCTTTATTAGTCTCACAATGGGGAAATTGCAGGGTTACAGCAGCAGAGCATGTTACAGAATACAGGATAACGGAGCAACATTATGTACAATTAAATTAAATTAAATGTGCAGTTGTGGACATGTTGGGTAGTGTATTGTCCCATAGTGCAAAGTGCAAGTGAGGTAGGTGTGTGTGTGTGTGTGTGTGTGTGTGTGTGTGCGTGCGTGTCTGTTGCTAACAGTGCTGGTTGTGGAGTCTGACAGGAAGGAAAGATTACATTGTACAGTACTTTTCTGTACGTCTGCTTCTGGTTCATTTCTTGGTTAACTGTTTTTAGTTATTATCACCCTCTGGAACGATCTTGTCAGCTTTGGATGAAACCGTTCAAAACATTGTTAAGGTATCTCAAATTTGAATTTAGTGTAGTCTCAACGCCTCAGATAGATCATAACCCCCCCCTTTTTTTTTTCTTTTTTTTCTTGGCAAACACTTTGTGCATAAACTGGCAGTCTGTTGCTCGACCCAAGAAAATGGATTCAGTTTTTAATCAAGGAGACAACATCTGAAAGTACAATGCAAGTATTGACTGTGTATTAACAAGAGTTCTGGCCACATCAAAGGTTTCAGCCAATAAATAATACATAGGGATATAGTTGATCTCCTAGTTTTTTTCTGAAGTCAACAAAAAGGAGATTTTTTTTTTGGATAGGAGGATGTGGACAGTCTGCTGCTCCTGAGAATGGACAAGGGGGGATTGATTAGGAAGGAGATGTCTTTCTGCCAGTTAAATTTAAACATATGCTTCTAATTACAACCCTTATTCAAAAAAGTTTTGAACATTAACGAACTGGATCTAATAATTGCCTCGTCCTTTTTGACACTCAATTCATTTGAAAAGGTCCAAGATGAAATACCTCATGTTGTTAAAAATCAACTTTACAAATTTTTGTAAATATATTCTTATTCTAGATTTTAGGAAACAATGATTGGGGACAGGTGTGATGGTATGAGGGTTGTTAATGCCCATGGGTAACTAGCACAGCTGTAATGGTATGAGGGGAGTTTGCGCCCAACTATACTATACTACTATAATATGCAACTATACTATGAAGATAATACGTACTATTTAGTTATTATCTTAAACCAGAAAAGGGGCATTTAACATCACTGTCGAAGAAGTAAAACATGAAGACCCGGCTCGTGAAACCATCAGTCCGTCAAGCCTTCATCTGTAACCACTTATCATTGTGCCATGGACAGCAAATCGGTGCTGAAATTCTTTCTCTCAGGGGCAGGAGAGAGGACACAGTCCAATGCCCCAGGACGCGGCAGGGTCTGGATGTGGGGCCTATTTAAAGCTCATGGCTGCGAGCCATCTTCATCCCAAAACATGAAGACATAGGGGCCGACGAGCACCAGGAAGAGGTCATTCGAGTGGAATCTTTCTCACAGTGCGGCCGTCCCTCACCCATCAACTTGAATTCACTGCGGACAGTGAAAAACCCACCAGTTTACCTCTCAACGGTTTCATAATTCAGGACTACAAGTTTTCCCTTCTTTGATGGCGAATTTTCACGCTCCATCGTTTTTGCTTTTGCTAAATAAGTATGATAAGTATGCAAACAAAAAGTCCTCCATAGAGCCGGTGTTAGGTTTATCCATTCAGACTTCTGTACAAACATAGCAGTGCAACATGGTTGCATGAAAATGACCCTCTGCAGGCTTAAATAAATTATCTAATATTCAGTGATTATACACTAATAGAAGCTGAGTTATTAATAAAGTATTCCATTTACTCAAAGAGGACCCCTAAATTTTGAACATTGCATCTTTCTCTTCTCTTTGCTTTGTTCTATATTTCTGATTTTCATTGAAAGACCTTTGTGCAGCATGAAGTGCTTCGCAAATTAGCTTATTATGATTAATATACATTAATTTTGTTATTACCATCAACTATCACACATGGCGGAAGATTGATTGTCTGGTTGATCTCTTTCCTTGTTTCACGGATGACAAAATCTTCGGTTGGATCACTTAAGTTTCCAATGTCACTCTTCGATGGTATATGGAGTCATGCACAGTTCTCTTTTAATTTTACTTGAATTGATTGTTTATTGTGTTCCAACTAAACGCTCTGGCTGGAGGGTTAAGAGCCCAGAATAATAGTTATTTATTGCAGTGAAATGAAGCTCAGAGGGTAAAAGAAGGATCTAGTGAACTGAAAGAGACGGCACACAGATTTAAATGAATGAAGGTGTAAATGTGCCAAATGGAGCTCCATCAAATTTTTCCAAGACTAACATATTGCCATTTTTGTTTTGTTTTTTTCATTTTGTAGCCAAGACGCTGAGCGAAGGACTGGTGAAACTCCTTTAGTCTTAAAATTAACTTCACATACAGGCAAACGTTTATTTATTCTTTACTTACTTGGTAGACAATAGAGTCCAATGTCTTTCTGATGTAACATTGACCTCCTGTATAGACTCCTGATGACTTGACTGGCTGTCAGGGGTTTGGGTGTCTAATAAAATTACAAACCAGCTCCAAAACACTGTTGTTGAACTTTGGTTGGAGGGGCATGCGCCATACGTCCCAGCCTTTCCTTTTTTCCTCGTGCTTCCAAGTGTGAGTTTTTCCAGTGTTCCCTCCAGTTAATTTCTGTTTTTGCCTTTCTCCGCATTACTTTGATACTTTGTATTTTTGTGTATCATTGGACTGCTCTGCTGGTCCAATGATACACTGCTGGCCTGTTTATGGATATCGTTTTTGGATTATGGATTTTGGTCTCTTTGGATTAAATCATTTCAAATTGCATCAGTTCTGCAAATGTGTGGGTACAAACTCAGCTCCTGCATTAGTTCCTAACAGTAAGAACTGGCCAGTCTGGACCCAGCAGACCCAACACCTTCATATACCTCCATGCAGAATGGAAAAGGGCTCCCGGGAAGATGTCCAATAAGCGGCACTGTGTGTGGCTTGCAGAGATGTGTACACCAAACCAGAGCTGAGAAGCCTTTAACTGGACTGATGAAGGACATTTATAGAAAACCCAGCTCCGTGCCAGAATGGTTGCAGCCCCGTTCTACACGTCCTACTCAAGCTCCAGTGCCCATGATCGCTAACCACCATTTGGCTAGTTCTCTGTCTACATTAGCCCTTGTGCTTGCTACTATCCTTCCAGCTAACCCTAAACTAACAATATCACCAGAGGGGGCATGCTGTGTTCCTAATGTTGGTGCAGACCTAAAATTTTCTTGTCTGAAAACCTGGCTAGCATAAGACCGGTCCCCAAAAAGAAGTGAAACCAAAGCTGAGCCTCAAAGCTGTCCAGCCTCACCGCTCCTCAGCTCTCCAGTGTCCCTCACTCTCTGCCTCTTGGTGTCCCTGAATCTCTATCTCCTAGTGTCCTCAACTCTCTGATTCCAAGTGTCTCCAACTGCAGTCCTATGTTCCACAGTGACCCCGACATTAACTTTGTGTTCCCCAGTACTCCAGGCCCTGTTGATGATCCTGACTCCCTGGTTCCCAATTCCCACGACTCTGACTCTCTGGTATCCAGTTCCCCAGATCCTGACTCTATAATCTCCAGATCCTGACTCTCTTGTCTCCAGATCCCCAGATTCGGAGTTTCCCAACTCTATGGTCTCTAGTTCTTCATCAGATCCTGACTCTGATGGTCTCCAGTCACCCAGACCCTATATCGATGGTCTCCAATTCCCCAGACTCTGAGTTGCAGTTTCCCACTGCTACAGACCCCGACTCTTAGCACACCAGTGCTCCAGTCCCTGAATATGAACTCGTCAGTGGCACACACCCCGACTCTTTACCCCCCAGTACCTCAGACCCTGACTCTTTATCCCCCAATGCCCTACTACCACAGGAGAACTCTCGACTCCAGCCTACTGATCTTCTTCTGGAAGGTTGGCCCTACCTTCGTTATCGGCTGACTGAGGGGTCCTGCCTTCGTTGCCGGTTCCCTGAGGGGGATCCACTTCTGCCGGTGGCGTCCTTGTGACTTGGTTTGCCTCCACGGGCGACCCCCTCCTTTGCCTCGTCTTGACGGGCTTGGCTCGATGTTAAGATCAGAGCATCTCCAGAGCTGCAAGTCTTGTTGGGTGTTGCCCTCCATCAGGAACTTGCCCCTACCCCCGACTCAATCCTCTATCTTGTCCTTTCCCCAGAAAAGGAGGGCAGTCCCTTGGCGTGACTGTCAACACTACCAAAATGCAGACCAAATGCTAATACTAATATCCTCGAAAAGTCAGGGATGACACTCTCCAGGGAGAGCTTTTAATGAAGCACTGTTTTTCTGACATAACTTAAGTTATTCGATTAAGTCCAAATTTGGTGCATATGAATCAATTCAAGGAGATCTATCTTGTACAGGACACATCAGATGCTGCTCTAGTAGTCCATATTTTTTTAACCCTTTAATGTTGGGCTCAACTGTTTGTCTGAGCTTATTTTGAGTCATGATTTTCCCACTGAAAAATGTGACCCGGTAGCAGCATGTATGCTAAAGAGTAAGGGGCCAAGGATGGAGCCCTTGGGGACACCACAGGTCAAAGTGGTCGGCTAGGAGGAGGCATTAAATATGTCATTTAAAAAAGTCCTATTCAATCAGTAAAATTTAGCATATTAAAGTCCATTAAGTGTCAAATAATGGTCTAAAAACATGCTTTACAAAAAAGGTTGAGCTACTATAATTAAATGAAAAACTAAATTGTATTATGAAATCATTCCATAACTAAATTTTTGTTGACTAATGGAATTTACCCAAAAATTTTACGGTAAATTAAGTGTCTGACATATGGAATTAATAGATTCCTCAAATAAATAAAGGAATCTATTGGAATTAATTTGAGGAATTAATAGATTCCTCAAATAAATAAATATGTAATCATTTTCCATAGTTTTTTTTCTTGGTGAAGACATTAAAGGGTTAAAGAAAAAAAAACACTGCGTTCCGAACTTAAAAATATGTAGTGGATAATTTTCCAATTTCATTGGAAAGCTTTTTAGGAATAACGCTGTTTTTCTGATAAGAGAAAGATCTGATAATCTTAATTATTGGTTCGATTTGGTCCATCTTCAGTTGATATGAATCAATCCAAGGAGCTCTATCTTTTATATCATATTCTACTCTAAAAGTTCTTATATTATCCACTAGGGGGAACTTTCTTTACGAAAACACTGTTTTGGACATATTTTCATGTTTAGTTCATGACGCGCATGGACCTAGTGGTTATCCTATATGTGAGCTTTGACATATATCATACCATCTTAACACTCGAAGGGCACCGCAAATTTTTGGATAGGGATGGTTAAACGGAGATGAAATATAGGTTAGTATCTGGAACTTATATTAAGCTATATTTTACACACTGCACCTTTAAATTTTCCCAAATAATAAGTGTTTCCGCATTAACGTTAGGAGACTTCGTAAAAGTTATTCACAGATTAATTTAGCAATAAAATAATGTTCGTTGTCTAGGTGACGTGCATTTTGTACAAAAAAGAACCCTAATATAGTAAAGGCACTGGTGGAATAAGTAAGTAATTTTTAATAGTAATATTATGAACCCCATTTGAATATATTCCATTAAAAATGAGCAGAAAATGAGCATGGTGCAGATTAATTTAACATGTAGCAAATCTAAAGACACACACTCTCACCAAAACAGACAAGCATGCAACACCTACTAATAGCAGGTCTGAGGGGATGAATACAGAATGCTTCTCTTTTGCTTTTATGGATTCTCAGTATGTACTCAAGTTAAGAAATGTGTTATTCTACATGACCTCAGAAAATGAGATAAGGCCAATGAGTTTCAGGTTGAAGAAAAAGTTTTGAGAGGTAGAATAGGTTTGGGAAGGAAATAAAAAGCAACGCGATTGTAATCAGAACCGGGTCAACAGGGCACAAACTCAGGTAAGCTAACAGGACGCTCAAACATTGCTCCAATAATGGTAGCAATTGTATGAAACGAATGCATCATTCACATTTGCAATCATATGTGTCACTCGCATCACTTTATTTGCTCAGGTTTCACTGTGGGAAAAAAAATAGCAAAATTTGTTGAATACACCCCTTTAATTCTGTCATCAACTATGACTGAATAGATCATAACTGCTGATTTGCATTAGGTGTGGAAATCAAAGATACACCCATTACCCATACATGTAGACAGATAGATTGGGGTGTTGTACATACATCTATGATTTGCTTGTCCCTAACTTCCACATCAGTGTACTGCAGATGTCTGGAAAATGTCAATGCTGATAAAGCTTTTCCGTCACAGCGTAATGCAAAGTATCAACTAAACATTTAAGTAACACATAGTAAGTGCTTGTTCATGAGGGAAGTGCAGTTAAGAGTACTTCTAGACCTGTCTTCAATCAATCACCTACATCAATCCACCTCCACCAACAACACTTCATAAAGGGCCATCCTGAATGTAGAAGGAAATTTGTAGAGAAGTATATTCTTGATCAACACCACATTTTATTGGTTTCTTGCATGATATCACACTAGTTTCATGGAAACCTGTTTAGCATTTTCTATGTCCTACTGATGATTAAGTGGTGAACAGACAAACGGAAATGAAAAAAATATCCTCCCCAGAGAAGGTATCAAGTTAGGATCTTAAATGCCATTGATTTCTTGAAGTGCTTTTTGTGACATGTTTCTTATCGGTAGTCCTCTCGCGCTCAAACTGTATTTCAAAGAATGACTTCATTTTCTTTTTCAACTTTTCCCTTTCGGGGCCGCCATAGCGGAGCATCTGTTTCCATCCATAGTTACCGCCAGTGTGCTGCTGGCTAACAGTACCAGTGATGGCACTTGTTAGCCCCAGCCCCAGCGGAACCAGCTTGGAAATTTGTTTCATGTATTTCAAAGTATAACAATTTCAATGGTGAATGATATCTGGATCATCATTTGCATTCACTATGTAACAGTTTCCCCACACTCTGGATCAGGGGCACATTCATTATAACCGCCGGACATATTATTTATTCATGTGGATAAAATTCAATTAATTGACATAAGTAATCTCTCTTCTTCATTCAGTGGCTGCAAGGATGAGTAAAATTTTTAAATGACTGATTAAAGCGAGCAAATCAAGGTAAAGTTTCAATTAATCGTATCCATATTGAAAGGACTGTGTTGTGACGTTTATTTAATGCATAGATGCTTTTTGTTTGTCTAACGCGACCAAGCAGAAATTTTTAGCCCGGAGAGTGTTGGGATTTATGAGTTACGTAAACAACAAACAAGAATCTTTATTAGGAGAATTTATGCTCGACAAAATTGAGTTGACATTTGCATTTGAATAACTAATTGGATTTTCAGCATCAGGAACAGTTGAAGAATTAATAGCAGGAAGTTGCTTTGTCAGTGGAATTCACATTCTCAGTCAAAATAGCAAGAACAGTGCCAATATCGTGTGAAGAAGATAAATCCGTAGTCTTAAAAGAGAAGCCTGAAAGCCTGTAGGAACACATATACCTGCCTATCCCTAACAAATATCATTACATATATCCCGCATTGTGCAGTCTACTCTCGGAATATGTTATGTATTTTTTCCTTTAGGGTTGATTGTTATGGAGAAAGGGTGAAAGTCAGAAAACTATAACAAACATTTTATTTTTAATTATCCCTTTTAATTTGACCTCTAGATTAACTCAGTTGTTAAAATTGTTTTTTTTCAACATCCTATCTTTAAAAGACCTGAAGAAAATCTTGTGTTCTATCAATGCTAGTACGGACTACTGCAACTCGGTGTAAGTTGGAATGGGCCAATCCCTTATAACCAGTCTTCAATTGGTGCAAAAGGCTGGTCACAAGGTCTTGACAGGCACTGGCAAGCATTAGTATATAATACCAATTGCGGCGTCCTCACAAAAGCCACTATTTCCGTTGAGAGTCCATTTCAAAGCTTTGTCAGTATAAAGTATATAGCTGCTGTGGAGACCATAGATTCAGTCCCAGGACCGCAAGATTAAGGTTGGGTGATAGGTAAGGGGATATTAGGGCTATAGAAAAGAGGCTCATACCTTATGCACAGGCCACTTCAGTTCCCCTAGTGTCCTCATTTGGGACCCTTGGACATCACCCAGAGATTCCAAGATTGTCGGGTACTCTGAATTGCTATGTGATAAATAAGCAGAAATATAAATCAGAATTTTTCTCTATTTGAGAGGCAACCCCCCAAATGGACAATAACATGGGGCGGCTGTAGCTCACTCAGAAGAACAGAAGGCAGCCGATACGAGCCCCAGCCAGAGTCCTTGAGCAGTACCCCGAACCCATAATGCTCCTTTGGCGTTCCAAAGGAGCTGCCCATTGCTCCCTCCAGGATGGGTCAAACGCAGAGAAATAATTTCCCTATGTTGTATTATTTGATTAATTATAATTATAGTGCTGCTGAACTGGTTTCTTATCTCCACTACAGTACCTATCAACCTAAGTAACTAATAAAGAAGACAGGTCAATGTATATGAGTGAAAGTACATCATATGGCCATTTATGTTTAGCTATTTTCTTTTTTTAATTGGTTTGCCACCTTTATTTTTTAGTTTGTTTATTACCTTCAAGCCAATAAACTGCATTGGGTTAGATGATTAGTCATCACCAAAAGAAGCCATTGTTATGAGGAAGTGGGAAGCGAATTATGGTCCTACTGCCAAAATCAGGCTAATTGCACACCCAAACATTTACCCCCAAACTCATTCATAGTATATATTGTACTTTGAGCAATTGAGGAATGCAGCATGACATAAACCAAGCACTGAGAGGGGCAGTTAATACTTCCTTAGCATTGCATTTAATATATAGACCTTATTCTGGTGTGCTGAGATTTGACAGGGTCAGAACCCTCAATGAACATGGTATTGATACTAGAACAGTTATGAATGACCTAATTGCAGCATAAAAGCCTAGATAGCCGCAAGGCTCAGTAGAACAGCACTGCAGCCACTGTTTAAGTCGGCACTTTTACATCCTCCCAGGCTCCAAAATAGTGTCTGGTGCATCTGGAGATCTGCCAGCCTCTAAATAGCCCTGAAGATTTTTTTCCTTTGGAATTTAACAAAGCAGCATGTGTGTTTCCTGTGCTCTCATGTAGATCCAATCAGGCAAAAACAACTTAATCAGTGCGAAAAATGGGCCAGAATTACTGTACCTATAGCATTCCACACAGGTCTGTCACATGGCCCCATCTGATTACCCAGCGCTACAGTATTGCTAATGTGGAATGTTTGGTTGTGATCGAAGAAAACAACCAAGATTAGAGAACTGAGACAGAAGTACCTACGTTTAAAGCAAACAGCACTTTTCATTCAGACATTTTAGGTTTTGGCAGCTAGATAGCTCAGTTGGATTCAGCACTGACTTGGTCCAGGAGACTGGGGTTGAATCCCAGTCAAAAGAGGGCATTCAGTGTGGACCCCTAGGCAAGGTCCCCAGTTTCATCTAGTGCCGGTGGTCCCACTAGATGTAGCTGATGGACCGGCTACATGGGTTGGTTCCCATTTGACCCAACCCAAATGAAAGGGTTTGGACAAGAAGTGCAACCAAAGTAAAAATTTATGCAAACTCAATATGCGGAACAAAACAATCCGCTTTGACGAAAAGAAGGGAAAGAGCCATAAGAAGTTGCTTTTTTTGTACTTTATTAACGTTTTGTCAATTCAGTAACTAACCGTATAAGTTCTTTTTTTTCTTATAATTTTATTTTCATTATGTGGATAGGGTCAAAACTTGATATTCTCTACAGACAAAAGGGTTTGGAAAAAAAAGAAAGATAGAAAAGGATAATTACATATACAGATAAATTTTCTATGCACATATATATTAAACATATTCACATATATACATTCTGTACATATGTCTACAGGCAAGCAAAGGTTCATAATTCATACAACTCTTTCAATCTTGAGAAAAATTCAATTTGGTTTTTAAATCATATTGCAACTACCACAAACTTTTTTTCCCCCCTACATTAATACCCTCATCATCTAAGTACTGTGATGAGGGTATTGTGGATACTTACAGAGACATACAGTGGAAAAATACCACCTCAACACTGAGTCAGACATCACATACATACATTACATACTTGCATAACATTGATTATCTGGTTACCCTGGTATCTGTCAGTGGGTGGGATATATTAGGCCTCAAAGGTGTGAACCAAATTCAGCATTCTACAAAAAGAACATTATACGTGTGGCCAAACCTGGAGGTGGTAGTGTGATGCTGTGGAGATTATTTGCTGCTTCAATAAAATTATGAAGGAGAATGTCTTGTTGAAGCTCAAATACAACTGGGTAATGCAGCATTGACATTGATTCCAAGCA
Source organism: Lophius piscatorius (assembly GCA_009660295.1). NCBI lineage: Eukaryota > Metazoa > Chordata > Actinopteri > Lophiiformes > Lophiidae > Lophius > Lophius piscatorius. Next base: position 200,169 of record VRLP01000508.1, read on the forward strand.
GAAGAACCCACCTCTGCATGGCTCAATAAAAATAAAATTTATGTTCTGACATGTCTGATAATGAGTTTATTCTTGCAATATCAACATTTTCTTAATTATAAATATTCAATAGTAGTGCTAATTAAAGTAGGAGTTAGGAAAAAGTTATAAAGAAGACAGGTAGGAAGGTATGCATTAACTTAAATCCTGTATTCATCTGAACAGAGGAATAAGGAGATTTGCCCGTAAAATGAGGAGGTTCAGGAGAATATACAAAGGTTGGCGAGGAAGTAGACATGGGATGAAAAAAGAAGGCAAGAATAAGGAAAGGAAACGCTTAAGGTGAAAATTGAGGTGGGAGAAATAGACATACATATTGATAGGGCAGAGGGATCAAGAGTGGAAGGATGTGCAGCTGGTTAATAATGATAACCTTTCCTTTTTTAATCACATGTTACACAGTACAGCATTGTGAAATTTATCACTGAATTTCAACCACCCCTGAGGAAAGAGTGGGCGGCCCCTGTGAAGTGCCCGGGGAGCTGAGGTTTCAGGGTCTTGCTCAAGGAGCCACAGCGTTTTGGGGTCAGGAGCTTTGCTTGAACCCTTGTCTATTAATTGAAGGAGGACTGTTCTACCCACTGAGTTAATGCGGCCCACAGGTTGGTGTGATTAAGTATAGAGATTTTGATATACAAACAAGTGAGGAGAGTGTGGGGGCAATATGGGGAGGGTACTTTGGGGAACTAATGAATGAAAAAAAAGCGAGAGAGAGAAAGAGAGAGAGAAGGGTGGAAGATGTGGGAATTATAAATCAGGAAGTTAAAAAGATAAAAAAGCGGAGGGAAAGTATAATGCTGCCAATTTTCTAGAACAATGGTTATGTGCTGGGCTATGGCAACTACAGAGATCTAAAGCTGATGACCCACACGATGAAGATCTGGGAACGAGTCGTGGAAGCCAGATTCAGAAAAGAGGTGACAATTTGCGAGCACTGGTAAGAGCTGTAGACATGCAATGTTTTCCTTGAGAGTACTGATGGAGAAGTATAGAGAAGGCCAGAAGAATTGCATTGTGTCTTTGTGGATTTAGAGAAAGCGTAAGTATAATAGTGTACAGAATATGTATGAGTACAGTATGAAGGCGGTGAGATGTGCTGTAAGAAAGGTGGAGGGGTTCCAGGTGGAGGTGGGACTGCACCAGGGATTGGCTCTGATCCCATTCTTGTTTGCTATGGTGATGGACAAGCTAACAGATGAGGTCAGGAAAGAGTCTCCATGGACTATGATGTTCAGGGATGACATATTGACCTGCAGTGAAAGCAAGGTGCTGGTGGAAGTACACCTGGAGAGGTTGTGGTATGGGCTGGAGAAAGAAGGGATGAAGGTCAGTTGCAGCAAGACAGAATACTTGTGTGTGAATGAAACGGAGGCATGTGGATGGGTGAAGATCCAGGAAGTAGCGATGTTAAAGGCTCAGAAGTTTAAGTACTTGGGGTCACTACTCAAAACAACGGGGAGTGTGGAAAAGAGCGGGCAGAGTGGAGTGGGTGGACAAGAGTCTCAGGAGTTATCTGACAGAAGAGTAGCAGTATGAGTGAAAGGAAAGGTTTACCAGAAGTTAGCGAGAGCAGCTCTGCTTTATGGTTTAGTGACGGTTTGGAAAAATGAAGAGGAGGAATAGTGGATTTATTGGTAGAAGGATGTTTGAGATGGAGCTGCAAGGCAGTCTGTGGGGCAGGAAAAAAGACAGTGTTAGCAAAGAGTTTGGAGCAACTCAGTCATTGTGTATGTGAACAGCAGGTCACAGTGGTCTGAAATAAAGGCTGCAGCTTCCAAGAGCACCTGGAGTCTCCAGTGTGGTGTTTTACTGCCGCTGGTCAAGAGTAAAGGGGTTAGTCCAGAAGGAGAAACTTCCGCCCTGGAGTAAATAGACAAACATATTTTGTAATGGAAAACACACCATATATGGATATTAATAAAAAACACGATTAGAATGAAATTTTGCTGTATTGTATATCTTCACTTTAAGTATTTATGCCAACATGTTGATTGTACTGCCTCTGCAGTCTTTGCATTATGAAGTCCAGTTCCCCTGTGGTTGACTTCTCTCTGTCTGTCAATGCTTTGTTGATCTTAGCAGCAGAGCTATAAATCAATTAGTTCCCTGATTGTTAAATGTGTTAAATGGCCCAAAGCTTCTCATGGAGCTCCAAACAGTTTGCTATAAATGCCATGTTATGGATACAAACTATTAGCAGTCCAATAAAAGTCTCTGGAAGAGACCAGTGTCAAAATAATTTCATGAATCAGTGCCACAATAGATAATTTACAAACTTAATTTTACGTCGCTGAGACAAATTATTTTCCCCGTAGTACAATGATTACACAGCGTACGTGAACGTAGTGTCAAAATATATACGATGATCTCATATGCAGAAAAAGTATGGCTCTAGCTGTGTCTTTCAATTAACGGCGCACACACAGCTAAGAGCTTCACTGTTTAAACTCACTAAGCAAGCGTTGTGTCTTTATTTAATGGGTTTTAAATAAGGAGCAGCACCAACTGGGTTTACTCTTATACCCTTTACACTCATGCTATCTTTCCTCCACACATATTACCACTCAAGGAAGTCTAATGGGACTTTCTCCACTGACTAAGGAGTGTGAAAGGCTGCAGCAGGCCTTTGATCGTATGATGAGGGAGGGCTACACATGTCGGAAAATGGTTCTGGGAGGGAGAGGTAAGTGAATCTCCACTATCCAACAGCATGGGTCTGACAATATTCTCCTATGTATTACATGTAATTAGATAATAGGCTGAGAGTGAAAGCAAAGCTGCCTCACAAAGAAGTGAATCACTTCTTCAAGAAGAACTGATGTCGGCTGCAAAGACCTCAGGGCAAAAAACATCTTATTTTTGCAAAGCAATGAGCAAGTTATAAGGAATATTGAAGGATAGAATAGCTGAAATGATCTTCCTTCGTAGGGTGTTTGGGCTCAGCCTTAGAGATTAGGTGCAGAGTTCAAACGTCCGAATGGATTGTAGCAGAGTGTAGCAGCTTCTCCTTAGCATTTAAACGAGCCAATTTAGTTAGTTTGGGCATCTGATGTATCCCCTTTGTAGGTTTTCCATGCAACTTCTACTGGGAGGAGACACCATGGTAAACTCAGAACTTGCTAGAGGTATTATACATCTCATATTGCTTGAGAATGCCTCAGGGTACCCTGGGAGGAACTGGAATGTGTTGCTGAGGAACAGACATCTGCAATACTCTTACTGCCCCCGCAATCTGAACCTGGATAAGCAGTAGAAAAGGAAATATTGAAGGAGTTAATTCATCCATCCATCACACAATACCCAACAAGTACATATTTGTTAACCATGTAATTTTGGACTTAATGTGGGCATCAAATAAATCTGGAGGAGTTTGTATTTACTCCTCCTGTTTGCATGGGTTGTCGATGGGTACTCTAGCTTCCTCCCAAAGCCCAAAAACATTCTGCATAGGTCAACCAGTCACTGAATGTTGCCTGTAGACCTAAATGAGATTCAATGTGTTGCCCCTGTGATGAACTAGCAACCTATTTACTTGCTGATCTTGATACACTTGAGATTTGTGTAGACTTAATCTAGTGGTCTTTACTTCCTGATTGAACCGACCCTTGAGTTGTTGGTTGCTACTTGTTGATGTTTACTTTGGAATTGTTTGTCTGGACAAGACTTATTGTCCGTCATCGGGATATTGGGGACTCGGTCTGATATTCCTTTATTGGTCTGATATTCCTTTATTAGTCCTTACTAGGAACTTGTTGGTCTTGACATGCCCCTACTTTTGACTTGTTCCTACATTTTGGACATTTTGTTTTTGACTTGTTAGTTTTGTTTTGCCACTTGTTGGTCTTCACTTGTGATGAATTGGCATTGAAATGTTATTTTACATGGTATTGTCGTCTAAATTACTGTTGGTCTTTACTTGTGACTTGCTGATTTTGATGATATGGTAGTCCCTTGACACTTACTGACTCTGATTCACTTGAGATTTGTCTATACTTAGTTGTTGGTTCTGATGTTCCACAATAGAGACCTGTCCTTATCACCATACCCATCACCTACTCCGTTCCCTTCACCAACATGACCATTGTAGTCCGTTCCAGCCAAAACTCGTCACTGGGAATATTCTCCAACACTTCATCCAAATCACCCCAGAAATTCTTCCTTTTCTAAGTCAACCAAATTGTGGGGCATAAGTTCTGACGATTGAATCACACCTTCAATTGTTACCTTCATACTCAACTCTCCTCACCCCTAGAACACTCTTCAAATACTTCTCCTTAAGGATCTCCCCTACCCCATTTATTCTTCCTTCTACACTGTGATTGAACTGTGTACCCTCCTCCAATGCTTCTAGCATTGCAGTTTTTTCACCTGCTCTCCTGGACAAAATTTATTTAACTTCCTTCTCTCTATCATATCAGCCAGCTCTCTAGTAACATGCCAACAGTTGAAATTCCAACTCTAACCTGAATTCTCCTGTCTTTCTTCATCTCGTGCTGTCTCCAAGCACATCTCACCATCTCCATCTTATTTTTCTTGACAAACAGTTGCATAGTTGCCTTGGCCCTGCTGGTTAACAATGCTAGTGGCGGTTGTTATCTTGGACTCCGACTGATCCAGTTTGGAAATAATTGTGTGTAATTGAGTTCCAAATATTGATTAGGCAAAGGTTTTATGTAGGATGACCTTCCTGACACAACCCTCTGCGTATATTTGAACTCGGGACCGGTATTAGGACACTGGCTTGTGACCTCTTCCTGGCAAGTGATAGCTAGAAACTAAGAAAAGATTAATTTTGTTATTGTCTGGCGCTGAAGCACAAGTGAAAAGTTCAACATCAACATATGTTACATAACCGCATGCTATCAATTCACTTTCAGCTTAGCATTTTTGTCACGTCCCTGTCTTTCAATATTCCCCATCAGTTTCATTCAGATAGCTCTGTTCTCACACTAGCCAACAGACTCACGGAGCCTTCGGTGAAAATTGTCTCTCTGGTGTACAGAACGGGGGACTTGTGATTGTAATTTAATGTCATCCACTGAGGGCCATCACCTCAGTTAATCCCAGTGTACAGAAAGATCATTAGTATTTGGAAGCAAGACAGGGAGAGGATGAGTAAAAGCCAGTGCCGTAATTGTAACGAGAGGGAGAAACTGAGGAGGAAGGAGGGAGACTGCTAATGAGACCTGCTGAAAAATGAATCACTAGATGATGCATCTTCACACATTCAGGGTTAACGATTTTAGGTAACTGACATGGCTACAAGCACTGGGCTTCAGAGGCCATAAGCAGATAAACTACAGCTTGATTCTGACAAACCAGCAACAATTCTACCTATATAAATATTCTCATATTATGCATTTTGTTTTACAATCACTGGTATTTACTAATACTATAGGGTTCCTGTCTCATATTTTAATTTTCATAGATGAAAAGGTCAAACACAAACGTCCTGTTTATGTTCAAATCTCTCCCTTCATTTTTCCAGAGCTTTAAGCTTTAAATGCTTCATAAATTCATTCATTCACTGAGATATTTTTAAGTATCCTTTGAACTTTCACAGATCTAATACAATAAAGTTGTTGAATAATAGCTATGCACCTATACCCAATTTAATGAATTTACTTGTGTCTGCTTTTAAAAGCAGGTGTGAATGAAATTGATAACTAACTAGCCACAAAAGCCATTTGATTTGACACAGCATAACAGTAGTGAACCCTTAAGATAAAGAAGATCAGGACCTATGGAATGATGGGAAAAGGCCTGGCTTTCATAGTAACTTACTCACTTCAGCCCTCTAAGAGTCAAGTCTGAAATTCGTGAAGGTATTAAGTTCATTCCTCCCTGAAGAATGAATGAAGAAGCTCCGATGTTTAAAGGAACAATGTTCTGTTGATGTCTTCAACAGGTGGACATACAAAATTACTTCAGCACTAGGCCACGAAACATTGGATGTTGAGGTGAAGAACAAACAGCACATGAACATTGAGGAGGGGGCACTGGCACAGTTGACTGATCAAGCAACCAGGTGGACAAAATGGAATAGAAATTTGCGTCAAAGCTGATTGGAGATCCTGCCGTTGACTTAAGTCAGTTTAAATGACATAATTTTGCTATTATTTTCCTTTTTACGATGCTAGATTTTGATGATGTATTAGGATATATATGATAGCCAAAAGTTGTAGTTTGTGCATAGAACTCCTAGTGGACAATGGTGTTTTTTCCACAGTCAAATTCCTCTCTGGGGCCAAAATCCCATTTTTGGCACATTGGCTATGACAATTTAAATATGCAAATGTGCCGATATGTTTGGAGCTAATTTGATTTTAGGTATGCAATTCAGGTAAGACAACTCCAAATAACCAATAACTGGAACAGGTTAAATAAAGCAAAATATTCGGCATTTTGTTTCTTTAATGGTGATCAGTTTGTATAGCTGGACACTGACAATAAATTGAACAAAAATTCATCATATAATGTTTAAATTACCTACTGTAGTCATGTTGGTAAGTTACTGCCATCCCAACATCTAACACGACTGAATTTGATTAAGTTGATTGAAGTAATTCCCGTGTAGTTTCTCACACAATTCAAATATTCTATGTGTCTTGGGGATGAATGATTAATGGAGCCGGCCACTATTTAAACCTAACCAAAAATGGGGAGATGTGTGGCCTTAGTTACATCAATAAATTGGCGACACCATTTCTCTCACTCTTGTGGCTTAATAAGGAAGGTAAGGAAAAACATTTTTTTTTAAAAAGGCTCTACACACTGTATTGGTTTATTTAATCCCTTTAGTGATAAGGTGTTAAACATTTGTCTATAAGCATGATTGACAACCCTAATTCTACAGATATTTCAGCGAATATATTTTGATCGTTTCTCCAAGGAACTTGTTGAGGCCGCCTCCCTGCTCATTATCCCCTTTCCACATGATTGGTCCAGCTGTGTGACCTAATTGACTTCCAATCAAGCACATCACAAGCACCTGAGTGGTGACGTGTCTGTGTCCATATATTATCTGCTTGGTGATGGTGATTTGACCATCCCAGACAACGATCTCAGTTGGATCGATGTTGCTTCATTAAAATTTCTGGGAGCTACCAATGCAGAGTGCGGAACCTGTTATTTGATTTATTTCTTTGTTTGATCCAGCCAAAAATATTTCAGATGGGTTTTTTTATACTTAGAAAAAGTGGGCCAATAGTTTTAACATTTGACACAATTTACATTGAGTTGCAAACATGGCAGCCTCTAGCCAAATTTGTGCACTAAGTGGAACGTAGTTATGATGGCCCCCAAAAAAGAACCAACACAACACCCTTATCCACCTAACCTTAACCCTTATTGGAATTTGACTTTGGTTAACTGAGCTCTCACAGTACGAACATAATATAAAATAATTATAAAATAGACAAGGTAATTATAAGATGGACAAGGTAATAAACACTATAAAAGCTATTAACAATGGACATGATTTTATGTACAGGCTATATACATTAAAATATATGTATTAATATGTATATATAAATATATATGACAGTGCAAAGATGTCAGAGAAATGTCAGTTGGACAGGTTATTGAATAATGAGTTGATACAGGTTATTGCACAACACTGACACTGGTTTGATCATCAGGTTGATGGCCGTGGGTATAAACCATTCTTGTGTATGCTAGTTTTGGCGAACAGTGTTCTCTAGTGCCTACCAAAGGGGAGAAGTTCAAACATTCATACAAATATGTACTCTAATTTCTGAAGTACAATGATTCTGCTGCATTTGAATTCATAACACCAACAGCAGAACGGCCAGCACTTGAAACTTTTCTCCCTCAGCCAGTGAGAGCGCCCAGATAGATCACATGTCAATGAGGTGCATTAATCAAGTGCAGGGAGAGTAGGGGACAGATGGACCGAAGGAGAAAAAGCCTGCAGATGCAGGTGAGAACAAGATAAATCAGTTCAGCTGCACTTTTTTTGCCCAAAAAACGTGTGGACGTTTTTTGGATACAGTGAATTACATTTATAAACTGATGGCAAGATTAAGCTGAAAAAAAAAAAAAAAACATTAAAAGTAAGTGTCCAAAACAAATTGTTATTTGACTGACTATTAATTCCTATTTATATGGCGGAATTGTTGTAGGTTTACCATGCCTGAGGTGAACAAAGGGAACAGAAAAAAAGTGCTAACTGAGACTGTTAGTGAAAAATAAGCTTCACCGAGTATCCAGCACGAGACGATGTAGACTACTCCTCATCACTCTGTCCAGTGCTGTGATGGAACCTGAATTGAATTATGCAAATTCGTTTTGAACTTTAATTTAAACTTCAAGTGAAACTCGAGCTTCTTCCCCCTCTGTTGAAGCCGCTTTTTCAGCGTCTTCTTTGCATGCAGTGTGCTCGCGGTTAAATTGTATTGACAGTGACCACCACTCCAAGAGGAAGGAGCAGGCTTGGATACTCAATAAAATAAAAGATATCCAAAGGGCCTAAATTTTCTATTTTTTATAGTGCTTTCTTTGAGAAAATTAGGGAGGGAAGAGATTCCAAAATGAACACGTGTTCAAATGTGGACATCACAGCTGCAATGTTTCAGAAGAAAAAAAGCAGTAGGTTTTCCCCTTGTTAATCGTATTCCTGGAAAATACTTGACAATGACAAAGGAACAACCTACGTTCCAATCAAATAATTTCCAGACTTTTTATTTCAGGACTAATGAAGAGACAGCATGATCTCCTGTGGACATTGGTTAATGAGGTTCACTGTAGTGTGCACTTCAGACCACATCCACCCTATTTTTAGAAAAAGATTTTAGTCATTATGAACTGCTGATTTTGTCCAACTTAAGGAGTACCTCTATTTTTTTTAATCTCTTTGAATTACATTGGGGAAAGGAGAGAGCAGGCTTTGTGTTCAACATGCTTTGCAAATGAGTTCTGTATATATGTAAGCCAACCGCATCAGAGAGTCCCTCGTAACATTTTCCCACATTATGTAAGAAAACTAGTCCTACGCTGTCATCCTGACAGCAACAGATCATCCCCGAGAAGTCCCCAGTCCCCTTCATTGCTCATCCCCAAGCAAGTCCCCTGATTAAACCCCTGAAAGTGTAAAGTTATTTACATGGTATTTTTTGTTTAAAAAGCACCACAGAGTTAGATAAATACAAACCATTAGATTAAAACCTGTATCACAGAAATACAACTGAATGATCATTGATCAACTTCATATTTTCTTTGAGATATTTCTATTTGTTGTTCATTAATCAAACTGTTGACGGATACAACGTCCTTCATATTAAAGAAAACAGTAGAGTATCTTTAAAAAAAATAAAAAAAATAGCGTCAATGAGCCCATGGAAGGTGACGCATGGACACCATACTCAAATGTTATGTGACCACAACCTCTTGTCATAGTTCTCTTGCTGACAGGTGCTTTAAGAGAAGACAATTAATTACCCTTCTTGGATGATAATAATAGAGTGCAAGTGATGGCAACCTTGCAGCTTACCTTCCTCTGATCGAAGCACATGACAAGAGGAAGGCAACAGGAATCTGTGGCTTAAATAACCTTTTCCTGGTTGGAGGAGTGACAGGGGGAGGAGCTAAGTGCCTAGTGCTGCATTCACTATTAGAGGGATTTTTTTTAATAGGGGAGCGTTCCCCACCACACATGTAAATTTATAGGGATATTAAGTTTGAAAACGATCCATGACAGTTTTTGAGGTGTGTGTTTAAAACAGTGTCTTCTGTAAAAAAGCACCTCATATTTAATTAAATATAAAACTATTAACATAGAACAAGATATATGTAACATAGATCCCCCCCAATTCCATTCATATGCACCGAATTTGGACTTAATCAGACCAACAGTTGAGAAATTAATTTCAGAAAACATTTAGAGATAAAGCCTCCCCTATTCTCAGAAATGTACAACCGACCTGTCCCAAAACCACTGCGGTTTTTCCTCCCATTAAGGTCTATGTGGACATAAAATTGGAAAATGATCCATGACCCATTAAGTTTTTGATTCATCTCATTGAGAGAAAGGATCTCTGGAAGCGGGGACGACGATTCCATAATATCCCTGACTTTTCGAGGATATAATAAGGTGGTTAAGTACAAGATATAATAATGTATCCTTTTTGCAATACAAAAAATCATCACAATCAGAAATACAGCCATACATTGACATAACCCACACTGTTTTTGAATCAAATCAATTTAGCAGAAAAAAAATCTTTTAGTATTTAATATGCTCAGGTCTGACATTGATGAAATAACTGAATTCAATGAAAATGTAAAATAATTTTAAATTGCAATATTTAATGGCAGAAGCGGCTCTGTATGTCCTAAAAGAGCATGTGGGTTAAGCTTGATAAAAACCACAAGCACCTTTTGGTGTTTGTGGATGAAGCTCAAAGCCTTCCTTTCAGTAAGACCTTCTAGGATGACAAAATCAAGGAGGGCTTTCACCGCTTTGTGAAAACATTGTATGCAGGTACTTAAGTATCTCATACTGATGCAAACATGCTTGCATTGTCAACATACTTGAATTGTACGTTGTATGTGCTTGCATTGACATCATTGACAACATTGTACGTGCTTGCATTGACAACGTACTGATGCCTTCCGGCAGTACGTTGTCAATACACCTTCCGCATTTGCACGAGATACCAAGGGATGTGCTGAATCTGCAGTATTTAACAGCAGAAAGGTCCTGGATTTGAATCCTGGCCAAGTCAGGATTCAAGTTCAAACCTCCATTAATCCCGTGTGGAGTTTGAATCCTTCCTAATTCCATCAAAATGACATATGACGAGTTATAACATGTGTCTTATCTCTTTTTGTGACCAAGGGAGTTAAATACTGAGAATCAATGGGATAGGCTCCAGCCCCCCCTAAACCCTGACCAGGACAGGCGGTTACAGATAATGGATTAATGTTTTGATAAAGGGAAACTCCAAAAAATACCTTCAAATTGGTCGATGATTTTTCATTATCTTCTTCATTGAACAGGTAATGTTAGTGTCTTGTAACATTTGTGGATGATTAGTGTCAAAACAGAGCAGAAACATACTGATAACTCTGTAGCCCCCCACAAAGGTTTGTTGGAATCATTTCATTTGTGTTAGACTGGAAACCACAATTTGGACCCCAAAGCACAACTCAAGAGCAAAGGTGATAACATATCTTACTTGTAGTAAAGACTGGTTGAACAAATCCAAGAAGCGGCAGGTAAATACAAAGTCAGAATATTTTTTGGGGAAAGAACAATCACAGAGGATGCAAACCACAGTAATGGGGAGCCTGAAATAAGAGGAATGTTTCTCTCAAGACCAAAAACTTTAGCACTTTGAGATTTGATCCAAATGTAAAGGGTGTTATAATTAAATGTATTATTATTATTATTAAAAACAAAAAAACAATGTGGAACAGCCAGAGAGCAGAACCAACTAGAGATGATTAAGGCAAAATCTTCAAATAGCAAATCTGTAAATTGTACAACAAAAAATGTAAGACCAACTTTTAATGTAATCCACACCAAAAATTAAAACATTGTTTTCCCCAAATTTTTCATATTTTAAGGAAAAACATCTCATTGGTATTTGGTGCATAACCTTACCGACAAATCGAGCAAGCAACCACCGGGTGAAAATGAAGTTGATGGATGTAAATATAAACTCAAACTCTCATTTTGTAACCATAAAGATCAGTTTTACACCCAATCTGTAGAATTCAGTGTTGACACACAGCCCCACAAACAAGAATGCTATACGAATATCAGCACGGATTTTCAAATGTGCACAAAGAAAAATGCATGAGAGTGTAGATGTTTATAAAATGAAAGGTTACAGTGAGACAGGTGCTTAGAGTATCATCACTAATGAACAATTAGACCAGGACTTTAACAAGATACCCTCCTAGATCCATCTTAAATGGGCCGGAACAGATGCCTCGCGGGTAAATTGGTTGCTCACAGAGTTGGCCTTTATCTCAATATAAATGACTCTGATTGAGATCGACTGGGCTTGTTTTTCCGCTATCTTTAAACCTTGAAGTGAGTTTAATGAACTGCTCAATGTGAGTTGATAACTTTTCCATACCAGCTTTTCTGGCACAGATACGTTTGAACATTTTGAGATATTCTTTGTTATTCAATACAAACACCTACAGTGGACCTTGGCCAACTAAAAACTCAAATCTCCACCAACGCTAAACAATCTTTTCGCTTTGAAATCCACCAGGTTTGAACACCTACCAAGAATCGTTGAATGAATACTTCCAATCTGGAAATAAATAACTTATAGTAAACAAGGAGGGGGGCGTTGCTTTTCCTATTTTTCACGTTTCTCAGACACAATTGTGTCGGATATTAGTTATGATAATAATTATATTATAAATAATCATCATGATTAACTCCCACACAAAACAACCAAACAACCATGAGGAAAAAATTAAAGTTATTATTGATTGTTATATGTAATGTGGCAATACCTAAATTGCCAATATGAAAAAGTATTAAACCCACTTTATCAGTCTGGAAGTATGACCCACTCTTTTTGCAGAACTGCTTTAGTGCAGCCACATTGGAGAGTTTTTGAGCATTAACCTGATCTGGATCTTCTGTGACTATCTGAAGGTTCTATATTGTCCCAATTCTTCTCCATGTGTAGATAATGTCTCTCACTGTGGAACTGTGGAGTCCCAGATCCTTGGGAATAGTTCTGAAACCCTTCCCAGACTTATATATTTCATTCGCCTTCTTTGTCATCTCTTTTGGAATTTACTATGATGGTGTGTTACTGGTGACACGTAAGAGCCAACTTCCTGCTTCTGATATGTGTCAATTTAAGTGAAGATATATCTGAACAAGGCTGGCGGTGATCATCATGCACAAAAAATTAACAGCATCTGCAAAATAAACATGTGGGAGAAGAACAAAATAAAATTATAATTACTCTTGATTACTATTCAGCACCAATTGTACTTACAAGGAATTTTAATAAACACTGTAATTAGTCAAGGGCACTGGTGAGCTCCTCGTTAATTTGCCCTGAAGCGCAATCCGAGTTTAGAAACAGAAAAAGTGATGTAATGATCTAATGACTATGATTACTGCAAATGATATAAATTTTGGTATCCGTCTCATATTTTTCAAAGCCATTTGGATGAAGAACATTAATTTCACAGTATAAGGTTTTGTTACCAAACCTCCAACTTCTAAAGATGAACTATGCGGTATCAGTTAGTAGGATATTGATGTCACGGAATACCCTTGGTTTTATTGTGCTGTTCTTTTCCCCTTATAATTGTTTGTTGCACCTTCAAATTACACTATCTCTCCATTTATTAATTTGCCGTAACCGTTTATTTCTGTTCAGTGTCGCGGGGGCTGGAACCTTTCCCAGCTGACATCCATGCTAAGCTATAATGACGGGTTTCTGTGCTAGACACTGAGCGGAAAGTACCGACTTTGTGTCTTAACAGACTAATAGTAGTGTTTATCTATAATTGTGTTATTTTTCAGACTGTGTGTAGTCAGATAGTGTCATATGCAAACCCAATGATGGCGCCTCTCTTCAATAACACCCCCAGGTCTCTGCATGAGGTGCAAAAGGGCTTTAAGGATCTTTATTGTTTTCTGTGTCCATAATGTATTATTTTTCCAAAAGCAGCCTTCATGCTGACACTCTCACTACACCTCAATAAAAACGGAAGAAAGTAAAGTCGATTACACATTTGACTGATGATGCAATATTTGTGAATTCACAAAATTGTGTGAAGTACATGAACCAAACCTTTGAAATTAAAATAATCAATCAGAGGTACTAGGGCAACCTTTATTGTTTTACATTTATTCTAGTGTGGCTCCCCCTGGATCTGAAATATCTTAGACCACTGTTTCTCAAATGTACGTTGAGGTAATGCAGGATTTCTTTTAGTTTTTTTTATGATAGGCTACCTTCACATTAATGAAGAGGCATCTTTTTTCTCATGATTGCATTCAAATTCAACACAAAGTCGCAATAAGTTGCACACTCATGTCAGGCAACATCGAAGATGTGATTTCATGGTATATATGCCAGTTATCACTCGCTCATAGGCTTTTCTGTGAGATCAGATGTCCAGATGTAAGTTTGATACTGATGCAGATGTGGAGGAGGAGCTAATCGTGATGTTTGTTCCTTGGACGTATCTGTGATTTCAGAACCATTACGAAAGGCATTAACTGTGTTTTTCGGTATGCTTTTAGTAGTGGATTTTTCTAAAGAATTTTTGTATGTATGATTCCAGGATATAAGTGGCATATATTTGCGTATTTGCGCCATTCAAGCAAGAGGCGTTGGAGTGGCACGTTCTGTGTAAGATTGATACATAAATTTAATCACAATGCCTATAGTAAGTAAATAATGATTGCAAGAATTGTCACGCCTCTGTGTTCCTTTTGTCACGCCTCTGTGTTCCTTTCTTCCTGTCTGTCTTGTGATTGCTCCTCACGCTCACCTGTGTTTCCCCTCCAGCTGTGTCTCGTTGTCTCGTTATGTCTGTGTGTATAAAGTCTGTCCTTACCTTCCCTTCTGTGCCTGTTCGTTGCATGATGTCCTCGTGTCGTCACGTGTCCCAAGCCCTCCCCGTGTGTCGTGAGTACCTGAAGTGTTTCAGTTCCTGTTTTTCCTCGTGTTATATAGTTTAAATAAATAGATACTGTGCACCAGCTCTACGTTTTATGCGTCTGCTTTTGGGTCCGGGCAAAACCCCACCGAAGTGTGTGACAGAACGAACAGGCCATAATGGATCCAGCGGACGCACCCCTGGACAGTGAGATCAACG